>OY294044.1:14476038-15012450 GCA_958510825.1 Brachypterus glaber | reverse complement strand
GAAAAGCATATAATTAAATCCACTATTTTGCTCGGCGCCCCCTGAAATCGTAACCGATTTTCAAAAAAATGGCATTTACGTAATCCCCACACCCTAGCCCACGATTTAAATTTGTCGCCTGAGGAATCCGAAAAGGTTTACTTTTTTGGGCTCGTATAACCCACCTCTAATAAAAAGTCCACATTTTTTTATTTGTATTTATACGACTACGATTGGTTTTAAATATTTAAATGCAATTACTTCTTTGAAGTTATATTTTTTACTATAAGTAATACTGGCGCATACCTCAACTACAAATTGTAATTAATTGTAAATTTATTGTATTAATCACGGTTTTGTATTATCAGCGTAACCAGTCTAGCTTCCAACCCTGGTATAGTTTGACGCACGGATCTGCGCCTACGGGAAATATGTTTGGAATGTGTGTGCGTCGGATTTTCTTAAGGGAATTAAATTGCATACCTGCTCAAAGAAAATAATTCCCTTTTGAATATAATAGAAAGATTAAACTTTTTTAAAAATCTAAGTTGTCTATGTGGGCAATAATAACTACCTACGCTAAAATATTATACCATGTATTTTGAACTGACCAATGACAATAAATCCGTAAAAAATTTTATATAAAAAAAGTATCCCGTTAGTTAGTCCAGAAAATTGTGTAAGCGCAATAACTCAAATATAAGACGTAAAATTTGTATTTGTAAGTTTTAGATTCCCTCTCAAAATTTTTGACTGCAGTCCCATGAGATTGTTTTTATTGCGGATAAAAACTTATCTTTTTGATGATCGCGCGACAATAATTTCAGTTTTTTATAAAAACATTGAATCTAGTCAGATTTAGGTTTTCACGAGAGCTGAGAGTCGAGAGTCTTAATCAAGAAGACTTCCCGACTCTTGATCGCATATTTACGGTTCGCTCCTGGATAGAAAAAGTCAACAGTCGAGTTCAACGTTAACTGTTGTTTTGCCTAATCATCATTTTGACTAAAAACAATGAAATATGTTTTTAATTTTCCTAAATTTCATAATTCTGTGAAAGCTACATCCATTTTTAATTGATAATATTACTTTAGTAATATTTAATAAATTCTCAGTTTATGACCACTAAAATGCCCCTTAGGAATGATTTATTGACCTAAAATTCTAAAAGCTATTTTGGGGGCTATATTTAACACGTTCGCTGCCGACGAAAATTGTCGCGTTCAAAATTAATTTCCCGCTTTATTAGAAGAGATAGGAAAGTGAGTTTAATTTTATTTTGTAGAGGAATGTTTAAGCTTTAAAACGATGTAACTTTACCTATATTCCAGTCTACCGTGAGCCAACCCTGCAGAATGAAAAAGTCTTAAATTTAAAATCCAGACTCTGGCAAGACGAGACGTGACGTCATGTCTCATGACGTTAATTGTCAAAAATTTCACTAGACGAGACAGGAATTTAATCGTCGAGAAACTAACCATTTCAAATGTACAAGACAAGATCAACCTATTTCTTATCACGAAATTCGAACTCTCGACAATCGAGACGAGAAGATCCGTTTCTCGAAACTCATGCCTCCTTAGTCATAGGTCATAATCTAATACGGGAATGAGAGACAAAGAGTGTTACACAAAAAGAAAAAAACACCTATATTTTATTTGAAAATGGGAGATGAGCAACCGAAAAATATATGTAAATTTTATTGAATTTTATATTGTATAATCAATCCCCATCTTAGGCATCCTCGTACTGTTTTAGAGGCAGTCTATAAGAATTTTACTAAAGTCTGCAAGGCAGTAATTTTTAAGAGAATTAAGTATTTTTGCAGATTCTATCTATTAGTTCCTAATAATGCCTATTTCAAAAAAATATGAAGTTTCATATTTTAAAATTTTCTAATTTTTATTAATTTTTAAGAAAAGCAAAGCATAAAATAATTATAATTAAATAATTAAAAGTAATTTTTATAAGATCTAGAAGAGCTAGACTAGACATTAATGGTCAAAATAGTAACATTATAACTATAGTTTCTATTTTTTACATGAAAAACAGAAATATTTGGATTTTTTAACACTTAAAAGATATAAAAGGCTGTGTTGAAAGATGGAGAATGGTTTATAAAACACGGTGAATAAAATTCGTAGATTCCACGAGGTAAATATCTAAATAAAATTAGACAAACCTCCATACATAAATATCACACGAGTGTGATATAAAAATATCAAACTAGTGCGATATGAGGCGTTTTCTAAAGAACAAAAGAGTGTGGTAAATGTCATTTTCATAGGGGATCGTAGGAAAAAAATATAACAGGTTCTCTTATTTCAAGCATACAACGTAGACTTGATTTTCACCACGAAAATACTTGAAAATATGAAAAATAGTGATGTGAATAAATCAATAGCCTGTTAGCATTAAAAATAAAATATTCTAGAAAAGCGCTTGAATAACTTTATTTGTATGAATTTCTCTTCTTTACTTTGAATTGAGAACTCCTAAGACTTATTCAAAAAGGTTATCGTCCTGGCAAATAAAAACTTTTTCTGTAGTCTGAGGTTTTTATCGCACATGTGTAAAAAACGGTCTAATAAAAAACAAGGTCTACGCGATAGTAATAAACACAGATAGACTTAAGAAAAAACAAAAATCTTAGAAATTATTTGTATAGTATACCTCTATGTAAAATTTATTTGTAAACTTGATGTTTAAACTAACGAATGAAAGACAGCTTGGATATATGATATGACGTTTTGCAAGGCGTTTTGGCATAATATAAATATATATTTATATATATTTTTCTCTTATATTACGTTTTTATAAATTCACGTAAATAAGAAAACTCTATCTACAAAACTTGTTTAGATCCGATAGGTAGTATTATAACCAGTGATCGGACTTTGGATTTTTTTAACAGGTCCGCATTAAGGAACACGCGATTTATAGTATTTAATAACAATATTACTTGTATTGTATACATATATTGTTTTTGGTATTACTATAGTAAATAAAAGCGTTATGTAAGAAATTATATAAGTATTTTATTTTCAAAGTAAATTATTAAAATCTTTTCTAAATTTTTTTGAAGTAATGCATTTCTTTTTGTATTAAAACCCATTTATGTAAAGAAAATGACCTTTCCACGTCTACCGATGTAAGTGGTGCAAAGAAAAACGTATTTTCCTACGACCTAGTTAGTAGTTAGTGCCTATTTTCCACTCGTTGCCTATGATAACGGTTGGAAAGTGACAATCAGCTGATTTTTTCTACTGTCAGAAAATTAGTAAACGTCATTTTCGAGTGTTACGCCCATGTTAATGGTACAGGAAAATAGCGTTACAGGGGGGGTGGGGGTCCAAAATTATCAAAATTTGCGTTACGTAATATTTGAACGTTCCCTTAATTTCTATTTTATATTTAACAACCCAGGAACCACACCGAATATTAAAATCTGTTCGCTTATCTTAAAAAAAGGAAAAAACATATTTATGTACACACTGTTTTTTGTTTTACTTTTTATTTTATTTATTTATTTGTGGGTATGTAGGTATTTAAATAATTTTGATTTCACAGGAATATTTAAAATAATACATTAGACAAAAGAGCAAAATTAAATGAAATTAAAATTAAACAAACCGAGAATTACATAACACTAATAATGTATTTTTGTTACTTTAAATACAATTTAAATGATCTAGCGTTTTATGAAATTATTCTGTTTTCCTTAATGCGGACCTGTTAAAAAATCCAAAGTCCGATCACTGATGATAACCCATTTTATATCTGTATAATACAGATATATCGTCGTATCAGAACAACTAGGTTCTATCTGACATAGTGATCTTAAATAGTTAAAACTTTTTAAAGATATGGATTGCATTATTTCCGTTATCTCTACAAAATTTTAAATTTATAAGTTAAAGCGTTTAAAATGTATCGTACAAAATATAATGACAGTAATAGGGTCACTCAATCGGTTTTCGCTTTGTCTACTTTGTGTGTTTTGGTGGATGGTTGGTTTGAGCTTTTTTTGCAGGCGAAAACTACCAGAAACCCAAAGGGCTAACCACCAAAAACACTAGACAACGCAACAACTGATCGAGTGACCCTAGACAATAACTGTTATTGGAATCTCACAATGTCAGAACAGCAAGGATCTATCTGACATTGTGAGATTACAGTACATATTATATATATGGCGAAAAAAAACAGCACTTTAACCTGCATTGTATGGTGAATTTTTCCAGTTTAATTTTAAGTTTTTATTTTTAAATCAATTAAAACTGTGCCTGTAATGGTGAAAAAAAAAAGTCACCCACACCGTTCGAAGTCACCCCAGTTGAGGGTGCCCTAGCCGTTAAAATTTTAGCGGTAGGGCACTATCTATAATAACGGCAATTAATATAAATCTATAGTACACGGAGCCTGCCTGCCGGTAGAGTCATCTCGTAAAATTTTTGTGAACTTTTAAATATGGCCGCCGTTGAACTCGTATATTAACCAGTACTTGTTAGGATACCTTCCTCTCTGTGTAAAATGATATAATAATAATACATGTTTCACGTGCTTAAGAAAATATTATTCTCAGATTTATTTGTTTGTGTAAAAACATGACGTAGTTTACGAAATTTATAATAACCATATAGTACATGGAATATACACATTTGGTTCTTGCTTAGTATGTCGTTATAATAAACTAAGTAGAAAATCCACAAATCTCTTAACCTAATCTGATTGTATACGTAAATGTATGTAACAAATTAATCTGAAACAGGTTTTTAACGTAATTCTGTAAAATAATATTATAGGCATACACAAAAAGCATAAATGAAAAACATATTTAAATAGGGCAGTAAACCGTCATCTTACTCGACTCCGTCTCAGCAAAAAAACTTCAGTTTCGAACACTAAAGACATAGGTGCATAGTATACTATATATTTACGTTCCATAATAATAATTATAAAGTATACCTATATTTGGCTTTATATTAAATTCGTAATTTATAGTTTGGAGCCAGTTCGTGATGATGCATACATATCCTTAAATATATGCGATACAATGTTATCTTTGCTATTTAAACTACGTCGCGTAATTTTAGATTTTTATTAGGGACGGCAAAAGGTTGATAACTAAAAACAAAAAAGGCCTTTAGATCGAGTAGGGATAAAAATAACTTTTTATATTTTGCGACTCTTATAAGCTCATAATCACAGGCATTTTGCGTGTTCTTATAGGCACATAAGAGGTCTCTAATTTTTTTTCTGTTGGGTTGGTAACATACAAAAGCCTATCTCTTGACGTTTTGCGTGCAAATGTCAATGTCGATTTAAAGTTTAATGTTTTACAAAATTTTGTGTTTGGGTTATTTTTTACCGTATTAAAATTGTGGACTGGTTAATTGCAGTGAAAAAAGAAGAGATGACTGTAAAATATATCAAAATATCATTTGTTTCTCAAAATGCCATTTTTTAAAACGGTTCCAGCGATTAAAAAGAAAAACTATTTGACATATTGGCTTAAATCTTTCGACAACTTGCGATTTAGCTAATGTACAATTTTTTTTTAAAAGCTTGTTATTTATATAAGCCCCCCTTTGTACCCGTTTTTGGCCGGAAAAAATGCATTTTTTGTTTTTTTTTTTTTCACTAAAATACACGTGGAATATATTTTTTTGGTAATAGTTTGATAACAGTTTTCTATATAAAAATAATACAGGTTTTCTGAAAAAAAAAAAAAAAAAATCGTCAATTTTTTGTCTCAAAAATCAGAACAAGCCCTTAAATACTGGATTTTTGTCATTGTAGTAATAATTTGTAAATGCTTTTATCTACAGCCTTCAAATTCGACACAGAGTTACCTAATGCAATGTTATAATGGGTCGTTTTAAAGTCTCTGAATCGTTTAAAAGTTAATGCATAATACAAAAATAAATTTTACCCCTTTTTGACATAGTTTACGGATTTTCTTTAAACCTTTTATATAAGGAAATTTAGTTTATGTGATAACGAATACCAAATTTCACGTTTTTTGATAAATTAATTTCAAAGTTAATGCAATAAGTGCAAAAAATACTGAAATCTCAGTATTTAAATATTGAAAATTTTACCTGAAATGAATTAATTGAAAGCAAATTAAAGATTTTATTTGGAAATGTAAATAGATCGACTATAAAGCATGTTCTAAAAGGAAGAGTTTACTGACTAGGACTAAAAGCATTTTAGTACATCAACAAATTGGGGCAATCCATAATAGGATTTGTCTTTCAAAGGTAGTTTAATCCATATGGATAGTCTCCATTGAATACTGTTAAATAAACAGATCCCAGTAAGAGCTTTGAATGATGTTAAAATAGGGTAATTCCATTTAAACTCTGTTCATTTTGTTTCGGTCAAAAATTAACCTCCCTGTATTCGTTTTGTTTTTCTACCACATTGTAAGAGGTAAAAAATACAGGGTGGCTCATTTTTGGCACAAACAAAATGAACAGGGTTTAGAATAGACGCCGTCTATTAGATGGGTGACCCGAATCGACCTCTTATATTAACCAATCCTAAAGTAGCAACTTATCTTTAGTCTTTAATTCTAAAGTAGATCTTTAGTTAATTCCAGCTAAAGCTTTAAGTAAACGTAAAATGCATACTGCTTGCCTTAAGATTAAGTTAAGTTTTTTATAAATTGACAGCTGTCATTTAACCCTATTTTATAATTACTCAGTAAAATGAATAGTATAGAACTTATAAAGTATGTAGGGACTAAAATACTAAAACCTTAAAGATTTTTCCTCGTTTATAAGTTTTATTATGCTATTATTTAAAAAAAATGCATAGATTCTATAGGATCCTATAAACAAGATTATATTGATGATTTTTTTCTTTTTTTAGCCATGGAGAAGACCTTATCGTCACGCCATTTGCACAAATCCTTGCCAGTTTACGCAGCGTCCGCAACAACTTTCAATGCCTTACCAATGTGCCACAAAACAAGTGAGTATCCTGCTTATTTTTTATGAATAGTCTGAGAATTGCAGAAAAAGTTTCCGCACTATTATATCTAGCGGTTACTAAAATCAGCGGTCAGAAAGAAAGGCGTTTTTTTTTAACTATTTTTACGCTAAGTAAAAATCGGACCAGAATGTTTTGTTTCACTGAAAAAAAAATCATTTTGGTTGAATCAACTAAATCAATAGTTAAATACGGAACAAGTATTTTGCTACAAACAGCAATCTGGTAAGGACAATAAGGGGCTGTCCATATATTACGTAACGCGCCTAGGGGGGGTCAGAGAAATTGTTACAGTTTGTGACAGGGGGAGGGGGGGTCTAGGTAAACGTTACGTAACAGAATTTAATAAATTTAATGTTTATTTCCTAAGCTTGGCAGATGTATTTTTAATTCAACATAAATTACTATTTAGTGGCCCATAATTCCCTTTTTCACACAAAAATTGACGAAACTATGCATATTTAAATAGTATTGTAATCAGTAAAAAAACTATTGACATTGATATTAAAAAAAAAATCTTACGGCCCTGTTCTTGCGTGATCTTGCCGGTGAATCATCGGCGATGATACATTTTCGCGCGGAATGTGTACTCACAGAACACCAATGTGTGTACTATTTTGTGTACCTGTGCATAAACAATATACGTGTTATATGTGACACTCAGTGTAAAAAGATGTACCTAGTATTTTTTCCCTGTGTGATATTGATTATGAATATTTTTTTAAAGTTCGAGTGATTTTTTCGTGTAATTTTTTTTTAAGGTTATGTTATACTATATTTTAGGTTCATGTTTGTTTTGTCGAGAAAAACGAATCAATAATGAGAATACAGTTAAATTTATTGCGAAACAAAAATTTTATATTGTTACGCATTACACAGGGGGAGGAGGGGGGTGTTGGTAAATGTAACAGTTTGTTACGCAGGGGGTGGGGGTCAATTTTTTTGAAAAATTGCGTTACGTAATATATGGACAGCCCCTAAGACATATTGTTGTAATTACTAGATCTTTAAAACCTATATGTTGTTTTTGGTAATCACAACTGGTGCATTGTTGTCCTTAACAGATTTCTGGTTACCGCAATCGTAATAAAAGTTGTTTCATATTTAACTATTGGTCTGGTTGTCCCCAACCAGATCGTTTGTTCAGTGTTTGCTTCCAAAGTCCAAAATGATCAAAATTTTGCGTTACATAATACTTAAACATTCCCTAAAAGCATTTTAACGTTTACGGACGTTATGCTTGCAAGTCAAGCTTACCTAATTTTTTTCATTATGACACATCCTTGGATACAATCAATTGTTTTTTTTTACGCTGGCAATGCCGATTCCACAGATCGATAACACAGCCACACAAAAATAAAAGTCAAATACTGTTTTGGAGACCATTCGAGATATACTCGAAAATGACGTTTTTTGAAGTTATCTCGAAAACTAATCGTACGAGGTGCTATTTTGACCTTAAATTTGGATTCAGCACCTCAAAAAATAGGAATACAATGTTCCTCAAAAAACTTATTGACCTTTTATATAAAAGACAAAATGGAAAGATATGTTTTTTTTGTCGACTAGTGTAATTAGGGTGCCCAGTCAGAACTAAAAAATGGAATTTTTCAGGTTTCCACCCCCTATAACTGTTCATTTAGGTCAAAAGCCAACCCTCAATTTTTTTCAGATTTAAAAAAAATATATTTAGGGTCGCGCCCGGCGGTTTTTATTTAAATTTAAAAACGTTGAAATTAGGCGTTTTTGAAAAGGGAAATTATTTTTGAATAAGGGAATATTCCAAATAAAATTACCCTTATACATTAAAAAATGGCTTTACTAGGGTATAACATGGTAAAAAAATACGTATGAAGTTTCTAATAAAAAAAAACACTACATTCAGCGCGCTGAATGGAGTTGCAGCGGCAGTTTGTTGCTGCCGTCTAAGACGGGTATCATAAAACCACCGCCGGATGGAGTGACCCTATAAAAATAGAATATTTGATAGCCTCTGTCGGTTTTGTCAAAATATAATAACCTAAAAAGATTCTAAAGTTGAAAGTCTTAAACAATGCACGAGTCAACCATTAAAATGCAACCATAGTTACTAATAAGTAGGGAAGAACTAATTTTTAGGTAATTTAACATCAGCAACAGGATTGGTCAGATTAAATAGCTTCCTTTTTAATTAGTATTGAAGATGGATTTTTTTTTTAATTTTTTTCATATTTTCCAGAGGGTTTTTAATATACCCTCAAATTTCGGTACGCGAGTTCTGGAACAGGCTGTATAAGGAGAATAAAGTTTTTTGAGGTTATCTCGAAAACTAATCTTATAAGGTGCTATTTTGACCTAAAATTCGGATTCAGCATCTCAAAATACATAGAAATACATTGGTCTCTGAAAGAGTACTTGACCTTTTTTGTGTGGCTGTGTAATCTTAACGGCTTTTGTTTAAATATTAGGTGGAATACTATCAAGTAATGCAATTTACTAATGGAGGTCAAAATTGACTAACACGATTTTCGTGTCACGAAAACTAAACTGTTAAATAAGTAACTAGAGGATACAGGGCAAGATGAGTTGATGTCCATAGGCGATTTAGGTCGCTTTTATCAGGCACGTGTACGGTAAACTCGATCTTAATCAGTTATGAACAAAAACTGTTATTGACATTTGTTTTTTTATTGTTCTCATTGCAATTTTCTCATTTAAACCAATATCTTGAATTGAATTGAAAGGTAGGTTTCCCATAGGAAAAAACAAGGGTTAAGCTAAAACTAAACAGTTGCGGTGCTGTTTAAATAAGTGCCAAATCAATAGTAAAGTATGTATATCGTTTTGTTACTTTCTCAACTTGATATTTTCATAATAGTATATTAGGCACCGAGTACGCGAACCTAGTTTTCAGTGCCCGAAAGCGCTTTTTTTACGAGGCGCAGCTTGAAATGGTTTGCGTCGAGGTGCGTTTACTATTTTTCCTAAAAACGCAAAAATTATTAAAATTATTTTGTCAATTTTAGGCTTGGATTTGTGTTTGACGTTTACTAATTTTCTGAGAGAAGATATGTAAAATCAGCTGATTGTCACTTTCCAACCGTTGTGATAGGCAACGGGCGAAAAATAAGCACTATATACTAACTAGGTCGTAGGAAAAATCGATTTTCGGTTCTTGGTATTAATTAATTCTGTACATAACGACTAGTGACTTATACAAACTAAATAATTATTTCTATTTATCGTAATCATTACATTACGATACCTAAATTGAGTTTCGTAATTTAATATTAACAAACTCCTTTTTTTGTGGATTTTGAATCAATTTATTTAATTAAGTATTATAAAACATTTATTTTACAAGACTAATTTACAAAATTAGAGAAAATTTAGCAAAAATAGAAAAATAGTACAAAATACTCGTTTCATAAAACTTTTGAAAATTTCGTTTTAGGACGCGTGTTTTATTAATTTAATATCGCGTCTCATGAAACTAGTAGGGGATCTCCCCTGGTTATAATGATCTAGGGGATCTAGCTTACAAGAGTTGTGAACAGTTATATACTGGTATCGTTAGGTTATGGAGGTCCATAAAATGTGTCAACTTCTAGTGCTATCCTTTCATTATAAAACATTATTTAATTTTTTTTAACATTTGTCAAATACGAGTTATCGAGTTCTTTGCCAACCCTTACCAAACTATCGTTATTATTCCCAGTGGGATAAAATGATTCCTTAAAGAGGGCAAAATGATTCTATTTCAAATTTTTTTTTCGAGGTATGTATTATCATATAAGGGATCTAGCTTAAAAGAGTTGTGAACAGTTATATAACGGTATCGTTAGGTTATGGAGGTCCATAAAATGTGTCAACTTCTAGTGCTATCCTTTCATTATAAAACATTATTTAATTTTTTTTAACATTTGTCAAATACGAGTTTTCGAGTTCTTTGCCAACCCTTACCAAACGATCGTTATTATTCCCAGTGGGATAAAATGATTCCTTGAAGAGGGCAAAATGATTCTATTTTAAAATTTTTTTTCGAGGTATGCTTTATCCAGAATTAGGCACGTATAGCAGTGTTTTTTGAAACTATCGATTGTTCTAGTGTTTTATTAATTTAATATCGCGTCTCATGTAACTAGTAGGGGAGATATGGTTATAATCATATAAGGGATCTAGCTTAAAAGAGTTGTGAACAGTTATATAATGGTAACGTTAGGTTATATAGGTTCATAAAATGTGTCAACTTCTAGTGCTATCCTTTCATTATAAACATTATTTTATTTTTTTTAACATTTGTCAAATCCGAGTTATCGAGTTCTTTGCCAACCCTTACCAAAGGATCGTTATTACTTCCAGTGGGATAAAATGATTCCTTGAAGAGGGCAAAATTATTCTATTTCAAAATTATTTTGAAGTATGTTTTATCCATATTATGGGAGGATTGGTGTAGTGGACTACCGCGTCGTACTTGACGAGTTTACTACCCAAATAGCGTGAGTTCGATTCTCACCGGCGCGCCGATTTGCCTTTTTCAGTTAATTAATAATTGAAATTTGGCGAAGGCGTAAGTGAAGCGGACACTCCCTATAAGTTGATTCGAAGGTCAATTAAAGCCGGTGGTTCCCTCTACTACTAGCCCACACAAGTCCTGGACTTAGGGAATACTTAATTAAGTAGAATAGTACGAGGTTAAACAAAAAAATGTAATGTAATCCATAATTAGGCACGTATAAGCAATGTTTTTTATAATTATCGAAATTATTGTTCTAGTCTTGTTTTGGGAAACCCTCTCGTTTTGGCCTAGTTCTTCTTCTGTTTATAAATTTCACAAAGCACATCTCTGAAAGTATTGATTAAGTACGAAAAAATGCTAAGAATGTGTTTACAGATAACACTAGTTTACAAATTTAAACTTTTTTTTTATTGCGCGCCAATTCTTTTTAATAAAGTCGAAACTTTTTTTTAATTGAACACGTCAACGAAATATTTTTAAATTAGTAAAAATCGGATCGGATTTTTTTTTTTTTTTTGCTTAAAAAATTGTATCGGGAGGTTTTTGTGGTTGCTAAAATTTACTGTCAAAATTAAAAAATTTAATATGCCAGATTTAAAATTTTAATAATATTTTTTTCTTCTTAAAAAATGGTATCGGGTGTTTTTAGTGTCGCTATGGATTTACAATGTGAAAAGTTAATTTACTATATTCATATTAAGATAATTTTTAAAATGTTTGTAATATTAATATAATAATAATAATAAAGGTCTTTATTAATTAATTAATAACAATTTACATTAAAAATTTATGTCGGGCGAGGTTTAGTGCGGAGTAATTATTTTTACATAGTGTAAATATAAAAGTAATACTTTTTTTTTTCGAAAACAATCAACCGCCTATTCTTACACCAAACCCAAAAAATAATATACAGGGTGTATTTGAAATAGCGTCGGAAATTTTAACAGGTGATTCTACATGATAAAATATGACAAAAAGTTCCTATAAACATATGTCTAAAAATGCGTCATAAGGGAGCTACGCCCCTTTGAAATTGGCTAAAAAAATCGGTTTTTATTTAATAACTCAGGAACCCTTTGAGATATGTTAACGAGGTTTGGCACGTGAATTAATCCTAATAAGGCCCATCTTTGTATGTCATTTTCACGTACTTATTTAAACCAGGGGTGTGCGAAACGGGGGGGCCTTATCAGTTTTTTGTCCCAAACCCTTTTCTGTGTAACTTTTTTGCAATTTTATTTTTGAAATATGATTCCTCAGGGCAAAATACATAAAAAAGGTACTCTTGTTGTAATACTGTAGGATTAACCGTTTTCGAGAAAAGTTAATTTGAAGGTGAAATTTCAGGGTTCGAGGACGAAAAATTAAATACTAAAATATCGAAAACCAAAATTTTAATGATGCAATGTTATTCTACATCAAAAACTAAGAAAAAAAGTTTCCATACATGTAGGTCGAAAAAACGCTTTTAAAGCTACCATAGCCCTTTAAAAATGGTGCATATTTAGGAGACCATAGCTCCATTAGGATTGATTTTTGGAAGTACCTGTATATGAGTTTTTTTTCTTAGTTTTTAATGTACATTCGCCCTGCATCATTAAAATTTTGGTTTTCAACATTTTAGTATTTAATTTTTCGTCCTCGAACCGTGGAATTTCACCTTCAAATGATTTTTTCTCGAAAACGGCTAATCCTACAGTATTACAACAAGAGTACCTTTTTTATGTATTTTGACCTGTGGAATCATATTTCAAAAATAAAATTGCAAAAAAGTTACACAGAAAAAAGTTTGGGACAAAAAACTGATAAGCCCCCCCCGTTTCACACACCCCTGGTTGAAATAAGTACATGAAAATAAGACATAAAAACGGGCCTTGGTAGGATTAGTTGACGTGCAAAACCTCGTTGATATATCTCAAAGGGTTCCCGAGTTATTAAATAAAAACCGATTTTTTTAGCCACTTTCAAAGGGGCGTAGCTCCCTTATGACGCATTTTTAGACATATTTTTATAGGAACTTTTTGTCATATTTTATGATGTAGAATCATCTGTTAAAATTTCCGACGCTATTTCAAATACACCGTGTATACTAAGAAATATACTAAATATTGCAGAAACGTTAAAGTAAAATAAAAAAAAATACAAATAAATGTATGTAACATAAAAATAGAAAAACTAAAAACTTGGCATTGTTTGGAAACTCTTACTGACTGATCATTGACTTAAAACAACAAAAAACTAATTTTAATTAAATTAACTTATTTTCGTATTTGATTGTTTAAAGTAATCTCATAATATGACTATATTATAGTCTCTTTTTAAACAAAGTAAAAGTGCGTTTATTTTTAATATCATCAAATAATTCATTAAAATTCTTAGCTATACAATAGGAAAACGACCGTTTGTAAAGTTCAGTTTTATGTTTAGAAATTGTGATAATATTTTTAAAACGCACATTTATGTTGTGAATGTCAGTTCTATACCGTACCTTTTGAAAGAGATATGGTGGGGTTTCACTAGAATTAACTTTGTAGAATTGACACATAGCATGTAAATATCTAAGATTCTTCATATTCAACCAGTTGGCCAGCTTAAAGGTATGGCTAATGTGTTGATGCTTACGTATTCCATAGATTAGACGCAAACATGAATTCTGTAACCGCTGTATATGGTCAGTCCACGCAAGTTAGACAAGGATCGTACACCACGTCACAATAATTCATTTGGGATAGGACTAAGGACTCGCACAACATGGTTTTTGTTCTAATATCTAAAAATTCTTTATTTTGGTAACTAATTCTAAGATTCATGTAAGCTTTTTGTAAAAATTTTGAGATGTGTTGTGTAAATCGAAAGTCAGTGTCCATTATTAATCCAAGATTCTTTGGGTTATCTTTATAAGAAATTACATAATTATTTAGCATTAAATTAAGGTTCATGTTCAAAAATTTTAGTTTGTCATTTTTACAGCCAAATAATACAACAGCTGATTTATCAAGATTTATTTTCAAGCAGTGTTTAACAGAAATGTCATAAATATTACATAAATCAAAGTTAATAGCTGCAACTGCTTGATTAGATCATCTAAGTTAAAAGATAAAGCCAGCTGCGAATCATCAGCGTAAAAATGTTTGCTACAAAAAAGACATACCAATGCAAAGCAAGCAATATAAATAATAAACAAAATGGGTCCCAAAATTGTCACTGTTTTAAATTCGCCATATGTATTGATTATTTTGAAATTAAATTCGGTTTCAGCCTTCTTAAAAACACCCCCGACACCATATTTGAGCATAAAAAACAATCATTTTGGCTATGGTTCCAATTTGTTCAGGCAAATATCTCCGATATTTGCTAATTTTAATATTTTTTCTTGACGGATTGGAATTCAGAGACTAAAAATACGTATAAAAAATGTTAAAATTAACTGGCGCGAAAAACCACTGTAAACTAGTGTGATTTAAGCTTTAAAAATAAGTTTGCGAAAAACAGTTTCAGGCTAGAAAAGTTATACTATAATCATAATATTATTATTTGCTTACAGAATTTAATAGAATATTATGCACCTAGTATGCGAACTAGGTCTTTAGTGTTCGAGACTGAAGAGTTTTTTTTGCTGAGACGGAGTAGAGGCAAAAAATCAGTCGAGAACACTTAAGACAGTTCGCATACGTGGTGCATATAATATTTTTTTCTACTAACTAAAGTATTAACTCCAAATATAAAAAAAATATAGTTTAAAAAATATTTTGACATAGCTGTCAATTTGACATATAAGTTGAAATAAGTTAGGAGTTGTCTTAAATTTTATCATTATTGACCGTCGTCAATAAACAATGCTTAACAACGGTCAATAATAAATGAGTTCACTGATTTTATTGGTTGCCAAGGTAAACAAGCCTTGACAACGGTAGATAATATGTAAGCTAGCACTTAATTAGGTAGTAGAAAACATAATCCATGTTTTTTTGTCCAAACGAAAAAAAGGAAGTAAACTTTTTACTTTTCCATCGGTATTTATATTATTATTATACTATTCACAGCGCGTATCGCTAGTATAGTATTATACGGTAATTTCGAATTTCCCAAAATCACCAAAAAACCGTCCTAGAAAAAAAATTCTTAGATACAAATATGTTTCATAAAAAAAAATGTCCGTCTGATGTCACGTTTTTATCGGTTATATGAACATTTCTTCATAAAATAAAATTTACCTACGACCTAGTTAGTATATAGTGCTCATTTCCCACCCGTTGCCTATGACAACGGTTGAAAAGTGACAACAGCTGATTTTACATATCTGCTGTCAGAAAATTAGTAAATGTCAAACACATAACCTCAAACTGAAAAACTAATTTTAAGATCATTTTTGCGTTTTTTATGTTTATGTGTTAGGTCGTAGGAAAAATAGTATACGCACCTCTACGCAAACCATTTCAGTGCACATCGAGTGCTCTCGTCCACTAAAAACTAGGTTTGCGTACTCGGTGCCTAATATACTATTACTTTTAATTGCAAAAGTTTGTGAAGAGGCTAATGAATTGTCAAATAGAGAATTTTATTAGCTTTAAAATGATGTATCACACAATCCCCCTTTCCATTAAAAAAATCCCTCCTGCCCCAAATATCAAATGTATGCAAAAACATAGTTTGAGTTGTCTTGTTTACGAGTTCATGTTTCAACTCGTTCAAAAATTAAGAGGGGAGGGTGACTTTTGGACCGCAAGGGTTATAATGAAATATAAGTGTTATTATTATTATTATTATTAGTATAATTATTTTGTATTTGTTCTGTTTTCAACATGTATTATGCATAAACTAAACCACAGAAAGAAATAAATAAAGCTGATATTCAGCTTAATATCAACACCCAAGAAAAAAAATACTAAAAACAGTTATTAAATCTAAAACAGCTTTTTAATCCAAAATTTTCAGTCCAGTGTAATTGATTATAATCACCAAACAATTCAATATTTTTCTGTGTGTATCTCTTGTCATTAAAAAGACCTTTAACAGAGATAATTATATCAGTATTAATTTCATCTCATCTTTAACGTCAACATCAAAGACGGTATTGGAAATTAAAGTGGCCCTTTGGGAAATTTTAACTTTAAAGTTTAATTTGTTTTAAAACAAAACGAAATAAAATATTCCTGAAAGAGAAAGTAATAATTAAATCTTAAATCTACACAAAAAGAAATAATTAACCATTTAAAGGTTAAAATTAATTATTTACTCCATTATTGCCTACTTTATAATTCAAAGGATACAAAATGGCTGCATAAGATTTATTTTTTGAATAAGAAAATACAATCGAGAACATAAATATCACAAAAAATTAAAGAACTAAATTGGCTTAATAAGGAGCAAAGACGAAAACTTCACTGTCGTTGTTTGTTTCACAAAGTCATAAATGCAAATGCTCCAAGCTATCTTACTGATAGGGTTCGTTTTAGGGGTGATACTCATAGTGTAAATATTCGAAGAAAAAATACCTTGTCTCTACCTCTCTATGCTCTTTTTATTATAATTTTGTGCAATTCTGCAATGAACTGGATTATGATATTAGGTCACTCTCATTAAACAAGTTTAATTCGAATTTGAGGTCAAAATAGCACCTTATTTGATTAGTTTTGGAGATAACCTCAAAAAAACGTTATTTTCTTACTGGAAAATAAGGTTTTTTAAGATTATCTCAAAAAAAAAATCGGTTAAGTTGCCCCGAATTCGGATTCAGCGCCTCAAGTTATGGGTTAATACAAAAATTTATTGTAAATATGACAGTTTCGTGCTTTTGGGATAGAAACCTTTTCATGATTACGAATAAAATTTTATAATTTTTACTAACAAATGATTGTATTAAAGCCATTGCTTCCCGTTTTATTTTTCCCAATTGTGTTGCATCAAGTTTATGAGTCGCAAGAAAATTTAAGTTTGATGACACTGCTATAAGAGTGACAACAATGTTATTGTTTTTTTTGTCGGTATATTTTGATTGTTAATTTTGATCAAAACAAATAAATATGCGTAGGTTTAATATAAATTACAGTTAGTAGTTTAATGTGGGTATAAGGCAAGGCATTGATAAATATATGTTGATTATTTAGAAAATTAATGGTATGCTATACAATAACCGATTGATATTTTAAGGTAAAAAATTAAAAACAAGAGGGTCATATATACCCAAAATTATTTAATTGTTTTATTATTTCAGTATTTTATTAATAACCTTTAAGCAGTTATAAAACTGGTAACAAGGCCTGCACAAGTCAAAATATAATATGAGGTTAACAAATTATTTAGTATTAAATCATGCTTGATATTTGAATTCTTCCACTGACAATTTGTCAACTAATTTTCACTTTTACTTCAAAATTTTAAGTAGTTTTTTTCTTCCTTATTTAAACATCCTTTTGCAGAACTTTATGTCCATTACTTGATCATACCCTAATTATTTCATACCAAACATTTTTTTAATAATAATTATTCTAAAAATTCTAAAAATTGTACTCTTTTAAGACGGGTAATTTTGACATCATTTGTCATTGATATAATATATTTTATCCAATACATACAGATAATAAGACAATTACCAGCTTTATTTTAAATAGATAAACTCAATAATTACCCCCGCGTGGCTTTTACTTTATTGAGTGGATAATTATTTGTTTTACCCACTCAACTGTCACTTGTCAAATTATCTTGTAAATGTCATTAAAATTTTTAATAAAAATATGAATTCCTAAGCTATTTATTGGATAAAACCTTGTATGGCACTCGAAAATTAATCTGCTTGAATGACGCCTCGCAGGTTAATTTTCTCATGGGCAATATCTTACTTTACCCACTAGTACCATAAATAACTATTTATAGAGCATTCTAAGACAGTCGCAGAAAAAATATTATAAAAGTAAGCTACCCCTGATTCTGGGGTTGGGCAGACGGATTTTTATTACAATATAAACAATAAAGTACGCATAAGCGCGTCACGCACTAGATTAAATCGGCTATATTTTAATAAAGCTACGGTTTCCTCCAAAAGTCGCAGTCGCTGACGACTGCGACCGGGTAGCCGCGACCAGGTCGTTACGACACTACTTGTTTTCCTCGGTCTCGCCAGTCGCCATTCTGTTTGCTGGCCATTTTATAAAGAGCTGTTTTTTTATTTGCGAGTTTATTCCTTTCAATCAATATGAATATCTCTCAAAAGTCGGTTCTTTTAATGTTTCTGAATTGTCAATTCTAATTGAGTGAAACAATGAAAGACACTTGTCACAGTGCACCTGTTCCACCGTCAAATTTGTGACGAATTAGTCGTGCGTCTGCTCCAGGAGCGGTCAAGCGACCGGCGACCAAACGAACGGCGACCGGTAGTTAGTAGTAACGACTCGTCATCAGCCAACGAACTAATAACTCTTCTTTCTAGAATAGGCATACCGTTAAAATAAAGTATCGCCAACATCTCGGTTTGTTTGTAAACAAATAGTAGTTACATTCAGGCCTGAACAATAACAATTACCAGTAACTGTTATTGTCTCTGTTAGAACAAATATGTGCGAGTAAGACAGACGAATGTTTATGTTGCCGACGTTTTTGTCAGTTTTTACGAATGAAATGCCTATTCTAGAGAGAAGAGTTATTAGTTCGTTGGCAGCAGCTAGGAAAACAGGGACATTTAAAATGCATTGGAGATGTCTTAACGACTCGGTCGCGACTACCCGGTCGCAGTCGTCAGCGACTGCGACTTTTGGAGGAAACCATAGCTTAAGTATATCGAGAGAAAATTCAATATAATATCCACTGTATCCTATGGAATGTGAAGCATTGCATATCCTCAGCTTGTTTTATATTTTGATAGCTGGCAGATATTATCTGCTTTATGTATTTACCTTTGTCATAAAATCTCGTTTCTGTGTAGTTTAGATAAACGAAACATGACATGTTGTGTAATACTTCAAACAAACCTTATATAAAGTCTTGGTGACACACTATGCACTTTTGAGTGATAACACAAATTCACTTGACCCTAAACAATAATTTAATACACTGCCGCGCATTAAATTCCGGACACCTAAAAAATTGACATTTTTTAAATTCAAATATTTCGAAAACTAATTAATGGATTTGACTGATTCTTTTTTTGTTTTAAAGCATAAACATTCTCTACTTTTGTTTGTTTTAAGAATGATTAAATTTTTTTTGAAATAATGTTCAACTATGTTTTTGCCCCATTTTCTAGGACTTTCATGGTACGCCACTGCAACTGTTTATCAAATTATTAAAGTCTTTCTTATTGCTGCAATGAATATTTTATTTTTTATTTTTTTACATTTTTACTTCTGGTTTAGGAGATATCAGGATTTTCCTGAAAGTAATAATTTGATAAACACTTGCAGCGGCGTACCATGCAAGTCCTAGAAGATGGGTTAAGAAACATAGCTGTAATTACGAAAAAAAAAATAATCATTCTTAAAACAAACAAAAGTAGAGAATGTTTAAGCTTCAAAACAAAAAAAAAGAATCAGTCAAATCCATTAATTAGTTTTCGAAATATTTGAATTTAAAAAATGTCAATTTTTAATAATTTCGAAATTTGTGTTTTTTCCTGTAATATATATTTGACTGTTTTTTATATAATTTAGGGATATTTAAACTATACAGATGTTGCTATCTTGTATCTTTTCTGATACCTAGGGATATTTCAAAGCCAACTATATGATATACTGTATGTATTACTCTATTATTAAGGACACATTAAGTAATTTTTGGAGGTTTACCTCAAAAAATTATGAATTTTACATAAACATATATTTAAAAATATAAAAATATAAACTTACAGAATAACTCAATAAAACAACTAAAACAGTACTTAAAATGTGACAACTATTATATTCTTAAACTGCTCCTGGTACTGCTCTTAAAAGTCCTTTTAAACAGTTTGTATTTATTTGTTTGGACTTTTTTATTTTTTCGAACCATAGTAATCTTTCTACAGCCTATTGGCTGTAAACTCCAAGGCCCATTATATTTTTTTCACAAAAATCCTATTTATTATTAAAAAAGTTGATTTGCTGCAATCTATATTTGTTTATTTAATTATTTGTTTGGTATTATTACAGATCCATGGAGAGTCCCAAATAAGCTTTAGCTTGTGCTAGGGGCTCTCCATTAATTTTGAACATAAATATATAAATTCTGGAAAATTAATAATCTTCATTTTTCAATGTGGTCGTCCAGCTACTTCATATTGAGTATATGTATGGTATAATATTATGCATATTATGCACACTTCTCTTACAAATTTTCACGTTTTACTTGTTTCTTCTGGATTATTATTCATAAATATAACTACTTTTTTATTATTACAAAAATGCGGTTTAGGATGCCTAAAATATGTTACCCTGGCATTTTAAAATTGTTTTTAATCATTGTTTTAGTGTAACATTACACTATATAAAAAGTTAATATTCCAGTAAAGCCCAAAGAGCACTGCGTGTTTTTTAGATCATAGCGTAGAAACAATTTACTATGATTTTTTTTTTGCTTAAAAGCAAACAAGGGAAACATTCAAAGGTAAACAAACATAGCCGAACTATTCATAGACATAGACATTTAAAAGCAGTACAAAAATATAATAGTTGTTACATTTAGATTATAATTTTAGTTATTCTGTTTAGTAATATTTAAATTAATATTTTTATATTTTTAAATATATGTTTATGTAGTTATAAATAAATAAAATCCATAATTTTTTGAGGTAAACTTCCAAAAACTTGATTAGTTAATGTGTCCTTAATAATAGAGTAATACATACAGTATATCATATAGTTTGCTTTGAAATATCCCTAATTTCAGGAAAGTTGCTATTTTGTATATAGCAACTTCTGTATATAGTTTAAATATCAAGCTATCCTAGAAGAGTTCAGTTTTTCGTTTTTAAAGTCAGGGAAATTGAGAATTTGACCGATCACAATACTTTCTCTTAGGCGAAAGTAAAAAATATATGTTATCCAGTTTTAATTTTAATGTTTTAACTAACATCCTTCATAAAAGTTCAAAGCACTTGACCTATTCCTGTAATTAATACAGGATATTTGTTTAACGAACCGGGCGTTTCATCATTTGAGGAGCATTATTTCAAAAGTTAACAAATCCTTAACACGTATATTTAGGGTGACCATACGTCCCCGATTTCCGGGGACATCAATATTTTCATCCGCTCACCCTAACTAAATAGGACATTTTTACATATTTTTTTTTAGTTCAATTTTTGAGCAAAAACTACAATGCCTGTCCCCGGTTTTCCGGGGAAAAATTCTGGTCAACTACGTATATTGGATTTGTTAACTTATGAAATAATGCTCCTCATTTGTAAATACATTTATGTAAATATTTTCTATTAATTAATATAAAAGCTTAATTAAAGTAACAGAAATGATGAAAATTTATGAATTAAATCCAGTATAGGTAAAACCGCACAAATATTATATGTTACATGTACATATTTGACATATTAAAACTCGGTTTTGTAGAATTATAAATCCTAGCTCTACAAATGCAGATTCGAAAGGGTCTATGTGGCAAAAATAATAAATCGATATAACCTTTATAGAACGTTTATACTGTAACGAAACCATTTTTTAGGGCGCCGTAACGTTTCGTTATCTCGGGGTGTTTAGGTTCGTTGAGCAAAGAAATGTTAAAACTATGCATACTAATTATTTATTAATATAAATAAATTCACTTTACTTCCATTTCAAACCATTATAAAATCTTCTTAAAACTAACTTTAAATATAATTTTATTATTCATAATAATAAAATAAACTTTTACGGTATATTTTTCAACTGTTCATGTTCAAGGTATAAATTCAATTTCCTTTCCCTACTATATTTTAAACAGAGCAGTACCTAATTGCCCCCCACTACCTTTTGGTATACAAGCAATAGGGGTCACTCAGATATTTCGTTACATCTGCCCCTCAGATTGCAGGATGAGCATTATGTTTAACAAAATGGCATTTTGCAATCTACCGGAACGTAACGTATCTATTTAATTATTGACTAATTAATTAAGTAAATATATAATTTTATCTCAAATAATGTACCTAATATAAAACGTTTTTATGAGATATTATTAATCTTAACTTACTACTTATGATATAAATTTTAACTAAAATAATATATAATATTAAAAGTAT
This sequence comes from Brachypterus glaber, assembly GCA_958510825.1. Taxonomy (NCBI): domain Eukaryota; kingdom Metazoa; phylum Arthropoda; class Insecta; order Coleoptera; family Kateretidae; genus Brachypterus; species Brachypterus glaber. The sequence continues at coordinate 14,989,774 of OY294044.1, read as the reverse complement.
AAACCTTAACTATTTAACTAAATATTATTATATAATATAAAAACTTATAATAATATAATATTATATTATATTATATAATATATAAACCAATAATAACATTATATAATTTCAAATTATAAATTTAATATTACTTTTGTCAGTGTAAAAATATAAAAATAATGTAGGCAATTTAAATACATTTTTTACCGTGTATATCAATTTATAAAATTTAAAATCGCTATACTAATGTGAACAATATTTTTTTTTCTTAATACAAAAAATGGATCACCGGGTGTCAATGACATTAAAACCATTTTAACTAAAAACTTCAAAAAATATACAAAATAATTCGAAAATAAATTAACCAAATCTTTCACGATAACTACTGTTAATTTTGAAATTAAGAAATAAGGAGCCTACCTATTTTTATTTTGAATATATATTTATTTATTTCTTCAGGATTTGTTAACCATATTTCTTCCGGAAAACAGTTCGTGCTGCATAAAGTATCCATATTTTGATTTCTCTGCTTTAGATGCTGGAATATAGATATTTCAGATCTAGCCCACTTTTGGAAGCCAAGTTGTAACGAAACCATTTTTTAGGTCGCCGTAACGTTTCGTTATCTCGGGGTGTTTAGGTTCGTTGAGCAAAGAAATGTTAAAACTATGCATACTAATTATTTATTAATATAAATAAATTCACTTTACTTCCATTTCAAACCATTATAAAATCTTCTTAAAACTAACTTTAAATATAATTTTATTATTCATAATAATAAAATAAACTTTTACGGTATATTTTTCAACTGTTCATGTTCAAGGTATAAATTCAATTTCCTTTCCCTACTATATTTTAAACAGAGCAGTACCTAATTGCCCCCCACTACCTTTTGGTATACAAGCAATAGGGGTCACTCAGATATTTCGTTACATCTGCCCCTCAGATTGCAGGATGAGCATTATGTTTAACAAAATGGCATTTTGCAATCTACCGGAACGTAACGTATCTATTTAATTATTGACTAATTAATTAAGTAAATATATAATTTTATCTCAAATAATGTACCTAATATAAAACGTTTTTATGAGATATTATTAATCTTAACTTACTACTTATGATATAAATTTTAACTAAAATAATATATAATATTAAAAGTATAAACCTTAACTATTTAACTAAATATTATTATATAATATAAAAACTTATAATAATATAATATTATATTATATTATATAATATATAAACCAATAATAACATTATATAATTTCAAATTATAAATTTAATATTACTTTTGTCAGTGTAAAAATATAAAAATAATGTAGGCAATTTAAATACATTTTTTACCGTGTATATCAATTTATAAAATTTAAAATCGCTATACTAATGTGAACAATATTTTTTTTTCTTAATACAAAAAATGGATCACCGGGTGTCAATGACATTAAAACCATTTTAACTAAAAACTTCAAAAAATATACAAAATAATTCGAAAATAAATTAACCAAATCTTTCACGATAACTACTGTTAATTTTGAAATTAAGAAATAAGGAGCCTACCTATTTTTATTTTGAATATATATTTATTTATTTCTTCAGGATTTGTTAACCATATTTCTTCCGGAAAACAGTTCGTGCTGCATAAAGTATCCATATTTTGATTTCTCTGCTTTAGATGCTGGAATATAGATATTTCAGATCTAGCCCACTTTTGGAAGCCAAGTTGTAACGAAACCATTTTTTAGGTCGCCGTAACGTTTCGTTATCTCGGGGTGTTTAGGTTCGTTGAGCAAAGAAATGTTAAAACTATGCATACTAATTATTTATTAATATAAATAAATTCACTTTACTTCCATTTCAAACCATTATAAAATCTTCTTAAAACTAACTTTAAATATAATTTTATTATTCATAATAATAAAATAAACTTTTACGGTATATTTTTCAACTGTTCATGTTCAAGGTATAAATTCAATTTCCTTTCCCTACTATATTTTAAACAGAGCAGTACCTAATTGCCCCCCACTACCTTTTGGTATACAAGCAATAGGGGTCACTCAGATATTTCGTTACATCTGCCCCTCAGATTGCAGGATGAGCATTATGTTTAACAAAATGGCATTTTGCAATCTACCGGAACGTAACGTATCTATTTAATTATTGACTAATTAATTAAGTAAATATATAATTTTATCTCAAATAATGTACCTAATATAAAACGTTTTTATGAGATATTATTAATCTTAACTTACTACTTATGATATAAATTTTAACTAAAATAATATATAATATTAAAAGTATAAACCTTAACTATTTAACTAAATATTATTATATAATATAAAAACTTATAATAATATAATATTATATTATATTATATAATATATAAACCAATAATAACATTATATAATTTCAAATTATAAATTTAATATTACTTTTGTCAGTGTAAAAATATAAAAATAATGTAGGCAATTTAAATACATTTTTTACCGTGTATATCAATTTATAAAATTTAAAATCGCTATACTAATGTGAACAATATTTTTTTTTCTTAATACAAAAAATGGATCACCGGGTGTCAATGACATTAAAACCATTTTAACTAAAAACTTCAAAAAATATACAAAATAATTCGAAAATAAATTAACCAAATCTTTCACGATAACTACTGTTAATTTTGAAATTAAGAAATAAGGAGCCTACCTATTTTTATTTTGAATATATATTTATTTATTTCTTCAGGATTTGTTAACCATATTTCTTCCGGAAAACAGTTCGTGCTGCATAAAGTATCCATATTTTGATTTCTCTGCTTTAGATGCTGGAATATAGATATTTCAGATCTAGCCCACTTTTGGAAGCCAAGTTGTAACGAAACCATTTTTTAGGTCGCCGTAACGTTTCGTTATCTCGGGGTGTTTAGGTTCGTTGAGCAAAGAAATGTTAAAACTATGCATACTAATTATTTATTAATATAAATAAATTCACTTTACTTCCATTTCAAACCATTATAAAATCTTCTTAAAACTAACTTTAAATATAATTTTATTATTCATAATAATAAAATAAACTTTTACGGTATATTTTTCAACTGTTCATGTTCAAGGTATAAATTCAATTTCCTTTCCCTACTATATTTTAAACAGAGCAGTACCTAATTGCCCCCCACTACCTTTTGGTATACAAGCAATAGGGGTCACTCAGATATTTCGTTACATCTGCCCCTCAGATTGCAGGATGAGCATTATGTTTAACAAAATGGCATTTTGCAATCTACCGGAACGTAACGTATCTATTTAATTATTGACTAATTAATTAAGTAAATATATAATTTTATCTCAAATAATGTACCTAATATAAAACGTTTTTATGAGATATTATTAATCTTAACTTACTACTTATGATATAAATTTTAACTAAAATAATATATAATATTAAAAGTATAAACCTTAACTATTTAACTAAATATTATTATATAATATAAAAACTTATAATAATATAATATTATATTATATTATATAATATATAAACCAATAATAACATTATATAATTTCAAATTATAAATTTAATATTACTTTTGTCAGTGTAAAAATATAAAAATAATGTAGGCAATTTAAATACATTTTTTACCGTGTATATCAATTTATAAAATTTAAAATCGCTATACTAATGTGAACAATATTTTTTTTTCTTAATACAAAAAATGGATCACCGGGTGTCAATGACATTAAAACCATTTTAACTAAAAACTTCAAAAAATATACAAAATAATTCGAAAATAAATTAACCAAATCTTTCACGATAACTACTGTTAATTTTGAAATTAAGAAATAAGGAGCCTACCTATTTTTATTTTGAATATATATTTATTTATTTCTTCAGGATTTGTTAACCATATTTCTTCCGGAAAACAGTTCGTGCTGCATAAAGTATCCATATTTTGATTTCTCTGCTTTAGATGCTGGAATATAGATATTTCAGATCTAGCCCACTTTTGGAAGCCAAGTTGTAACGAAACCATTTTTTAGGTCGCCGTAACGTTTCGTTATCTCGGGGTGTTTAGGTTCGTTGAGCAAAGAAATGTTAAAACTATGCATACTAATTATTTATTAATATAAATAAATTCACTTTACTTCCATTTCAAACCATTATAAAATCTTCTTAAAACTAACTTTAAATATAATTTTATTATTCATAATAATAAAATAAACTTTTACGGTATATTTTTCAACTGTTCATGTTCAAGGTATAAATTCAATTTCCTTTCCCTACTATATTTTAAACAGAGCAGTGCCTAATTGCCCCCCACTACCTTTTGGTATACAAGCAATAGGGGTCACTCAGATATTTCGTTACAATACATGTACATGTATATATAACTCAAAATGTCTAATTTTGGCACATAGACCCTTTAGAATAGTACCTACTATTATATGCACAAAAATTGGGATTTGACATTTTGCATTTTGTCTCGAAAAAATGCTGGTTATACATTTTTAAATAAAAAAAATATATCTAATACAAATAGCTATTTTTTGATATTGGGTAGCCTGCCACCAGTAATAATATTACATAATATTACCACACTATCATATATCATATCGATACCCCCAAGCAACAAAGGCGTAACTCATATATTGTCATTTTTCACGACAGCTAAATTTCTAAAATATTTTTTTGTTATTTAAGGGTGGGTAAATGATTGAAGTGGAAAAGGAAGCCATGCGATACGTCATTTGAAAGCTTATAAAATTCTCTATTTAACTGTATAAGTATTTATTGTTTATTTATTGTTTGTTTCTGTTAATATTCAAGTTTTAAATTTTTTACTTTAGTATTTTTTGGTAAAATTTTGGTTAAAATGACCTGTGGAGAAATCTGAGTAGTACCACCATGTGTGTCTTTTTTCAAGGCAGTATAACTCAAAATGGGTCTAACTTGAGTTACGTCCTTGTTGCTTGGGAGTGTCGATATATCATATGATTACAAATGTTTAAAAAAATTATATTAAATACTTATCTCAAAATTTCTTATTCCAGCGAAGACTTTTTCTTATAACAAACTGTAAATATGCGAAAGTTAAAAAAAAAATTCAAATATATTTTAAATTATTTAAAATACACCTTGCCAATAAAACGAAAGAATTAAAAAACAATTAAAAGAATTTAATGAAAGAAAATGAAAAGTTAAAATATATATAAAAAAAGAAACAACAAAATAATTTAATTTTAAATGAAAAAAATAGTATTTTACCTTTTAGACACATCTTATACTCGCGACTCTACATTATACTTTAATTTTCACATATTACGTTAACCCTTAAATTCCCAAGACCCAACTTTACTAGACAACTACATATTTTCGAATCTCCCGTTTGTGAACATATTTCTAAAAACAGGCAAAATGTCCCTTCCCAGAGATGTCGATATACCTGTCATAAAACTGTTAACGTAAATATATCTGAAGAGCTTACTATCAAAATGTATACCAAAAATATTAACTAAAAATATACTTTAAATTACTGAAAATGAAATGATTAAATAAACTACTTCTACATTATATTAATTTTCATGTAATTGATTCGAAGTAGAAAAAACCATTTGTACAAAAAGTCCCTAATAATTGTCAGTATCTAAAACAACATTATTTAAGATCCCATATTTAGTAATTAAGAAAACCGAATTAACCAATTAATTAGTCCGATAACAATGTATAGGTTTTATATGTAAACGTCTCAATTACACAAAATTTAAGCTTTCCAAAACCAAATAATAATATTAACATCTGGAAAAACAAACCGCCCGTTAAGAACAATACTTTGTCGCATTCGTAGAATAATAATAATATATAAATACTGTTACAGCTACAATCAAATATGTCAAATTAAAATTCTAAGATTTTATTATAAAAACAAAAAATAATTTTCCAACTTTTTGCACTGATACAAATTTCGGATAGAACCATGTTGTATGCATGTACTAATGCGACGTTCTGCCAATTAAAATTGCAAATGCTTTAGGTGTACTGTTCTGTATCCAGTATTCCTACATATTACAGTTTATTATTGAGTGCTGAAATGGTCTGATTATAATACTATTTAAAATTTTAGCATGCTGCAATCATTAATGAGTAATTTCTATATTAGATACCAATAACTTAGAAATTCTTGTACAAAAATGTACTAACGTTTCACTTTAATTTGTTTTCAGATCGAGGCGTTCTTCGGGTGCCGCAACTGCGGCGACCCCACAACCCAGGAATTTGAACCCTGGAGGTAAGTTTGCTATAATAATTATTAAAAATATTGTTTTGTCATACTTACATAAAGTAAATAAGGTCTACAGTTGTAGGTCCACAGTTCACCGCTATTATCTTTTAGTATTACTTTAAAAAATATCCAGTTTTTTACAAATTGTTTACTTGTAGATTTGTGGATCTAAAACCAAAAATAAAATAACCGATCGGGCGAAATTTTTTTTAATCGAAAAAAAAAACAATTTTTGTTGTGATCATTTTTTTGTTTAATTAATAACAATCGAGTTATATTTAAAAAATACCCATGTTGGGAAATTTTTTTTTTCGATTTTCAGCCAAATTATTGAAATGAATGTAAATTTACCACTATCCTTACATATCTAACCTAAGTGGCGCCTTCGCCAAAACTGTAAATGATACAATAACATTTTTTAAGAACTGTTAAAAAGTTTTTTCATTTTAAGGAATGATGGGATCAGAAAAATGTTTTGTTATGCCTAAACAAAAATATCTAAACTCCGCGCAATATCTATCTGAGTTTATGGTCATTTGTTTCTTGTTATTTGGTTGGCAGAATATATTTAGTTCCTTATGTAAGGTTTTCATCTTGTTTAAAATTTATTGTCAATCAAGACATTATTTTGACATTTATAAAAAAGTCCAAATAATTTGCTTTAGCAAGAAGAAATAACTAGAAAAGTGCATAAAAAGAAAACTAAAGCATCAATCTATAAACATTTTGTTTAAATGAAGTAATATAATGCAGTGCTCTATAAATTTTTTGTAGTAAACACTATAACAGAGAATTTTTTGGTTAAAATAATACTGGTCCTTAATTTCATTCAGGTAATGTAAAATTTAAGTTTATAATAGCACTTTATGAATAAAAACTTACTTTTATTATAATTTTGAACAAAGTTTTACTTTTTAAACAGATTTTGTTATTATTTGTAAGACGTAAAATGACAGTCAATTTAACCTAAATGTTAAAAATTATCAAAAGCATAATGGGCTACAAAAATATCACTAAAAGTCATTTTTAAATCACTAATCATAGCTTCCTTGATCCAATTTGTTACTCAGATAGATAATGCGCCGAGTATAGGTACTGATTTTAGTTGAAGGATTTTTAATGGACTATTTCATAAAAACCATATTAGGATGACTATTTTACAAACTTATAATCATCAACTGGTCAAATCTCTTTATTTTTTGACTTTCACCCAATGAGATTCGAATTACACTGATAATTTTACGTGTGTAATTATCAAAACCACGGTTATCTTGATCAATTTTAAAACATATAATTGAAGGGACAAAGTTTAAAACCATATTTTAACATTTTTCTCAGCTAATGCAAACAATTAATAACCTTATTTTGTTATTTTCACATTAATATTACATTTTAACAGTAGTTTATATTAAATCAACCATGGCACTATGGGACGAACCGGGCCGTAAGCCGGACATCATACTTTTCTTGAAAACGATAACTGGGATTTTGATAAAATTTGGTATGCAGCCATTTTTAGGTACGACAAAGAATTTTAACTAGGTTTCGTTTTTGGGAAAAAATCTGGAAATCTGGAAAATCTGGAAAACTTAAAAAAATTAAATTTATTTTTCTTTTATATGGTTAATTACCATTTAGTATACAAAAAAGATATTTAGCTATGTATTTAATACGGTTTGGAAAAAATCTGCAAAATGTGTGTAACTTGTAAAATTATAATTTTAGCTAATAAATTTGGCTTTTTCGAGAAAAAGTAAAACATTTAGCCAAGTATTGAGTATGAAAAAATTGTCGAAAAATTTCGAAAAAAAAAATAAAAAAAAAAAATATTTTTTCAAAAAAAACATTTTTTCGAAAAAAAAAATTCAAAAAAAAAATCGGGGGGATTATTAAAAAAACAATAGGGATCATCACCTGATAGAACTTGATTTTCCCTGAAAATTTTGAGTCGATCGGATTATTCGTTCTTGAGTTATCTTGTCCACAAAAAAGTGACATGGCACGGACAGACGGGCGGATGAACAGACGCTTACAGGCTGTGAATAGTATAATAACGTAATTTCCCAATAAATTTATCCACCACAAAGAATATCTGTAAAAGTCTATGTAAAAAGTAATTTTTTTTTTAGTTGTTTTTTAACACAAACATTTAAATTAAAGGGGTTCTGGGGTCTTCTGGGGTCTGATCTCTACATCATTTTTTTCCTTACTTAGTCCACTATATTGTATTAATAACAAATGTGCGGGACTTTAACGAAAAACATTTAAATGTCGAAAAATTAAAAAAATTCGATAAAACAAAAAATAGGAGATGTACATAATATTTTATTTTTTTATATAATACACTTTAATGTTGTTATTATTACGCAATTAATAGGAAAAGATTATATTGTATGATAAGAAAAAAAAAAGACTACAAATTTTCGTAGGCATAATTTAGACATCTATATAAGCGCTAATTTTTCCGGCTAACCTTAATTATACATGAAAATTTTGCCTGCACTCAATGTATAATATGATTAAATATAATAAAACCAAATTTAAACCCCTATTTTTGAATTTTTGTTTTTTACCCGATGTCCAACCTATTGCCCGGTTCGTTCCATAGTGCATGGTTGGTCTTTTGTTTATGTCAAAATATGCAAAATTAAAATAATAAACATCACAGTTTATTGTTTAAATTTTATTAAATTATAATTATTAACATACAACAGTTAATTTTTCAAGAAAGTAATATGGTTGTTTTTTCTGATTATAAAATTTCTTATGCGTGATATTAGGCATCAGCTGATGCTTTGTACAAAAAAAACAACTAATTTATAGCCTGACGCACGGTAATAAAGCTACGACGAAAGGGGGAGGTGGGACAAAAACCGCTCTGATTAAAGCGAATTCAATGTGAACGCGTGTGCGTAGTTAGATTTTATATTCAAGTATATTGCTTTCTTCTTTCTTTTTGCCTTATTCTTTCGATAGCTTTAGAACCGTGTGTCAAACAATATAGGACATCATAATGTTTTGGGCAAAATCTTGCAACGTCGCAACACCAGTTCAAAAAATTGTTATAAGAGCGCTTTTCAAAAACTTAAAAATACATTTTACCTACGGAAAACTAAATAAGTTTAGGTAAGCCTTAATTAAAATTATATGCAATAAAGGTTTGAATAAAACATACTGCTTTTGCTAGTTAGTTTGTAAAATAGTTAAGCTAAATACAACTCGAGGCGGTGCAATTTTCATAAAATTTTACTATAGCCTCATAAAATAATTATGCTCTAAAGTAACTTTTTTCGTTTATATTTCGCTAAAATCTCTGGACCTTCGGTCTAGAGCTTTTAATAACAAAAAACAAACCCAAAAAATTACTGCAAAATTATTTTATGAGACCATAATAATAGTATTGACAATTTTATTTTGGCATAATAAAATAATTTTGCATGATTTACATGACAACAATTTCCTTAACCCATTTTCGTCCACCGTACTCATTTGGGTATACATTTTTAAAGCGATATTAGAGACATCTATGATTGTAAAGTCTAATTATTTTTATATAAACACCATAAATATAGTTTTATTTCTTCGATTCCACTAAAAGTTGCCCTGCTAATCTTCTCATGTTGGCGCAACAAGGTATTTCTGAAAAAAGTGCACCTGTTTTTTGAGTTTGTGTGGAATAAGTCTGCATTTTTGTAAATAAATACATTTTTATATCGATTTATTGTATTATTTATGTTGAGTATAAGACATACAAATACTTTGGTTAATTAATATATGATTACTTTTGTAATTATGTTTTCTGGTAACTCGATTTAAAAGTCACCGTACTCAAACAGTTAAATTTTCATTTAAATGTTAAATAATATTTTTTCTTTTTTTAAGAATAAAATCGTTTTATTAGTTATAATTTTTTTATCCAGTTTGATAATACGGCCAATGTACTCACTTGAGTTCACTGTTGTATTCATACAAAAAATAAAAAAAAAAGTTTTTTTTACTTTAACAGTTACAAAGACTCCATTTCAAGTTAATTAATGTAGCTTTTATATAACTAATGTGCCTATGGGTCTGGTGGCCCAAAATGGGTTAAAGCAAAATGTTTTTGATATGACAGAACAAGGTAATAATTGCACTAGTTTAAATTCTCAGTATAATTAGAACTTGTCAAATAGTCTTTGCAATGTGTTTTTAATTCAGCTTGTTTTCGAACTGCCTAGTCGATCGACTAGTTGGCTTAATTTGAATAATCAGATTAACTGCATTTAACTTTCCGGATAAATATGCCCGGAATGTTGCTCTGTAATTATGCTCTTATCCGTTTCAAATGTAAATTCGAATTTAACTATTTTGAAAGGGAAGAAAATTGTAAATTATACCCTGCAAATTATACAATTTGAGCAATTTAAATCATTTTTATTGTCAATTATCTTTTTTTTATTCGACACAGATACGAAATAGGCAAAATAACGTCATTACAGGAAAAAAAACTACATAGTGCATGCGTTATCGTAAATTATAATGATGTTTATTATGTAAATTGTACATTTATGTACATTAAACGTCCTTAGCACAGATTTTTTATTCTTATTTAATTCTATTGTTTATAAATAGATTAAAATAGAAACGTGTTACTAAATACGTTGTCTATTTTTATTAGCAATCAATAAGACACTTATTATTCCATTATACCTACCTACTATTCTTATACGTACATTCATATTTTTAAACAACTGAATTTCTGCTACTAGAGTACTATTGATTGATCAATAAATAATATATTACATATCAAGTTAAGAAAGTGAGTCATTTCGTAACAACATTAATATAGACGCACGAGCGAAAGCCGAATAAGGCTATATATATATAGCAAACGAGCGAGGAAATGAGACTTTCTTAGCGAGTTAGGTGCACTATTTCTCCTACGCCCCCTCACCCCAAAAAATACAGAGCAGTCCAAAAGTCACCCCCCCCCCCCCTCTTAACTTTTGAACCAGTTGACATATCGACTTCAAATTTGGAACTTTTAAATAAGACAACCTAAACTATCTTTTAGCATATATTTAATACTTTCAGCTCTTAAAATGTGGGCAGGGGGGCATGGGGGCACATTTTTTTAAACGGAAAGGGGGGTCATGTAATACATCATTTTAAAGCTTATAAAATTTTCCATTTAACACCATATTTTTAAATAAAAAAAAAATTGGGTTTAAAATGGGGTTGAAAATGGGTATTAATGTCAAAATTCCTCTAAAAAAAAACAAATAATTTTTTAAAAATGCCTAACTTCATCATAAAAAAATGTTAATTATACTTTTAAACTAATTTTAGTTGACATAAATAAAAATTTATAAAAAAAAAACTTAAAAAATCAAATGTTTTAGCACAAAAAATTGAAAAATCAAAACCTTAAAAAACATTTTTAAAAAATTTAAAAATGTAAGTTTAAATAGACAATTTTATAAGCTTTAAAATGATGTATCACACGACCCCCTTTCTATTTAAAAAATGTCCCCCCATGCCCCCCTGCCCACATTTTAAGAGCTGAAAATATCAAATATATGCTAAAAGATAGTTTAAGTTGTCTTATTTAAGAGTTCTAAATTTGAAGTCGATATCTCAACTCGTTCAAAAGTTAAAAGGGGGGGTGACTTTTGGGCCGCACTGTATATTAATAAATATATAACAAAAAATATATTTAAGCATTTGAAAAAAAAATTAAGCAAACTAGAATTTATTTATTATAAAAGAAAATTTATTATGAGAAATCCATGCTGTCAACAAAGATCAAATTTCCTTCTGTATGGATGTAATCTTTGAACACTTGTTCGGCAAGATTTGGTGATTTTCGTTGTTTTTGGAAATTTTCATAAATTTAGAGGAATAGTCCAGTAAAATGGTAAATGTAAATTGCAATAAATGTACACGGGCTGATATTTTAAAGGGTAGTAGTGGATGGTAACAAAATACTCCTGTTAGTTTTTCACCGGGTGATTTGCATAAGGGGTGTCCGCTATCTTGAATTTTAGGGGTGAGTGCTTAATATGCATCTTACGATAAAAATGCATTTAACCAATTTTGTTAAGAAGGTAATTTTCAACAATATTTGTTTGGATCGTTTTTTAATTGTTGGAATTTTCCTTAAGAAAATTGGTTATATGTATTTTTAACGTAAGATGCATATTTGTCGAATCTTAAAATAAATTTTCCAAACTCCTCCCCCTGAGGAGTGGGGAGTAGTTTTCCTGAAAATTGGTATATACTGATTTTACAGTCACTAAAACTGTATCTTAACTCCACCCCCTGAGTAGTGGGGGGTAGTTTTCCTAAAAGCTGGTATATAGGGGTTTTAAAAGTCGTTAAAACTGAATCTTAGAATTAAAAAAATCTAACTTCGCACCCTGAGGGGCGGAGAGTAATTTTCGTAAAAATCAGTATATTGGGGTTTTTGATGTTGCCGAAAGTAAATATTAAATTAAAAAAACATTTTTCTTACGATCCTCTATGAAAATAACATTTAGCACACTCTTTTGTTCTTTAGAAAACGCCTTAGTTTGATATTTTCATATCACCCTAGTGTGATATTTATAAATGGAGGGTTGCCTAATTTTATTTAGATATTTACATCGTAGATTCTACAAATTTTATTCACCTTGTTTTATAAGCCATTTTCCACCTTTCACCACAGGTTTTTTGATATATTTTATGTTTTATAATCCAAATTATTTTTCTTATGAAATATAAAACAGTACAATTTTACTGTCTTATATGGCAGCATAACCACAGAAATCTAACAAACTGTTAAGTTTTACTTCATTTGGGACAAGCATATAGGCAACCCATTAAACAGCTATGTAATATAATATTACCTATATCGTATTAAATATAAAACCAAGAAAACTAAATGTAAATTTGTATGCTATTTATTATTATTTTGTGATTTGCTTTTCTTAAAAATTAATAAAAATTAGAAAATTTTAAAATAAGAAACTTTTTATTTTTTCTGAATCGTAGGAAAAATACTGTACATAATTAGTTGGAAAGTGTATTTCATACACTCGAGAGGTTTCCACTCGCGTTAAATATGTCACTTTTCACACTAGTTATGTAATATACTATTACGCGCGGGGTGTAAAAATGGGAAAACTTTTTTACTGGACAGTGTATGTGTTGTGTCCAAACCAGCTACTTAACAGAATTGTTTTATTTTTAAACAAGGGTTCATATTGATTGAACGAGACCAACCCAAATGTATTATTCATACCATAACCTACGTCATATCTCTGACTACATGTATCGAGTTATACAGATTAAATTTAAAGAAACTTTTAAAGGTGTACTCTACATACGTGTGTACACGTTTGCACACGTATGTAAATACTGATAATATTCTTTATATAAAGCTATGGTCTGTTTTTTCAAGGAAGATAGTAAATTAAAAGTCGCACAGTAAATATTTTTACAACAGGTTCGAATAGTATATGTTTGTGTATAGAATATAGTTATGTTTTATAAAACAAACTACGCAGTATATTCGCACATCCAATATTAGAATCTGTTTTGAAAATTTTCACTGTGCGATTTTTAATTTACTATTTTGCTTGATGAAAAAGACCATACGTAGTCTTATTACAGCGGCACACAAACAAACAAAAAATCTCGAGTGCGGCAGACTAGACTATTCAATTCTTACGTATTTTGGGTCGCTGAATCTGAATCCTAAGTCAGAATTTAAAAGTTTGCGTTTAAAATGGCGGATCCAATATGTCGGATTAGATTTTTTAAAGTTGCTCGGATATGCTTGAAACTTGGTAACGGGGGTTTTTGGGGTCGCTGATTACGAATCTGGTACCAGTTTTAACAAAATGTTACTTTCTTTTACTTCCTTTTAATTGCATATTTGTTTTTAAACGGTTGCTCCTACAGTGTTACACTGTCTGACAAAAATGTGTTAAGCCTAATACATTTTTCCGTCTAGGGACGCATCTGGATAAATTTGAAAAAATAAATTAACATAAACTTATTGCCCTTATTAATACTAGTATACATGCAAAAGCTCGCTTCGTCCAAACCTTAATTTTATTACAGTTTTAACGGGCCGTAGCTTCCTTAGGGCTAATTTGCGAACCAACCTTTATGGGAGCTTTTTTTTGATATTTTTGAATGCAGAATCACCTCTTAAATTTTGGCATGCCAGTTATTGGTCAACCTGTTTACCCCTTTTTCCAATTTTTTGCCGAAATATGTTTTACAGAGAAACTTATTCAAAAAATAAGTATAAAGTAATAAAGCCAATTAAATTATCGATATATTTATATAAATTTTAAACATACTAAATTTTTATTTAAAAAAATTTAAGAGCAAAGTTTTACGATTACATGACAAAAAAGTGACATCAACTGTACAGACCACATACGAAGTTCTGGCACCAAGTTAGGTATTTTGTCGCTTAGAGTACTACTAAATGAAAGTATCATGTAAATATGAAGTGTCTGGTGCATGTAGTTTTTCTAAAAATTGACTGTTAATACTTGCCCCTGTTAACACTAACCCCCCCTTCCCCTACCTGCCAGGTGTGAAGTAGCGAAAAGTATATAAGATTCAAATTAACTTGTTAGATACTAGATTGACGTATAAAGAAGTATAAAGGTAATCTTATCGAGTGAGATTAGATACATATAATATTTCACTTCGAATTTAAATGTTTCTTAACTAAGGTCTTACATGCGATTATTTTGTTGCTCAAGTAACGTAAAGTAGCGATTAAGAAATATTTTATGCAAATACTGAGATATGTATCTGATATTATATTGCAATTTAGGTGCAGGATCTCGTACGACAATAAAATATAAAATAAATGGGGAGTGAAGAACAAAACGCATATTTTCCTTCCAGGGTCAAAATTGAGGCTAAGGCCTGTCCGTAAGGGCTTTGTGTTAGTCTAGGATAAATTTAAATTAGTAAAGTTTAGTTTTCCCAGGGACCTAAACACCTGGCCCCTAGGGATCTTTGTGTTATCCCGGATATCTTATCCGCAAAGACAACCTCATACAATAATCATAATCAAAGGACGGTTTTAGCGGAGTTTTCATTATCTCGTTTGGTTTCAGTTAGTCGTTCCCTAGGTACTTCCATCTTGGGCTTTTCAGCGATGGACATTTACATATGAAGTGGTATGGTTCTTCGTTCCCTTCCCCAAATCTCCCGCACACGGGGCTTGTAGCTCTCCCATTTTGTGTCCAATCCAATTCCAATAATGGCATTTTCCTATAGGATAGTTTGCCAGCTCGATCTACTATTATTTACGGCCTACACAAAACCGTCTCACTTTGTAGTGATGTTTGCGCAGGCGCCAACTTATAAAACATCTTTGAAATTCATCAAAAGTTATCCCCGTGTACAACGAAATAAATTGAATTTAAATTTAACATCACATATTAATAATCACGATTCACTTAAAACTTTACAATTAAACTTTTACTTTTTGACCTTTCAAAGTCATTCCTTGAAATTTACTTTTAAACTTTTTTTATCAAAATTTATGGTTTATGCAGCTTGGAAGTTAAGAAAAATTAGGCATGGATAAAAAAGAATTACTTTTAATGGACTGGAGTTAATATTTTCAAGAATTTGGAACTATAAAATTTACTGCGTAGTTACAACTTTTTATAACTTTGTATTCTCATCAAAATCAATGGAGAGCCCCTAGCACAAGCCAACAGCGTATTTGGGGCTCTCCATGAATATGTACCTACACCAAAAATAAATAAATAAATAAAAATAAATAAACTAAAACTTTCACGACATTACATAAAATAAAAATAAAAAATAAAATTAATCAAGTTCTGTGCATATCAATGATTGCAATGCTGATTCTGGAGTAAATCCGCCAAAGCGGTCACACCTGTCCCTTACAAAAACCACGCTGCGACTGGCAGTTTGTGTCGGTACTTACTTAATAAGCAATGTCCAGTTATAACGACTATATTCGTTATTTCCCTCAGTTCACTTCTAGACATGCCCAGAAGTAAGCTAGTTCTTTTCTTCAACAAACGCCTAGAATGAGTTTAGTGCCTCATTTTAGGTACATTTATCCAGTGTTGCTGATGGTTGTCCTGCAACATTTTTCCTGATCTTGTACCTGTGGAGAATAAATAAAAAATTATTAAATTTATTCTTTTGTTTTCCCCCATTTTTTACAATGTAGAAGAGACAAGTTAATCGTCGTAAATGGTAAAGACTAGATCAACCTATTTCTCGAAAATCGAGACTCTTGACAGTCGAGACGAGAAGTTTCTCGACTCTCGTAAAACTCTATCTTTGACTAATTTGTAGCCCTGTCTGCGCCCTTGCTGAGCCACTTTATCCAAACTGCTACTTTTAAACTTTGATCTACAAATAACTAATGTAATTTTGCAACACTCATAAAAAATTTTAAGGAACTATAATAATATAAAATTAACTATTGATGTCCTCATATCAGATATCACTTTTAAAAAATGCATAAGCCAATAAGTTCAAATAATAGATAGAGCCACGATATTTATAAATGATCATTGACGCAAATGTCCAAGATATAATAAAAAGATTTTACAATATTTTAAATAACAAGCCGTGAAGATATGTAATGCTACGCACTTCATTATATACTATTCACAGTAAATGGTATATTGCATTTTCCCAAATATAAAAAAAAAAAATTAATTAAAAACAAAAGATCTTTTTTTGAAAAACGAAAAATTTCAGAAATAACTTTAAAAAAAAAAAATATATATATATCAAAACAACATTTGAAAATCATGGTTTTTTTACGTTAACCTCCCATAACTTTGTAGTTTTTGGGGATATTACTTTCAAAAACAATAGGGATCTTCCCCTCATAGTACTGAATTTTTCCAGAATGTTTCGAGTCGACCAGATTATTCGTTCTTAAGTTATCATGTGAAGACAGGCAAACAGACGGGCATTTTCATAGTTTCTTATTTTTCCGTGTTACACATTTGTATCCAAGAATTTTTTGTCTGGGACGTTTTTTGGCGATTTTTGAAAATTCGTAACTACCGTATAATACTATTCTAGCGCTTGCGCTGTGAATAGTATAATAAATATTGTTTTATCTTTATGTTAATGCTTTTAATTATGAAATTAATTAATTATTTTATACACAAAAGAGATTTAATTAATGTACAGAGTATTCAACTCTAGGACAAGTCCATGTAATAAATAATTTATTTTAAAATGCAGTTTTTTTTATATTATTAAATTTTAATTTAAAAAAAATTAATTTTATTAAGATAAATAGTAAAATATGACATTAAACAGTTTTTTCCGTTTGGTGAAAATTAACCAAACCAAATTGTTAATTCCATAATAACATCAGTTCCCATACGAAATAGTGATGCGACAGAGGCGATGACCTTAAGATTATGCATTGGCGACAATCAAATCGCCGTTGCAAATTCAAGCGCCAAGTATTCTGTAGTAATAACAAGAGCCAGTCTAATTTCATTGATAAGAAATGTGTGGCTGGTTGGGTTGCGGCTGCCGCGATCGCTTGCTATCACTGAATAACCTATGATTGCTCGCCGTATCAACACAGCGAAGCTTTTAAAAATCTTTTAGATGCCTTAATTGATAATTGTATTGCTTTTAATTTAATGTATGATACATTAAGATATAATTATAGTATTTTTCCAGAAATTACACAACGATCAGAGAAGAATTTGAGGCCAAAACAAGCAAAAAATCTCACGTAATTTGTGAGGATTTTTGCTCGTATTTCTTTTTTTTTTAATTTTTCGTTTTTCGCAAAAAAAAATAATAAAAAAATGAAAAATAAAAAAATTTTGAATTTTTTTTTTTTTTTTCAATAATTTTTCGTTTTTTAGATGCAATATACCATTCACTGTAAATAGTATATAATGGAATGCGTAGCATTACATATCTTCACGGCTTGTTTTAATTTAAAAAAGTGTATTTTTTTAAGGAAAATATAAACAAAAGTTTCTGTTGGTGCAATAAAACTCTCAAGTTTAGGTTAGATCTAAAGTTCTAAATTTTAGGAGTTTTATTTAAAAATTTAGTTTTTAAACCAATAAATAAATATTTTGTTTTAATCTTTTTTTACTTGTACAGTTTTATTCAAACAAAAATAATAAATTTAAAAAATAACATTATTTATATCACATATTATGCATATTTTAGATAGTAAATTAAAACGTATTAAGGAGTTTAAATCATTTAAGAGGTTAAGTACTGTAATTACGTGTGCCGAAAACATTTAAAATAATATGTGTTAATAATTTACTTTAATTAAAAACAATAAATATAAAACATTAAATAAAAAGAAAGAAAATAGTTATTTATGGTACTAGTGGGTAAAGTAAGATATTGCCCATGAGAAAATTCAAACCTGCGAGGCGTCAGCCAAGCAGGTTAATTTTCGAGAGGGCAATATCGGTTTACCCATGAGTGCCATACAAGGTTTTATCCAATAAATAGCTTAGGAATTCATATTTTTATTAAAAATTTTAATGACATTTACAAGAAAATAATTTGACAAGTGACAGTTGAGTGGGTAAAATAAATAATTATCCACTCAATAAAGTAAAAGCCACGCGGGGGTTATTATTGAGTTTATCTATTTAAAATAAAGCTGGTAATTGTCTTATTATCTGTATGTATTGGATAAATATTATATTCTTATAAAAGAGAACATAAGCCTCCGCTGATGTTAAAGCCACTTTACACGAAGCAATTTGTGCGCATTCTGATGCTATGCAAGTTTGTTGCAAGAATGATTTAGTCACTGCGCACGCCTTCAGGCAAGTTTTAGGCCATTTTCGTGCCATCAATTATTTAGAACATGTTCTATTTTTCGGCGATTTTCACGCAAGTTTTATGGTTATTTTCGTGGTACCAATCTGAAAAAAAAGTTACCAAATCGATTTAATTTTACTAATATAGTAGCAACTGCACATGTTAATAATTATTATTATTAATGATAGGTCGGTCTGTCTAACTAAAAAACTTCCTTAAAAAAGCAAATGCTAGGTTATGTTTTTGTCAACAAACGCAGAGACACGTCAAAATTGTCTGGTTGGCAGCACTGTTTACCTTGCAAAATATAGCACCAAACTTGCGTACAACTTGCTCAGTGAAAAGGCAAATCAATGTCCAATTGTCCTCATGCTATATCTGGCAGCAAACTTGCATAGCATCAAACTTGCGTACAAATCAACGAACTAATAACTCTTCTTTCTAGAATATATACGTATTCGCATACCGTTAAAAAAAAGTATCGCCAACATCTCGGTGTGTTTGTAAACAAATAGTAGGTATATTCAGGCCTACACAATAACAGTTACCAGTAACTGGTATTGTTGTCTCTGTTAGAACAAAGATATGCGAGTAAGACATACGAATGTTTATGTTGCCGATTTTTTTTGTCAGTTTTAACGAATGAAATGCCTATTCTAGAGAGAGAAGTTATTGGTTCGTTGGTACAAATTGCTCTGTGTAAAGTGGTCTTTATGGAAAAAGAAATAGGAGAAACCTTGAAATCGTTAAACTCGTGCCAGACTAGCGATTCACATCTCATATCGTCACTGTTATTACAAAGTGGCTTATCTCAAAATGACACATACATAAAGTGACATATTCATTGGCAAATCAATAGATAGGAGGACAGGGGGCACAGTGAGTCACTTACTTAAATTAAAAATGAATAGACCATGATTTTGTACGTACAAGTACTTTTTTGACAGTATGTCATTTGATTCACTGAGCCCCCAGTACGGGGTACAGTGAATCCCTGCAAGAGGTACACTTAATCGTGATATTTAAATAAATTAAGTCAATTTATTAATTAAAAAAAATGTTTATTTTAGATACCTACATAGCTAAATAAACTTAAATAAAACTCTTTGGTAACAAAAAACAAAACTTAAAATTAATTAACGTAGGTAAATCAAAACCTTGAAAATCAAACTCTTTAGTAAGAAAAAAAAACAAAAGTCAAAATAAACTAACGTAAATCAAGACCCTGAAAAACAATGTTAAATGTTGACGTTTTGGACTTTTGGACTTTCAGCATCGTCAAAAACCCCTATAAACCAATTTTCAAAAAAATCATCACCACCCCTAAGGGGGTGGATTTGGAAAAAATAATTTCAAGATTTAGTTTTAGCAACCTCAAAAACCCCCATATTCAAATTTTCACGAAAATATGAAAAATATTATTCACCAAAAACAATCCCGAGTGAGAACTTTTGGTAACATACCTGTATGCCAAAGTCTCTAGCTTAAAGCGTTCTTAAGTTATCGAGTCCACAAGATTTCCCGGACAGATCGACCAATCGACCAACAATTTTTTTTGCTTGAAATTGATTTATATGGACATAAAACGTCATAAAACGTAAAAATAAGCAAAAAAATAATTTTTTCACGAATACTTTCCTAAATTTTGAAAAATTTCAAAATGGGAAAGCAAAATACCTACAATAATTTTAATTATAAATATACAGGAACATTTAATCATAGTTGGGGCATAGTGGATCATGAGCCACTGTATCCAATCGGTCTTTGACTCACTGTGTCCCCCCAGTAACCAGACCAGTTCAAAGTGGACATAAAAAAACATACCAAATATCTAATAAATTTGTGTAAACACACTTATTTAAGAGTTAATAAAGAATATAAAAATGCCAAATTACACTGGAATTCACGTAAAAGTAGTACAAATATACCTAATTAACAGATTAACAAAAAAATACTTCCATACTTATTTTTATGCAGCTACCTCTTCGCTTCAACACACGTCACGCAGGTTTACCGGCAACTGACCCTTTATCTATAGAAACGTCTTCTTAGCGTGTCATTAGAAAGCGGCGTTGCTAAAACTAATATTGGTAGAGTTATAGTCAACGATTCATTGTGCCCAATGACTCACTGTGCCCCCTGTTCCTCTATGTCGGTATTTTGCATCAATGTCATTTTGATATAGGCCTCTTCGTAATAACAGCGACGATATCATGTGATGTTATCATTTCACGGCGCCAAATCCCTAGTGAACGCCAAAGTCACGTTTAATTTTTTTAACTAAACAAAAAAAACAGTTCGGCACCATATTTATTTAAAATTAGGTGTTTTACATTTTTATTTCCCAGAGGAAAGTTTTAACTAGTTAATTAAAAAAAAAACAAAATTTTAACAGAATTCGTAAAAAAAATGTCCTGTGGCATAACTTAGGCAATGAAGGGCTGACGACCGTCTTTTTGTGTCACTTTTTGTCAGGATTGGGTCCACTTCAAACCCGTCTTACCCTTGTACAATACCGTTCTTACTTTTTTGCAACACTTTAGTGATATTTATAAAAAAAAATCGCCTGTGGTGGTAGAGCTATCTTGAATTTTTGTGATATTTAGAATTGCAAAGCTGTTTAAAAATAGATCATCAGGTTTGTGTGGTGTGTGTGTGTGTGTGTTCCTTTTTTGAATTATTAAAATTTGTAAAACTTTATCGTGAATTATGTAAAAACTTTCACCTGCGGCGCTAGAGATTCTTGCATTATGGTGAAATTTTCAATGGAGCTCTCTACAACTAGAATTATGAAACAAAAGACGTCTACCCTATCTCTATCTCATTTGTGCTACACTTTCCAGCCAACCAAATAAATAATGTATTTGTTTTTCATACAACAAATACAGTATTTATTTGGTTGGCCGGAAAGTGTAGCATGAACGAACATAGCTAATGTGAATCTGTAGAATAAGATAATTCTACTAAAATTTAGATGGCGCCAGTAATTTCTTTAATAAAAATAAATAGTTACTCTTTTCGCCCGGCCAAGTAAATATTGTATTTGTTCAACAAAGAACAAATACAGAATTTGTTTGGTTGGGTGGAAGTGGGAGTGTATGTATGTCTTCTATCCTTTTTGGGTAGAACTTTTGTCCCTGTCTAATCCAACGGGAGAAATCGCCATTGAAGGACTGTTTTAAAATTAAAATTAACCATCCAATTTGGTGTAAATTCTGTACGTATAACCAGACCCCTGATAATTAGCTGGCACTTATCCGCACTTATCCTTCTAAGGAACTTTACTGTATTTTTTTATTTTCTTTCGGCATTTTGATCATTTTCAATCGGATTTTTTTACCATTCGAAATTTTTACCAGGCACACCCCCTAAAATATGCTTAAATCCGACCCTAGGTATTTGTTTGCGAGACTCCCATAAAGAGCACGCCGTGTAAAGTTGATAAACTGATTAAAAAAATCCATGATACATAACAATGCCTTAAAGTTTATATTAAATATACAGTGCGGTCCAAAAGTCACCCCCCCCCCTTTTAACTTTTGAACGAGTTGAGATATCAACTTCAAATTTAGAACTCTTAAATAAGACAACTCAAACTATCTTTTAGCATATATTTGATATTTTCAGCTCTCAAAATGTGGGCAGGGGGGCATGGGGGGACATTTTTTTAAATGGAAAGGGGGGTCGTGTGATACATCATTTTAAAGCTTATAAAATTCTCTATTTAAACTAACATTTTTAAATTTTTTAAAAATCTTTTTTAAGGTTTTGATTTTTTAATTTTTTGTGCTAAAACATTCGATTTTTTAAGTTATTTTTATAAATTTTTATTTATGTCAACTAAAATTAGTTTAAAAGTATAATTAACATTTTTTTATGATGAAATTAGGCATTTTTAAAAAATTATTTGTTTTTTTTAGAGGAATTTTGACATTAATACTCATTTTCAACCCCATTTTAAACCCAATTTTTTTTTTAATTTAAAAATATGGAGTTCAATGGAGAATTTTATAAGCTTTAAAATAATGTATTACACGACCCCCCTTTCCATGCCCCCCTGCCCACATTTTAAGAGCTGAAAGTATTAAATATATGCTAAAAGATAGTTTAAGTTGTCTTATTTAAAAGTTCCAAATTTGAAGTCGATATCTCAACTGGTTCAAAAGTTAAGAGGGGGGGGGGTGACTTTTGGACCGCTCTGTATGTTGTTTTGCATATAATATCATCCAGCAAATTATATTCTTTTATGCTTTTAAGCACTTAATAGTAGTATACCCTAAAAATATATATATTATTTATGGCTATTATTTTAATTCTGAATTATCAAATAATGGTTAAATTTATGTATTGTTTTAAAAATATCAATATTATAGGCACTAAAAAATAATGTGCCTGTGTCCTTTTTGTTATAATACATATAACTATTTTTGGGATTTTTTTTTCTGTCTATGAAAATAATGATCTCTATAACTTTTTATTTTTATATCTGCCGAGATATCTACTTTTTTAATTTATCTAGTTTTTTTTAATAAAAAATCATACAAAATAGAAAACAGGTAACCCATAAATTTTAAACGAAATGCGATTTATCTTTTTATAAATATGGAAATCTCTGTGTGGGCTTGTACAATAAAAAAACAATATTAATTGAAGTAAAATCTAATGCGTAAAAGATTAATAGAATAAATCATTATAAGTGACTATGTTTACGTCCGACGTGTATGAAGCTATGTGTACGTCCTATATTCTTATTGGCTGCTTTTCGGACGTAACTTATACCGGGTATACCGGGTGGTCCATTTAAAAATCCAAAGTTGGTATAACTTCCGGTTGGATGGGAAGCGATTTTTTTTTTTCAAGACTATGCTCGAATAAGCACTGCAAACTTCAAAAATTATCTCTTAGAGTTACGAAGATAATTTGTAGGCAATATTTATTGTGTTACGCCGCGTTAAAGAGGGGGGGGGGTGTTTGTCAATAAAAATGTTACGTAACACTTAAAAAATTATAAACTTATAAAATGTTTATTGGATCACGTTTTTAACAATGACCTAGGCCTAAGATACAGATTCGTTGAAAATTTTTATTACACACGGCACTCACTAAATCCTCCAAACAAAAAAATAGAAATGTGAAACCATAAGCAATAACCGACTTTCAGTTAACCGGTTACGGAAATTACCTCAGACCGGTTTTTTTGCTTAAAATACGGAAGCAATAACCGGTTTAAACCTTAAAGCAATATTTCCTTTCAATTTATTTACTTTCGGTAAAAAAATGTTACGTAACAAATGGGAAGGGGAAGTCTTGAAAATGATACTCTGCGTGGGTGGTAAAACTTGAACTTGAGTCCTCCCCTAGTTACGCCTATGCACTCTGTATTGTAACTGAACCTTATTTATTAAGACTTAATACATAATTATTACATAGAAAATGTATATATACAAAAATCATTTATTAAGGCTTAATAAATAAGTTTAATTTACCCTAGAGAGAGTGCTATTTAGCTTACGCACTGTGACGTCAGAGTCGTATTCTCTCGGTGAATGGAGTTTAAAGAATAAAGAATATAGTATATTGTTTTACTAAGAGGAAAAGTGAAGATTTTTTTTACTAGTCTGTAGAATTACGGACGACGCGAAGCGGAGTCCGGAAACTACAGACGAGTAAAAAAAGCACTTTTCCTCTGAGTGAAACATCCTATTTTTTCTTCAAGCATCCTATATATATTTTTTTAAATACTAATTTTTGAATTTAATTTATTCAGTTATAAACTATGTTTTTTTTATTAAAATAGGCCAATAAAACCCTTTCGAAATAAACTTAAACCTTCCTAAGGCTCATTTTAAATTTTTTTCTTAGGCTAAATCGTACAGTTTTCGCGATTTTGATGGTAACTTGTCTAATGTAGCATTTGCAATTTCGGAGAGATTTGTAGGTGTATAAACCATATATTCTTCTTCAATTATCTTTAATCAATTTCACACAAGGTTTTTGCACAGAATCTCGTGTACCACCTGTTTACATAATAAACAAACATGTTTGAAGTATGGCTGTCATCAAAGTCAAAGAGTGCTGCCGCCAGTGGTGGTTTTGCTAACTTATTTTACGACGTACAACAATGAACTCATTTTTTTACTGTAGAAAAATAGATCACTTCTAACTAGTGTATTCAGTTATAAAATATGAACATATAGTACGCTTGAAGAATAAAGAATTTATACCATG
The DNA here is from genome assembly GCA_958510825.1 of Brachypterus glaber. Lineage (NCBI taxonomy): Eukaryota > Metazoa > Arthropoda > Insecta > Coleoptera > Kateretidae > Brachypterus > Brachypterus glaber. The sequence continues at coordinate 14,964,486 of OY294044.1, read as the reverse complement.
GTATACGTTAACGTTCGAAACAGCATTATAACAATTTTTTTACCTTGAACTATAATTATAGTTTTATACTAGTAATTTACTACTAGTAGTAAAAATGCATTAAAATGAAATATTTTATTGTTTTCTTTGCAAAAACAAAACCATAAAAGCTAAAATTATACTAACACTATAGATACGCTAAGTACATGCTTTATTTAAACAAGCTATGAAGATATGTAATGCATCGAATTCTGTAGTGTAAACTCTCCGCAGTGAATTGATTTATAAATTTTTTCTATTTTGCGACTCTTATAAGCTCATAATCACACGCATTTTGCATGTTCTTATAGGCCCATAATAGGTCTGTACTTTTTGTTCTTTTGGGCCTATCGCTTGACATTTTCCGTGCAAATGACAATGTCGCTTTAAAGTTGAATTTTCTACAAAATTTTGTGTTCAGGTTATTTTTACCATGTTAAAATTGTGGCTTGGTTAATTGCAGTAAAAAAGAGAATAATTATTAATTATTTTAATTGTCTGTCAGCTGATACGTTTTGTGTAATAAATTATTATTAATAACTGTAAAAGTATTGTGTGGTCCTTTATAATGTTTTATTTATTATATTGTGTATATATGTATGTGTCTAACGTGTATTTAAACTGGGTTTAAATTTGTGTAAGTAGTTGTTAATGATTTTTTGGTTAACCCAACAAAAACAAAATTTTGGTTATACAGAAACTTGTTCATATATAATTGTAATATTGTTTTTTTTTCTCTCATATTAAAGGTCTGAGGACGAGGGAAACCACCCTCGAAACGTTACGATTTAAGTAAATAGTTTGAGTATTATTAATTTCAACCCTCTTCCCAAAAAAACATCAACGAATAAAAAGTTATCATTAAAAACATAAAAAAAAATTATCTTCAAACGTCCATTATTATTAACTTAAAATGCAATAAATGTGGAATCGATCCTAGCTCTAACTTTTTATACAAGCGGAATAATTACTTCTTTTTTTCGTTTTGACTATAACGTTCCCCCTATAAAAACTATAAAAGTTACAGATAGGGTACTAGTGTCAAAACGTAGCTAATACATGCGGATTATTAGTAAATATGGAGATGTGGTCGGGAGAACAACACGCGTTTATGATAGAGGCTTTTTTTAATCGAACGATTCTTATGTTTTGGCTAGGCAACGTTTCTGTAATCATTACAGCATTCGCCGAATTTGAGTTTCAGTCCATGGACATCCCCTAAAATTAGGTTGTTTTTAATCCGATCAAAGCAATTTTTTTATAGCTTATACTTCTCAACAATGGCTACAAAATTGCATACAATTTTTTTTGCACTTCCGGGTTCGTCGAAAACTAAGTTTTTTTTTACACTCCCTGTATATTTTTGTATTTTTGGATCAAGAAAACAAATTTACATTCAGAAAAAATCTATTAAAAGCTTTTTTTAGTAGTTTTTTTATTTTTTTTCTTCTTTTTCTGAATTCACAAATACAAAAATATCTCTTATAAGCTCTTAATCACACGCATTTTGCGTGTTCTTATAGGCCCATAAGAGGTCTCTACTTTTTTTTCTTTTGGGTTGGCAACAGACAAAAGTCTATCTCTTGACGTTTTCCGTGCAATTGTGAACGTTTAAAGTTTAATTTTCTACAAAATTTTGTGTTTAGGTTATGTTTTACCGTGTTAAAATTGTGGCTTGGTTACTTGCAGTGGAAAAGAAAAGAAATGACTATAAAATATGTCAAAATAATATTCGTTGTTAGAATTTTAAACATGGCGAAAACTGTAATGCCAATTCGAAAGAAAAATCCCTAAATCAGTCATCAATTTAAATGTAAGTTTTTTTAAATTTTAGAGCAAAATAGAAAAAATTGTATAAAGCACTCGTTTCATAACACGTTTTAAGAGCACTAGTACTTTAGAAAACTCGCCCCAAGCGGCTCGTTTTCTAAACTTGTACTCGTGCGGTAAAAACGTATGTTATGAAACTAGTACTTTAATATACTATTAGACCTTTAGGTAGGTACAAGTAAGCACGTCCTTTGAACTGAATTTGAATTGAATACTCTGATAAAAAAAATGTTAATTATATATTTAAATTTGAACTCATTTAAACCAATCACCTTGAACTTAACATTTTTTTTATTTGTATACATTGTTTAATTAATTCAGAAAAGATATTTGGACCTCTGCCAGAAAATAAGCCTTGTTCGTCTGTTACAGAAAATACAAGCAATGTTTTTTTTAACATTTTACGATAGGAAAAGCCTTTGCTTTTTAATAACCGTTTATGCATGGCCAAATATCTCATTAGGCAATACTAGGCAATAGCCTAAGGCGGAAAATATAAAACCTCTGCTAAATACATATTATAGGAACGTATCAACAGATAAGGCGTAAAATAAAAATTATATACCAAGGTAGAGAAGACATTTTTTATAGCCAAGCATATTAAATCCCGTAGCAGCGAGGGATTTAAGAGTGCGAGGCTATAATAGTCTTCTCTGCCGTGGTTTATATATTATTTTTTTCACTATTAGCACATTTATTCTTATTATTTAACACTTTTATATCAATAATAAAGTAAAATGTTTGCTGGGTCTTAATTAACCGCGCGTTAAAATCGCCATTTTTGAAAAAAAAAATGAATTAATTGATTTATTTACTGAAAGTTGACAGTTCCAGTGGGTGGCGATTTAATATTTTTTTCGAGATTTTTGCAAAAAAATCGGCTAGTTCTTTATTTACTGAATTATATGTTATTTTCTATTAATTTATTTATAACGATTTATGATATTAGCCATGCTCATTTTTTATCCAATGGCAAAATATTTTTGCATTTTCTCCATTAAAAATAATAAGCAATGACATGTCTTTGCAGTTCAAGGAAAATCAAGCTGCAGATATCGCTTCGCCTTTTAAAAAAATATGCACTCTCATGCACTGAAATCTAGGTTCGCGTACTCGGTGCGTAATAGTGTATTACGCACCGATTGTCTGGCCAACAAGTGCTTTTTGGACCAGTTAAGAGCGAGACGTTATTCGATTTGTAATGGCAATTAGAACATATTTGAAAAAAAAAAGTTGAGGCTGCAAAAATTGCAAAACTTATAAAAAATATCTTGAATATCTCGAAAACTATTGCAGATACCCGTTGCCTATGACAACGGTTGGAAAGTGACAGCTGAATTTACATATCTGCTGTCAAAAAATTAGTAAACGTCAAACACATAACCGCAAAAGAATTCATTTGTTTAAATTCAGTTATTTTGGTAATATTTTATGTTTGATATGATAAATAAAATACTATTCTTTTAATAAAATAACATTTCCAAATTCCTGAGATGCTAGTTTACTTCGGCATTCTTCCTTCCAAATCTTGAGTTGTTTTATTTTCTTATTAGGTTAGAAAGGCAGGTACTATTTTTAAATTTATTTTTTATTTTTGTTTGTTTTGTACAAAATTTAATAAAAAATCTCTTACTGCACATATTTTAATTTCTTACTGCCCAATCGAATAATTATATCGATTATTTTTTAACGTTTTTATCAACCAATCATTTAAAAATATTTCTGACTACTTTCTTTCCAATCATATTACAGTTATATCGGGAATTTTCTAGTGTAGAAAATTCTAGTGAGAATAGCTTAAAACAAGATTTCATACCTAAAACTATCATAATTAATAATTAAATATAAATATATTACTATTTATAATTATTGTTATTAATTTATTATTTACCAAAAAATGCCACAAAATATTCTTTTTATAAAATGTAATGAAAAAGTTTTTATAGGTTGACTTTTATGGACAAACCTAGCGCAGTACCGCGCTAGTCAGTACTGCAGTAAGTGACTGAACTATTGACAGAACAATAATTTGCAATTTAAGAATGGACAAAAAAGGTTTTAGCTTAGCTATTGAAAATGGAATTAAATTAATCAAATTAAAAAATATGCCTGTAAAAATAATAAGATAAGATAAGTAATAAAACAATTTATATTATTATTATCGATGAAAAAAAAACTAAAGTTGGTTTGACGTATTATAAATCGTTAAAAAATAATCTTCTTACACACGATTCTTCGAATTGTCGAGAAAAATTCACAGTTTTCATTCAAATTTGGTGTCAAAGGAAATAATTACTCCAGGGCGGTCGTAATTATTTCCAGAGAGCAAATTTTCATGAAAACAGCGAATTTTTCCCTCATAATTCTCAGCCTCTTGTGTAATTATTTATGATAAAAATGCCCTTTTTCGGCGTTAGTACATTTTTTATGTCGAAAGAATTGTCTTTAAAATACTCCCACATCCACAGAATAGTTTTGGTAATGTTAATGAAATAATCATCTCCTGTATTACTGGAGAAAAAATATCAATTTAGTCAATTGCGATGTATTTTTTCTGTTAAGTTGTTTTGCCATTTTAGTTTCACACGTGCCTATACCACTTAATTAATATGTGTACCTATATAAATAATATAGCTTAGCTATACTAGTACTTAAACACACAACTGATTAGGTGCACAAGTACCAGTAAACAAAAATAATTGTTCTTCAAACAATCAATGCTTATTATGTAAATTTTACATTGTAGAATGTTTATTTAAACCCCGTACATTCCTACATTCCTTTGGTTCTTCCTAACTTCCATACAAATAAAAAAAAATTGTGAGTCTTGGATTCTAATATGATATTCCTATGTATTTTTTCCCGCTGAATCTGAATCCGCAACCCGTTTAACCCCTACACGTCAGGATTTTTATATAACCTCAAAAAACACCCGAAAAACTACTGAAACCGCTAAAATGATCTATGCCATACCACTGTCACCCCCTTGTCCCCAAATTGCTAATTCTATAACCCCAGAACCCCATAATCCCCTAACCTCATAATACCATAGCCGCATGACCTCAAAACCCCGTAACCTCATTAAGTAGAAAAATCTGGTTCGGGAAAACAGAACAATTACGTGAAATTTTTTTGTAGAACATAGTTTTGAATAAGTAACTGTATAACCCTAAAATCCCATCACACCTCCTAACCCCTTCACTCCGTAACCCCATTATAACCTCTTAACCCTATCATCCTATTCTGTGGAGAAGTCTGGTTCTCGAAATCATAAGAGTTTTGTGAGTGAAGCCATGAATCAAGGTCTATTTCATTATTTTTTTAACCGGACTTCTCCACAGAATAGGATAACGGGATTAAGGGGATATAGTATATGGAGTTACAAAGTGAATGGATTTTAAGATTATGGTGTTAGGGGATTTTGGGGTTATAGAGTTACTTATTCAAAACTATGTTCTACAAAAAAAGCTGAAGAATTTGTTCTGTTTTCCAAAACTAGATTTTTCTACTTAATGAGGTTACGGGGTTTTGAGTTAGCGGTTTCAGTAGTTTTCGGGTTTTTTTTGAGGTTATATCAAAATCCTGACGTGTAGGGGTTAAACGGCTTGCGGATTCAGATTCATCGGGAAAAAATACATAGGAATATCATATTGGAATCCAAGACTCACAAAAAAAAATTGTGGGCCTGTATTAGCGTACGATTTAATCTTGAATCAAAACAACATAATTGGCTTTCTGTTTGGGATAAAGGTATACAGGGTGTTTCGTGAGGAAATGGAAATATTTAAAGGATGTGTTCTAGAAGTCAAAATAAGAAAAAAGTTCTCATAAACATATTTTTTTGTTCAAAAATTAAATTAAAAAAAATGGAATTTTTTTTTTATTTATTTTTTATTTTATTTGGGAATTCGCAATATACATTACATATCTTCATGGCTTCTTTTAAGATTAGGACCAGCTGGGATTTTTTTTGTAACTTTTCTGAAAAGTACCTATCTTTAGCTTACAAAATCAATTAATAAATCCCTTAACAGTTTTGTTTTGTTTCTTCCTAGGATCCTTTAAATTACTTAATCAACAAAAAAAAATCTAAAATAAAATAATTCATATATGAAATATCCAACCTTTATCGGTCTCTTATTCTTGGCACTGAGAATAAATTATCAAATCAATTTAATTCAAAATATGAAAATTTAAAATTTAAGATATAATAAAAATTAAAAAATAATAGAAAAATCTCTTTGGCAAATCCTTTAATTTCGTAAATGAAAGGGTGCCATTGAACTTTTAACATGAAATATTTTTACTGTTATTCATATACTACAAATCCCGTTTTTAAAAATATAATATAATTACTTAGTTCTATGTTAAAACATTATTTTTGGCATAAACATGTGTGATATACATCAAAACATGTACACATACACTTCATTTAACGACTTGCATGAAATTAATTTTATGAGGATAACGCTCCCTGTGAAAATTGCTGATGAAAAAAAATATGATATATTATCTGTTAACAACATGTTGTTTTGATAAGTATTTTTTCATTAGCAAAACCTTAAAGCCTATCAATTGAGACCAAATAAATGAATCTGAATCTGAAATATCTTAAGTGTATTTTTTCACAAGCATACATATATTAACTTATATGTTCCATTAATCTATTCTCTAATCATCGTACAGAATATGGGTAAACTGCAGTTTTGGGCTATTGGGCCTCTTTATTACCAAGAGTCAAGCCCGTACGCGATTGAGAAAAATGTTTACACTATTCACTTTAGATGTAAAGTCATTAGATTGATGAATACTTGTGCGCCATCTATTTTTAGACATAGACAATTACTAATACTTCTAATCTGGAGAGTTTGAATGGTAGCATGCACCAGTAATATTTTTATAATTTTGGTTCAAATAAAAAAAATCCTGTCCTTATGTTGGTAACTGGAAAAATTAAACTACAAACTATCATACAATATTTCCTATACTCGACTAGAAGTTATACACGGTGTATTTGAAATAGGGTCCGAAATTTTAACCGGTGATTCTACATCATAAAATATGACAAAAAGTTCCCAGAAAAATATGTCTAAAAATCCGTCGTATGGAAGCCCCTTTGAAAGTGAATAAAAAATTCGGTTTTTATTAGTTAACTCAGGAAAACTTTGAGTTATAGTAACGAGGTTTTTCACGTCAACTAATCTTAATAGGTCCCCTCTGATGTATGTTCTTTTCATCTACTTATTTTTACCAGGGGTGTGCAAAACGTGGGGGGGGGATTGTCAGTTTTTTTGTTCCAAACTTTTTTCTGTGTAACTTTTTTGTAATTTTATTTTTAGAATATGATTCCTCAGGTCAAAATACATAAAAAAGGTACTTTTGTTATAATACTGTAAGATTAACAGTTTTCGAGAAAAATTCATTTGAAGGTAAAATTTCACGTTTCGATGACGAACAAATAAATACTAAAATTTTGAAAAACAAAATTTCAATGATGGTTAATAACCATCGGTTATTCTATATTGGTTATTCTATATTAAAACCTAAGAAAAAAGTTTCTATACATGTAGGTCAAAAAATCGTTTTTAAATCTACTAGGGCCCTTTAAAATTGGGGCTTTTTTAGGAGACCATAGCTCGCTTAGAATTGATTTTTGGAAGTACCTGTATATGAGGTGTTTTTCTTAGTTTTTAAACTACATTCACTTTGCAATTTTGGTTTTTAGTTTTGGTAAGGTAGATGAGCCAATTATTGCCCATGTTCCTAATATTGCCACTCCCTCTTAAACTTAATTCGTTCTCTGTGTCATGTATGGCACTTCCAGCATATCTTTTATTTCGAAATTATGCCTGTAAATATGATGTATCTGTATCCAGTTGGTAAAGGCGTACACAAAAACCCAGTTTGTATCTTGTGCTCTTCCACTATAAAAACGTAAAATTGTGCTGACTGTCTCAAGCTGGGTATCGTCGATTATTGCAGGGCAAAAACCTAATAAGGTAGGCACAAATATGCACTTTCTTGGACCATATTGTGTTTTACTCAATAAAGACGAAAAAAGGTAATTTTTTGTGATTGTTGTATAAGTAGCTATGTTCCTAATAATGCCATGCGAAGTAGTTGACAACAAAAAAATAAAAAAAACAAGAAACAACAATAAAAAAAGTAACAAAGAATTCAGAGAGTTCTGCTTTTTATTCCAAGAGAATCGACAGGCCGATATGAGATGATAATCGATAGTGCGTAAGGCTTACTAAAAACAACAAATTGTTATGTGCCCAAATTGTACCTAATAGCAGCTGAAATTGTTATTGTGCTACAATATTTTCTTATTAGTTTGTTAACTTTTTGTAAGTTTGTTTTTTATTATTATTGCCAGTACCCTGGAAATATTTGAAATATTGCCAGTATGCAATCTTTTTTAAAAAGCAATTATATATTTTCTTAAGCTCCTGCAGTTTGTTTATTTTTTACCCATTAGAATAAATATATGTTTATATTTAATGTAGTAAAGTTTCCGGTGATTATAAATAAATTTGAATGCAGAAAAAATAAAATATTTTAACATGGCAATAATTGGCTCACCCACCTTATTTAATTTTTCGTCCTCGAACCGTGAAATGTGACCTTCAAATGATTTTTTCTCGAAAACGGCTAATCCTACAGTATTATAACAAGAGTACCTTTTTATGTATTATAACCTGAGAAATCACATTCCAAAAATAAAATTACATAAAAGTTACAATGAAAAAACTGATAAGACCCTCCCATTTCGCACACATCTGGTTAAAATAAGTACATGAAAATAACATACGAAGATGGGCCTTATTAAGGTTAGTTAACATGCAAACCGCGTTGCTATAACTAAAAGGGTTCCTGAGTTATTAAATAAAAACCGAATTTTTTATCCACTTTCAAAAGGGGCATTTTTAGACATACATTTATAGGCATTTTTAGACATATGTTTACAGGATGACTTTTTATCATATTTTCTAATGTAGAATTAAAATTTCGGACCCTATTTTAAATACACCCTGTAGATGTTTTTTTTTTTTCTATAGAAAAAAATCGCAACATGTACAATAAATTACTACGATTATTAATAAATTTTGTTAATAACCCTAATTCATAAATAATTTTAGTACAAACAAATAAAGTTTTATTACAGGTAATCGTATAAATAATCTTTTAACCCTTAACTGGTATCGTCGGATCAATAAACACCGGACGCATCGTTTTTTTTTTTTTCGTTCTATAGCATACTTAGAAGAAAACTTCTAGGAGTTTACTCCTAAGTTACTTCTAAGAACTCAATTTCTTGGTTCAAAAACCTCAAACTTGTTAGTCATATAGTTTAAAACAATACAATTTTGTTAAACCCCACTATGCCAGTTACGTATGTAAAGTTTACGATACCAGTTAAGGGTTAATACCATAATATTTAAATTAATGTAAATATTTAGTTTAAGTCGGGGCTTATTATTTTATAGTTGAAATAGTTAAGCTTGTTATGCAGCATAAAATTAATTTATTAGTTAAACACACTTGCATTAATGTAATAATTACTGTCTATTTATATCGTGATACTTAACTAAAAAATATTTAGTCTGTTTTCTGACTAAAAAAGAAAGTCCTCGCTTCTGAAAAACATCTTTACCCCTAATGATGACTAAAAAAAGAAGGTCCTCAAAAAAAGTCAGTCGGAAGAAAATAACTTGTTAAAAATGTTTTACTCAAGGAATTTTTATTTTTCACAAAAAGTTAAAAAAAAAATACACAGAAGTTTGGTGCAAAAATGTGTAAAGCTTAAGTAAGGCTGCCTTAAAAATTTTGCCCACCTAGGCACGGCTCTCGATCAATTAAAAAAAAATTAACATAAACTAATTGCCCTTATTAATACTAGTATATATGCAAAAACGCGTCACTCTAGCTTAAAGGGTTATTAATTAAAACCCTTGTTTTTAGTACAATAATTGAACTACAATTGTACTACAATTTTAAAGGGTCGTACCTCCCTTAAGGCTTATTTCCGGACCAACCTTTATAGGAACTTTTTTTTGGATATTTTTGGATTTTGCGAATTCAAGAAATTTGCTGAGCTTGACTCAGCTGTAACTCGTGAACTATTCATCTGATTGAAAAATACTTCATACAAAAGCTGCAGAAAATTTCATGCTCTTTAGTAATAATAATAGTTAAAGTTCCAAAATTTTGTTAAATGTCTGTCCAAAATGCGACGATTTGTTCTGTATAAGACTGCAATTGATAAAATTTACCCAAAAAACACAGGGAAAATGGCGTACGTGCAGACCTTCACTATAATTGATCTAGCAAGCGGGGGCATCGTTAGTATGTGGAAATACCATAGAACTAAAGAGTTGGATACCTATAGTTTCACGCATACATCATGGTTTTTCTGAACATCGTTGCCCCTTCTAGAATGTTGATCTCCAAAAAAGGTATTCTTTTAAGAAATTATAGTCACTCATAAAGGTCACTTGTTGCCTAAATTTTAAACCAACAATATGTTTTATAATGACAATTATAAAGAATTAAAAAATTGGGGATTTTCTGACAAGGTATGATGTTTTTGTAGCTGGGGGCAGAGTTTGGGGCCCGATCAAGAAGAAAATTTGGCAATAGGATTGACTTGCATGTAGGCCTATAATAACGCACAAAATATATCAGAAATTTCCATACACCCTTGCAAAAATATGTGTGAAAGATCGGCGCAATTATAGTTAAATTACTATAATACTTTAGATTTTTAAACATTTTTTAAAAGTGTCCTTGGAAAGTTGATCCAGCTTTTTTCCTAAATATTTGTTTAATAAAATTCAAATATGTTTGGTCTGAAAAGAATTTTGGAAATTTTAATATGGACCAATAATACTCGTCTGAATGTAAAAAGTCTTTTACTTTCCAAGATTCTTTTAAAATATATTTTTTATATGTTTTTTTTATTATCTTCGATAAATTTTTCTTTTCGGTAATTATTTTTTGGTATTTTTTTGCAAATCTTTTTAATTATGTTGTTGTAAAATAACTATAATTTTATAATAGAAAATTGTATAAAAAATACATGCATATTTTTGTTTTTGTTTGAAATTCTTGTAAAAACCTAAACATGGTTAATAACACTAACAAGAAAAACAAAAAATGTATACAATTTCCACTCCGGGCTTGGTTTGGATCTTGAACACGTAATTAAAACCTTTTGAAAAGTTCCTTACTCTGGTAGATGTAAATCTACAGTCATATGTCAGCAGGGCGGAATAAAACTTAATTATCCTTTTCAGACGAGGCATACATGAAAATGGCAATGGAAACAATGGAAGAATTAGACTGGTGCCTGGATCAACTAGAAACAATACAAACGCATCGGTCTGTGTCTGACATGGCTTCGTTAAAGGTAAGTTGGCTTTGCCTTTTTTTACTTTAATTATTTTAATTTAAACGGATAAATATAAAAAATATTGATAAAATAAACGCGAAAAGTATACTGTTCGCAGATACTATAGTATCTGCTTTTGTGCTATGTGAGCGAACGCAAGAACAACTAACGCACATTCCTTTAGGGCTTGTGACTGTTATACATATAATTATTTTGAGTAACTTATGAGGCATTTCGCGCCTAGCGTGCCACCTTTTTGCACTTATCTCAAGGATCTTGACCAAACTTGGAATAGTTGTAGTACTAGTACAACTGCACATTTTTATTATTATTTACTTTTAATTAAATTTACAAGCAAAATGAAACGGATTATCTTACTTTAAAACAAAACAAAACATGAATTACTTACACAACAATATTAAATAATTTTTGTTACTTTTTTTATCATATCAAAATAATACCAATCTTGCGTTTCATAAAATTACTCTTTATTTTCCTTAATGCGAACATGTTAAAAAATCCTCCGAGCATGGACTATGAAACAAACGATGACCAATGGCTTGATTAACAGTACATATTCAAATAAAATAGTCCCTTTGGGACGAAATTTCATTTAATGTATTAAACTAGTTGGACTTTTTGTCTTCCATTTGGTTGAATCGATGTTCCAGGTAAAATTGAGGGAGTCACTGCTTTATCCAGTATCTAGTATCCAGTATTCAGTATCCAATAATCAGAATAAATCTAAAATAGCTTTTACGTTAATTTGATGCTTCTTTTTTTGTGACGAATTTTATAAGACTATTAAACAAAACAAAAAATCAATTTTTTTGATAATTTTGTTTTATATATTTGGGGATAACGCCTTTATTAAGGGCCTGCAGAATTTGCATATTTATTTTTAGATAATTATAATTCCTCACTAAAAAAAAAAGATCTGTTTGGCAACCAGATTTAATTAAATACGGAAAAACGATTTTCTGCTTACTGCAACCATAAATCTGGTAAGGGCAACAACACAACTTCTTGTGATTTCCAGAAACCCCTCAGCACTATCCGAAAACTTTGAAAAAATAGGTGGTCTCTCGATAGCACTTTACATAACAGTTTAAAAATTATTTGGTAGATTAATTTGTTTATATTTATTTTTTAAACAAACAAAACAGAGAAACACCGTCATAGAGCATTTTTTGGTTAAAAACTACCCCTCAGCCCGATCCGAAAACTTTGAAAAGTATAGGGAATGGTCTCCCGGTGGCACTTTACATAAGACCGTAAAAATTATTTGGTAAATCAATAAATGCTCGATGACGCACAGTGCGAGTATAGGCTTTTTGGAATGTCACCAATTTTTTTTTTATTGTTGATAGTAGACTGCCGTTAGATTCGGTACGGCACTGATAGCCAGTGCCAAAGTATTAATGAAAATAGATTATTTTCTAACAATACCAAAAAAAAGTTAAAAAACAGAAAAAGCTAAAAATCTCCCAAGTAGGAGGCTGCGATTTAGGTGACTAGTGATATGTAATGAGGGGGTAGTGTACTATCAAAAACTAAAAGAAAATTTGTGTGGTCATTCCAAAAAACTTAAACTTAACACGTTTGCACTGTGATCAGTCTTATACTTTAATCTATCAATTAATTTAGAATACTATACAACGAAATTCTAAAAATAAAAAAAAAATCTGTAAATATTTCAATTTCACTGGTCTTTCTAGATAAATTAATCCCTAGGTCCAGAGTATACGTTCCATGGAACGTATACTTATTTTAATTAATTTTCTTCCGGTTTCACGTAATTGATTAGTTATTTGCACCCAACACTTTATATTTTTATATATTTTTTTTTATATCAGTACTTAATAATTTGTTAGGTTTTTCTTCTTTACACTAAAAAAGTTCGCGTTGTTACTTTTTTCTGTAGTAATAATAATCAAAATATTGGTATTATTTTCCGATTGTTATTTCATTGAATACTGTAACTCACTTAGACAGCCTAACATCTCTACTCGCAATTTTCCTACTCTATAACATCCCTAATTTAGAACAACCCTACCCATAACTTCAGTACTCCCCAATTACTTTACTTCGCACTATATGCACTTGATTAGCCACTTAATAATAATAATTATTATTAAACCACTTAATTGAGTACGTAAAATTCCAATATAATCCCAAATGTTATTTAATAGACTCTGTCCGCGTTTTCTTAGTGTTAATAATATTACAGTAAAACATTTTTTTTTAAGTACAATAACAGTTTCCTGTGCGTAGTACTTATTGTATAGCATACTTAGTATATTTCATAAATTATCTAAAAATATAAAAATAATTTAAATTGCTATATTTTTAGAACCTAATGGTTTTGTTTACCATTATGTAATTTTATTACCTAATCATTAATAATTAAAAAAGTATTTTAAAACTTCAAGCTTTTGTATATTAATGAAATAATTACCATAATTAAAATTAAGTGCACAGAAAATTTAAGATACGATGTTTTGAAATCGACAAGGCGATTTTGTTTGAATAATGTAAATTTTCGGCGCTTTGTTCCCAAAGTAATAATTACATAACTATGTAATTCGTACTTACAATTCGATAATTATATTGAGTTACAAAGGGATAGGAAGTTATGATCCTATGCAAATGTACTTTAATTTTTGTTAAAAATGTCGTGTGATAATTCTTCTAAACTAGTTAAGATTCAATCCAACCCAGGCATTAGTTATTTAATACTGTCAAAAACCTAATCACAGGGTTGGATTGAATCTTAACTAGTTTAGAAGAATTATCACACGACATGTCACAGTTACCCTAATGTCACAATTACCCCAACCGACAGTAGTTCTAAAGTTACGTACTTTAATTTTTAAGGACGGACATGAAATGTTGCGTCTTTTTAACAAAAATTAAAGTGCAATTGTATAGAATAATAACTTCCGATTTCGTATCCCTTTGTAACTGAATATTCAGTCTACTTTCTACAGTTTATGTATAATAATATGCATTGATTAAGGTTATGACGTGCCTTCGCATTTTTACCGATACAGGTTCAATATAAACGTCACATCTGAAGAATTAATAACTTTATCGTTATTTATCGTTAGATATAAATAGAAATTAGATGAAACGTTGCAAGCACCCTGTCAAAACATCGGCACTATCGTACACTAGAGCCATCTAGTTTGCAAATTTCAAACTAGGTGTTGTGTTTGATTTTAAATTCTGTATCTTTAAAACATTATATTCTAGCAGAAAACTGTACATAACATTTTTTATAGGGCTTAAAAAGAGCTTTTATTTAAAATATAATTTTTTGAAATCGGGTTATAAATATTTGAGATATGCTAAAAAAACCTTTTACTGCTTTAAACGCCAATATCTCGAAAACAATGCATTTTAGGAAAACGTTGTTTATAACATTTTTTGACAAATTTAAAATTATCTTTTATATAAGTGGTAAATTAACCAAATACAATAATAATCGCCTTAATTATAAACAAAAAACGCTAAAAATAGGAGTTTTACCCTATTTTTACCCCCTTACCCCCAATCGTTTACCCCCAAAATCTAATCAGCTCTTCGGAATACGATAAGAAACAATATGCAAAATAACCGCAAGTCGATATCTCATATAGAAATGGAGTTAGAGAGTTTACACCCAGACAGACAGACGGACGCAAAATTTGTTTTTGCTGATTTTACTGGTCTAAAACGTCGAGAAATGTGAAAAAACGTGGTCAAAGTTTTGACTTTTCGGCGAAGATTTCAATACATCGGCACTCTTAGTAGCACTAAGTGCCGATATAATTAAAGTGCAATTGTGTAGGATAATAGCTTCCGATTTCGTATCCCTTTGTAACTGAATATTCAGTCTACTTTCTACAGTTTATGTATAATAATATGCATTGATTAAGGTTATGACGTGCCTTCGCATTTTTACCGATACAGGTTCAATATAAGCGTCACATCTGAAGAATTAATAACTATTTATCATTCGATATAAATAGAAACTGTTTAAAAAATGCAAAGATAAAAACGATCAAAACATCATAAAAATGAAATATGCTAACACAGAAAAGCTTTTTATTGCGTATATAAAAGATAGCTTTAGTAGAACCATTTCTGGCGAGCCATATTAAAAGATACATTTTTAGAAAATAGAAATTCTTATACAGGATGATTTTGAAATAGCTATATGAAAAAATATTTTAAAAAATCATATATAAATATATACGTCTAAAACCGAAAGGAGCACGCCCCTTCAATTATTATTATAGGGGTTCCTAAAATTCAATTTTTATTTAATAACTTAGGAACCATTTGTGTTACAGTATTCCTTAGGTAAAAATAGATACTATTGTAAGCCATAGGATTAACCGTTTTTGAGAAAAATGATGTGGCGTTACCGTACCTTTAAAAACGATTTTTGGACCTGTGTATAGTTTTTTCTTAGCTTTTGATGTATTGAAATGTTTTTTACATTTTAGTGTTTATTTTTTTATTCTCAATACGTGTAATTTTGCAGTTATATAGAAGATTTTGAATTTGATTTTATACTGCCCTTCTTAGTTAAAACGTTCTAACTAACAATTTTGTCATTTTCGGCTTACCGGTTGTTCTATGCCAGATTTATCTATTCTCCAGTCAAGGAAAACAGGGAAGTCGGGGAAAGCTCAGGGAAATTAAAATTGAAACCTGGAAGGCAGGGAATTTGGCCATTTATTCGAAAAAATAAGGGAAAATAGCAATGTTAGTCAGGACGTTTTAACTAATTTGTAAAAAAATGGGTCTTGTCAAATATATATTTTGGTTTTTTAAAACTCGCTAAAAATGAACATATGTATATGTATGTTGTATATTGTTGTAAAAATACTCTTGTGTATTTTTTTAAGGTATTTAATTAATGCATATGTATATCCATAATAATTTTACTGCGAAAGTTAAAGGGAATGAATTGTTTTTTTTATGTCCTGAACAATATGAGCCGGTGTCCTTTAAACTTTCTAAAATATACCTATGCTTTTTAGATGTTTTTGTATAATTTCAATAATCAGCTTTAGGGAAAGTAAACTTATGAGGCTTTTGATCCTCGTATTTGATTAAAACCAGAGAGATATCTATATATTTACACGATAAATACATGCAACCAAGTTCAAACGATTTTAGTTAGTTCGACCGAAAAAAAAAAGAAATAATTTATGTTATTTTTTTAAGTAAATATACACAAAAAGTCCAATAAAGGTTCAAGGTTTAATTAGAAAATTCTATATAAGAGTGATTAAACTTCTTTAAGGGTCATAAATGGGCTCTTAAAATGGGCTCATAAATCTACCCATAAATCGTGAAAAATTGTTGAAAAATGTCTGTTATTTCTGTATAAGTGAAAAATTTAAAGGGATAAAATCTTAATTTTTTCCTTTTGAGCATACAAAATTATGTGCAAAATTTCAAAATGATCAAAAGATTCAAAAGCGTGCCTAAAATCAGCCAAAGTTGCCCCTAACACTAAAATATACGAATTTCTACCATAAATGTGTCAGACGCGTCTAAGCGTAAACAAACATTTTAAAAATGTATCAGATCGTACTGAATTTATTTTTACACTGAAAAAAAAGGATACTTTGCGGTAATGGCATATGAAATTAGGCCAAATGCTTCGCACTCTTGAATACGTCCAAAAGCGCCTTCTCTTAACATGAAAATATAATTCACTTGCCAAGATCTTTCTGACTCTTTAACTTAAAATTCTTTGATCTTGTGTGAAATGCAAGTGGTCTTGTCTGAAACGAAAAATTCTTGGGCCAAAGTATTTAATATTATTTAATTTTTAACAATCTTAAAACAAGATAAATGGGTTTTTCCTCAAATGCGCCAGCTCCAAGAGAATTTTAAAAATATTTCAAAAGCGACACTTTTCTTGGGACAAGATAAATACTTTTGTTTGAAGATACACATCTTTTAAGCTAAAAGAATAACTGCCAAGAGTGTTGACTACTTTGAGCCAAGAACGTAATTTTTTTCAGTGTATGTAATGCATTCTAATAATTATTCTTAATATTAAAATTATTTAACTAAAACAAAACGAGCTAAGCGTCAAAAGAGCTCCTAAATAAGCCATATTTTTTGAGACTGTTACTACTGGAAATACATTTTAAATAATTTAATTTTAATTTTTTATACATAATTTGGAATGAGTATGTGACATAGTAATGGTAGAATATGAAGTTTAAATGGCGATTTCTCCCGTTAGATTAGACAGGGACAAAAGTTCTACCCAAAAAGGATAGAAGACATACATACACTTCCATCCACTTCCACCCAACCAAACAAATTCTGTATTTGTTCTTTGTTGAACAAATACAATATTTACTTGGCCGGGCGAAAAGTATAACTATATTATTTTTATTTAAGAAATTACTGGCGCCATCTAAAATTTTAGTAGAATCTTATTCTACAGATTCACATTAGCTATGTTCGTTCGTGCCGCTCAGTGCTACACGGCCGGTATTTATTTGGTTGGCTGGAAAGTGTAGCACAAATGAGATAGAGATAGGGTAGACGTCTTTTGTTTCATAATTCTAGTTGTAGAGGGCTCCATTATTGTCCCTTATTTTTTTACTAAATATTTTGTTTTGGATATGTCTGGTTTTGTTATGACGTTAAGGATATGATATATCCTATGATATTATCAACTTTTAATTATTACTAAAATGGATTTATTAAGTTTTAAAAGGAAACAGTCAGGATTTTATACGAATATATTACGCAACATAACGTCATGTAAGGATTATAGTGTTCTATATCCATAGCAAATCCAATGGATATAGAACACTATAATCCTCACATGACGATAAGCAAGCTACTATTTTTTAAATTATCTGTAAACTTTTGATTATCAGCTCATATCTTGCTATGTCTGTTTAGTATAGTATACAAAAAGTTAATAAATCCTTAGCTCTACACTGAAAAAATTACGTTCTTGGCTCAAAGTAGTCAACACTCTAGGCAGTTATTATTTTAGCTTAAAAGATGTGTATCTTCAAACAAAAGTATTTATCTTGTCCCAAGAAAAGTGTCGCTTTAGAAATATTTTTAAAATTCTCTTGGGCCTGGCGCATTTGAGGCAAAAACCATTTATCTTGTTTTAAGATTGTTAAAAATTAAATAATTTTAAATACTTTGGTCCAAGAATTTTTCTTTTGAGACAATACCCCTTGCATTTCATTGTAAGTTAAAGAATCAGAAAGATCTTGGCAAGTGAATTATATTTTCATGTTAAGAGAAGGCGCTTTTGGGCATATTCAAGAGTGCGAAGCATTTGGCCTAATTTCATATGCCATTACCGCAAAGAATCCTTTTTTTTTAGTGTATAGGTATTTTACCCGATACAGTCAAAATCTCATTTTTTACAAATACTTGATATTTCTAGTTTTGCAGTTCAAATCCTCAACTGTTTGCACTTTTCTTACACCTTCCACTGAAAACTTTTAAGTAAATTCTTTACAAACTAATCTATCTAACTAAAGAATCATTGTCTATAATAAAAACTTTTGATGTTATGACGCGTGATACTAAGATCAACATAATGTCGAGAGTCTTGAAAATCAAGACTCGCGGGACAGGACAAGAAGTTTATAGTAGAGACTCTCATTAGACTAGACAAAAATAATCGTCGAGAAATATTTCCATTTAAATGGTCAACACAATCACCCTATTTCTTGTCTCAAAAATATAGATTACACTAGTTTACAAGGGTTTTATGCGAAACTTTATTTTAATGTTTTCTTACATATTTTTTGATGCTGAATCCAAATCCGTCAAGAAAAAAAATCGTTGGTTCAGTTCGAGATAATCGACCCCAAAGATTTTATACAGGGACAGTTAGAAAAATCATATATTTTCGTTTAATATTTACGAAAATTAATATATGGAGGTTTTCAGACTCGCTAAAAATTAATTTGATATTAAGGGAACTTTTCGTTTCATAACTGGAAAAAAAATAAGCTTTTTAAATTTTTCAGAAAAATGTTTATAAAATGATAAAAATATTAAAAATAGAATATTTTTTAGGTTTAATTACTAGTATTTAGTCTTGTGAATATAATCCCGTTGGAATTTTTACTCTATGTGTTAAAGGAAGTCCAAAAACTGTGAAGCCGTTTATATAAAGTGTCTTTTGGAAGACGCCCTCTGAAGTGGTCGAGATGTACTAAAAATGCAAAAAAAAATATTATATTCCTAATATTCTTTTCACAAAAAAAAATAAAAGTTAATTTTTTTTATGAAAATTTCAATTATGAAACGAAAAGTCCCGTAAAAAACTCTATCCTCACCCTTTAATGGGGTAGAACCATCCCTTTTATATATTTTTTAGGTAACCTGATAAGAGTTGGTATCTGGGGTTTTTCGTCTTGCTGAAAACAAATTTGATGTTAAAAAAATCTGCCTTCCCCCCTTAAGGGCAGTAGAACCACCCTATTTATATATTTCTAATTAAAGTGATAAAAAATCTTACATAGGGGCGTTGCAACGCGTTGGGACTCATAGAAACGATTTTTATTTATTTAAATTTTAACAAATCTATCTCTACTATCTATGTAAGGGTATAGAACTACCCCTCATACGGTCCCGATGAGTCTTGCGTTAGAAAAAAATAAAATGTTCTTTCTACTGCTTACGTTTTTCGAAAAAATAAACTTTTTTTTATTTTTTTTTTATTTGTTTTATATTTTTTTTTCGTTTTTGGTTTTATAAAATCTAGGCCTAAACGAAAAGTATTATTTTGTTGACAACAGTATTTATATTTTTTTTAATTAGCTGATTAAAGTTGGTACATAGGTATTTTGGGATTTTTTGTAGGCAGATTAAAGGTTTGCGAGTCCCAATGTACCAAATTTTATCAAGTTAATTAAAAAAAAATGTAAAGGTCCTATGGGTTATATGGGTGAAGATAAAATTTTTAAAAAAATAAATTCATTTTCAGCGAGACAAAAACACCCCAGGCTCTAATTCTTATCGGGTTACTTAAAAAATATTAAAACGGGTGGTTCCAACCCCTTAAGGGCTAAAGATAGAAACTTTTAAATATAAAATTGTTTTTAGCGATTCTGAAAACCCTTAGATATCAACTTTTATAAATATTACACGAACATATACGATTTCTATAATTTTCCCCCATAAAAACTATGGGATGGATTATCTCGAAAACTGAACCAACGATTTTTTTCTTGACGGATTTGGATTCTTCATCAAAAGTTATGTAAGAAAACAAATAAAGTTGCGCATAAAACAAAAATTTGTAAACTAGTGTTGTCGACAATCTGGACGAAAAGTTTCGTTTTTTGACTACCGTGAAACCCTAGTTTTGTTACCTGATTTTTATTGTGATGTTTGCTTAAAGGACAACATCCGTTTGTAAAGGATACAACGTAAAAACCTCCTTTTGTATTGACAATTCAATTACTGTACATAGGAATAAAAACCTTAAACCTATAAAACCATTCCCATCACGAACATTAATTAAGTAAAAAGCTTGCTTATACACTGGTGAATTAATTAGCTGGGTAGTAGGGTGACCCTCCAAATTTTCAAATTAAAAATTTTGGAGGTCTCACCCCTTAAATTTGTTTATTGGGGTAAGAGTATCATCCCTGAAATTTTTCAGAATTTTTGAAAAAAATCTAGAGCTCGCAGCGATTAAACGGTTGCTCCTACAGTATTATACTATATGACATTTTTTATGTATTTTTACTTAAGGAATCTATATTTTTTACCAAAAATCCAAAAAAATAAATATATATAAAAAAGTTTTTGGCAAAAATGTGTTAAGTCTTACATATTTTGTCCGTCTAGGCACGCCTCTGGATAAATTCAAAAAAATAAATTAGCATAAACTTATTGCCCTTATTAATACTAGTACACATGCAAAAGATCGTTGCTCTAGCTTACAGGGTATAAAAGTTATTAATTAAAAACCTTATTTTCATTGCAATTTTAAAGAGCCGTAGCTCCCTTAGGACTCATTTCCGGACCAACTTTTATGGGAACTTTTTTTCATATTTTTTAACGTAGAATCACGTCTTAAATATCTCGAACTTATTTCTGAATAACCCTGTATAAAGTATACTTGAAACAAAAAAATCATTCATTCATTCAAACAAAAAAAGTTACAGTTTCTAGATTTCCTGCTCACAATAATTCAAAGAGAAAATGATTTATTTTAAGTGAAACAGGAGCTTACGTTTGTATTCTAGATTTAATCGGCAGCCAAAGCTCTCTAAGACAACTTTGCACAGAAGCTCTATGATTTATGAAGCAGAAGATTTACGTTCGGTATAATAATTTGGGTCAACATGTTGCAACACTGAATACAAATTCTAATATTTTAAATAAAAGCGAGGGGTGTCTCACCTTTGACAATACATGTACGCTTTAGCTGACATTACCTCGACATTACCTGACAGTACGGGACATTACAAGACATTACTTGACATTACTTGACATTACAATACATTACTTGACATTACAAGACATTACTTGACATTACTCGACAATACAGACTTTATGTCCTAGTGCGCATGTGCGTAGACATTATCTACTATTTAAGCCTGCGCGTAGACATTTGGACTTTTTACATGAACATGTACGCTTTAGCTGACATTACCTCGTCATTACTTAACAGTACGGAACATTACCTGACATTACTTGACATTACATGACATTACTTGACATTACAAGACATTACTTGACATTACAAGACCTTACTTGACATTACTCGACAATACAGACTTTATGTCCTAGTGTGCATGTGCGTAGACATTATCTACTATTTAAGCCTGCACGTAGACATTTGGACTTTTTACATGAACATGTACGCTTTAGCTGACATTACCTCGACATTACTTGACAGTACGGGACATTACCTGACATTACTTGACATTACATGACATTACTTGACATTATAAGGCATTACTTGACATTACAAGTCATTACTTGACATTATTCGACAATACAGACTTTATATCCTAGTGCGCATGTGCGTAGACATTGCGTGCGTGAAAATTTCTACGCGAAAGGGGGAGGTTAGTTCTGAAACATGACATGGGATGGGTGTTTTTTATTTCTATAGTATTAAGGTCATATTCGTTAAACATAAACTTTTTGTGTGATGTTAGTATATAATTTAAAACTGAACTTAACTGATAACAAAATGAAGGCTTAGACAGTCTGTCTACGTGAATTATTTCATGTAGATACAAAAATTTATATATTAAGCAATTAATTTTAGATAAATCAAAATTATCTTGTTTTTCGTAATTTAAACAGGATAACTTTATATAAATAACATCATATACCCGTATCATTTACTATTTATATGCTAAAAAAATAAAAATATCCAATGTCTATGTCAATTAAAATTTTTAACTTGGAAACTTCGTACAGAAAAAATATTCTTATATGAAGTATTTGTGATGCTTGTGTTATTTACTTTTTGCAAGTAAAAAATACTTTATATAAACATATTTAATTTTAAAAAAATTTAATAATTGTTATAATTTCACTTAAGTAGTACTTGTTACAAATTAGTATTATACTATCTTGTATTATTTTTAGCATTTCAAATACTCCTTTAAATATTTACTTGCCATCTTTGATTTAAGTTACTTTAAAACCCTAAACAAGAAATTTTATTATTCAAACCAAGCACTTTTACTTAACCAAACCTGGTAACATTCCCATCCATCAATATTTGTCCAGTTACTAAAAAATCATAAAAAGTTATTTTTTTGTACTTTTTTCAAATTAATGTGAAGGGCCAAAAAACAAATTCTTAAAAAATTATGGAAGAGTCTTGTAAGATGTTTAATCAAGTTTTTAAAGCTGCCCTCAAATTTACTGTTCGATCATTGGTTGCTAAGATATCGATGAACAAAGTCAAAAGGATCCTTTTTCATTGAAAGTCGGATATCTGAGCAAAAAATTGACTCAGAGAGACCAAAAAAATACCAAATTAAACTGAATAAACAAGCTAACTGACTATTAGATGGTTTAACTAAAAAACTAAATCCGAGCCCATGGACCCTTAACCCCTTCCGCTCCATTATATCCACGTATGGATATATATTTTTAGATATAACTAAATTTACCACAATATCCACAGTTCGATATTCGTATACCGGATTTTCCATATAAGTTTTAATCTGGTATAGGGACCTATACCTTGAAAAACTGGCTGGAGCGGAAGGGATTAAAAAAAATGGAAATTTTTTGTCTTGCGCTATTTCTTATGATTGCGCGATAACCGTATCTCACAAAAATTTTCAGCCAAAAGATCTCGAAACTAGAAACTTAAAGCTTTAAAATGATTTTTAAATGTATATGTACATTTTTCACAAAGATACAGATCTTCAAAAAACACTAAAAAAAATAAAATTTTGTTGTTCCCTTAATTTTTTGGAGTACTATATGGATACCGCTTATCTAAAAGAAACCAAGCGACATTTTTAACGCAATTTTCTTAGGTATGGGAATATGTTGTACTAAGCTTAAAGAACCTATTCCCACGTCTAACAAAATTTCGTTAAAAATTTCGCTTGGTTCGTTTTAGATAAGCGGTATCCATATATTGAGTAGAGATGCTATTATGCTAATACTTATTATAATTTTTATTACAGGTGACATTTTTATAAGCCTTTAGAAAAAAAAATCATAAATAAACTATTAGAGATGTTAATGTTTTTTTTTATTAATTAACGTAGAAAGGTACAATGCATCGGAACCCCTTAAAATAAAAAAATCGACATTTTTACGCTAATATATCTCTTTGCTGAACCACTCACAATTATTCTTTATTTTCATAACTTGTGTGTAGAATAAGTAAGTTTATTTTATTTCATAATTACAATTTATAATACAAAATGTTTTATACTTTTCAGAATAAATTAAAAGTAATGATATGTGTATTACAATATAATTTTTTTGTATAACTTATCACCTAAACAAACTGTTTGTGTGTGTCACTTCTATATACAAGAACATTATTCAGAATTTTGTTTTCATTGATTTTTATTCACAAAAATATTAAAACAAATTTTTAATTAAAAGGTTTTAGTTCTTTTTTAAACTGTTGTAGTTTTTTTAATTTTTTGAGCTCTGGAGGTAGTAAGTTATAAAATGTAGAGGACTTACTTAAAACTTTTAAGTAGTAGTAAATTACAAAAACTTAATCAAGAATCAAGAAGTCTCGTGTTTACAAAAACTAAAACCTAAAAATTGTTATTTATCTAGAGAAAAATTGTCAAACAAGTCCCGTGTGGGCTGAAGACCATATTTTAGTAAGTAGTTTTTTTCAGTTGTTTTTTTCAGAGTGACAAAAAACTCCTTTGGCAACACATTGCCTCTATCAAAGTGGGTTATGATGACAAAATAAACAATCCATTTTCTCATACATAAAGTGGCTAAAGTAAATAAATAGAGTGTTTATACATAATTAGCTCTTGATAAAAAAATAATTTGTTTGTGATAGAGGCCCTGATACAAAAAAAAAACGTTGCCTTGATATTTTTTCACCATCTGGTCTATAGCAGACTATCTATTGTATTATGATAATATTTATTACATGTGCTTATTTGCAATAATATGATCTAAAAAAATATTAATATAAATGTGAGTCGTTCAGCGAAAAGGTATATTAGCAAAAAAAAAAAAGAATTTTTTTCATTAATTAACGTAGAAATGTACCTACAAAGCATCGAAAACCGCAAGAATAAAAAAAAAGATTTTGTTTTTTGTTAATACAGGGTGTCCCAGCTAAGACAGGTCAACCGGTTTTTGGCGTTATTATTAAAGCTACCGAAGTAAAATGTATGCCAGTTAATATACACCCAAAAAGCTATACGTGTGCTCAAGCAAAAGTTTTCTGCTAGATTATACAGCCTGTTCCAGAACTCGCGTACCGAAATTTAAGAGGTGATTCTACATCCAAAAATATGAAAAAAAGTTTCTATAAAGGTTGGTCCGGAAATGAGCCCTAAGGGAGCTACGGCCCTTCGAAGATGACGTATTGAATGGGGAACAATAAAAAGCACCAATAAAATTTTAATGCTGCAGGGTGATTCTTCATTTAAAACTGAGCAAAAAAGTATTATACACCAAAACACCGAAATTTAATATTAAAGGAGTAACAGCCTTTTAAAAAGTAACGTTTTTGGTGGCACAAAATGTTACTTCCTCTTAATTGCATTTTTTTTTGATAACGGTTGCTCCTACAGTGTTACACTATATGATATTTTATATGTATTTTTACTCTAGAAATCTATATTTTTTACAACAAATCCAAAAAACATACACAGAAAAGTTTGGGGCAAATATGTTTTAAGCCTCATATATTTTATCCGTCTGGGCACGCCTCTGGATAAATTAAAAAAATAAATTAACATAAACTTATTGCCCTTATTGATACTAGTATACATGCAAAAGCTCGCCGCTCTAGCTTAAACGGTACCCGAGTTATTAATTAAAAACCTTATTTTTATTACAATTTTAAAGGGCCCTAGATCCCTTAGGGCTCATTTCCGGACCAACCTTTATAGGAACTCTTTTTATATTTTTGGATCTAGAATCACCTCTTAAATTTTGGCATGCCAGTTATGGATCACCCTGTATTTCTGAGATACACTTTTTTTAACTGTCGCTCTAAATAATATTTTTTTAAAATTATTTTAATAAAAATATATTCTTTAATCTATCTATTTACATTTGCTAAACAATAATATTAAATTACTTTTTAATTTATTTCTTTAACCCTTACCCTTAAGTGTGTCACAATTGTGACTTTACTCTTTTATTTTTTCTTTAAGGCAATATTAATCCAAAATACTTTTATAGACTTTCTATGTATGCAAACAAATATGCAAATTTAATTCAGTATAATACAGCTCTCCTAAAACTCAAAGGAAACAAAAAGTCAAGCAAAAAATGGTATTTTTGATTTTTTTTTCTTTTTTTTTAGACATTGCAAATATAAAAAAATACAATTAGATTAGATTAGACATAGCAAACATAAAAAAATACAATTAAATCGAAAAAGGGTTAAAAACTATGAATTTTTTAATAAAATTATTTTATCAAGAACTCCATGAATTTCACTTATTTTGATTGCAGTTAAGGGTTTCACGAATTAAATATCAAAATGTCTGGATAAATTTCATATAAATTGTCAAAATTGAATAAATTTTAACTTGGGTAAAATGCGTTTAGGATTTAAACAATTATAACGTAAGGCTAAGGTAAAAGTACCATATAACTAGTAACAGAAGAGGCTTAAATAATGATTAAAGTGTTAAAAAATACAGTAGTTCCATCTAGGAAATAGTTTTGGTACTTAAAACCCTTAACCACAGCCGCTAATTAACAAATTATTGTGATTTTGACAAAATAATAAATTAGGATTATTCCAAATGAAATTATTTATAATTGAAATAGAAATAAAAAAAAAAACATTTTTTGATTTATGTATAAAGAATAAAAATATTTTTTAAATTTTAGTATTTAAATTAAAATTGCATATAAAAATGGTGTGAAAGAAGCTATTATTTCAGAAACAAAAACTAGTAGAAATTTTTTTTTATGCAATAGCTTGTTGGGTGTATATTGACTGATATATATTTTGTTCCGATAGCTTTACAATACAATACAATACAATATATATTGTACATAAGTGGGGTTGTAAGGCAAGGTAGTAGAACTAACCGTTTTCGAGAGAATTGCAGTTAAAGAACTTTTTTTACGTTTGGACTTTAAACTTTGGATTAGTTCACATGCAAAACCTCGTTGATGTATCTCATAGGGTTCGTGAGTTTTTAAATAAAAACCGATTTTCTTAGCCACTTTCAAAGGGGCGTATCTCAGAGACGAAGCAATTTAGACAATATGTGTATATGAACTTTTTTCATTCTTTCGGTGAGTACAATATGGCTATGTATAGTCAGCCCACCTTTTTTCTTACACCCTGTATATATTTTTTAACACTGTAATACTACTAGAACAAGAGAATAAATAATTTAAATTTTTAATAATAATTACAATGGAAAATATAAATTATTTTTCCATTGTTTAATTTCAATTCAATTTAATTTTAAATTTATTATTTATGTTATTAATTATTCTCACAAAGAAAATAAAAAATTAAAATTTTATGACGAGAAAAAAGTAAAGAATAGTAATTATATACCATCTTTACTTCTTAGAGACACAGAACTTGTAGATTTGTAACGTCAAAAAAAAAGAGCATTACCTCTAAAAAAAGCTTTACCCATAGCGAAAATTTTAATGACATAAACAAATGTCATCGCTTCTGCAAATTTCCCAGTTATACCGCTCAATTTTTCTAGCTACCTAATAAATTTAATCGAAGAAATAATAGTGTGTTATACACGGAGGTAAAGTATCTTTCCCTCCTAGTATAAAAAGTGACTATTTTTTTAATTAATTTTTAAAAGAGTTTTAAAAAATCTGCCTGTTCGTGATTAGTCGCAAATTAAATTAAAATTTTTAAACACGAAAACATTAAACTCATAAATAAAACAGACGCTGTCTTGAATAATTAAATTTAAGCAGACATTATTTATCTATTTTATAATTAATTGTCTTAAGTAATAAAATTAATTATAAAATCTGAATAGAGATAATCTTTCTTTTTTTTTTGGGGTTAGTCCAAAGTTACCAGTGCTACAATAAAATACTATTTTTTGGTAATGGTCATCACTTTATACAGGGTGATTCAGAAATAAGGTGTAAAATTTTAACGAGTGATTCTAGGTCCAAAAATATAAAAAAAGTTCCTCTAAAGGTTGGTCCGAAAATGAGCCATAAGGGAGCTACGACCCTCCTAAGGGTACATCTAAAAAGTAGTTTTTATTTAATATCAAGAATCCTATGAACTACACAACTACACAAAAATTTTTTCAGATGCCTTAACATTGATAAAGGCTGTCCTTTTATGTAATGTTTATTTCGTTATTTTAACCAGAGTTGTGCAAAATGGGGGGAAAATGTCACATTTTTGCTACAAACTTTATCATCTGTAGATTTTGTGACATTTTATCAATAAAATATGATTCTTTAATTAAAGATGCAATTTCACGTTCGGAACATCAAAAATAGGAACTAAAAAATGCACCAATAAAAATTTCAATACCTCAGGGTGATTTTACATTAAAAACTGTGAAAAAAAGCCTATACATCTAGGTTCGAAAATCGGTTTTATGAATACTACGGCGACTTAAAGAATAAAACTTTTTAAGGGACTGTACTGCCCTACTACGCTAGAAAGCAGTAACTCCATAGCAGCGTTTTCAAAATATTACATCAGAGTTTGTTTGTATGTTCATGTTGACGTCAAAACGTCGCTAGGCGACAAATGGAGTTACTGCTTTCTAGCGTAGAGGGCAGTGTAGGTCCCTTAAAGCCACTTTACACGGAGCAATTTGTGCGCAAGTTTGATGCTATGCAAGTTTGTTGCAAGAACGATTCAGTCACTGCGCATGCCTTCAGGCAAGTTTGAGGCCATTTTCGTGCCATCAAATTAATTAGAACATGTTCTATTTTTCGGCGATTTTCACGCAAGTTTTATGGTTATTTTCGTGGTACCAACCTGGAAAAAAGTTACCAAATCGATTTCTTTTTACTAATATAGTAGCAACTGTACATGTTAATAATTATTATTTATAATAGGCCGTTCTGTCTAACTAAAAAAACTTCCTTAAAAAATCAAATGCTAGGTTATGTTTTTGTCAACAAACGGAGAGACACGTCAAAATTACCTGGTTGGCAGCACTGTTTAACTTGCAAACTTGCGTACAACTTGCTCCATGAAAAGGCAAATGATTGTACAATTGTTCTCATGCTATATCTGGCAGCACACTTGCACAGCACCAAAATTGCGTACAAATTGCTCCGTGTAAAGTGGTCTTTAAAAACGATTTATGCATATTTGTATATGGGAACTTTTTTCATACTTGAGTAAAACAATCTGAAAAATATTACACATAATATGTGTAATATTATGTACATCACTATAACTGAAAATCGGGAATTCTGGGTAGAGCGTTTCAAATAACACGAATTTTTGAAAATTTTATGGTGGGATCTTTATCTGAAAATCTGAAAACATATATATTTTTATAAGGCACGACGTTTATTAATCAACAAACAAACATGTAATGTAATGTAATATACGTATATCTGGTATACCATGTCATGTAAAATGCAAAAATTTAAATATATGTGTCAAATTAAAAAAAAATGAAATTTTATCAATTTTCATACTTATTTTTTCTTCGGCAGCGGGTAAGGTTTTGTGGAATCACCCTGCTCTATATTAGCGTGCCATTTGTCACGTAGTAGTAAAACTACGAGAAAAATATTTGTTTAGAAAAAGTGATGCTTAAACTTATGCAGGCCCGTAGCCAGTATTTTGTTTGTGGTTGGGTTGAACCCTCAAATTTTCGGAAATGGCTTCATGCCCAATATGTCCCCACATAAAAACCACTATAATTTTTTTATTGGATATTTCGGGTATCCAGAAAAAAAATAATTTATATATTTTTTTGACATTTTTGGGAGATAAATGCATTTTAATTTTTTAATTTTCAAGGGTTTTTGTCTAATGATTTTGGGGGTGTACGATTTTTTTCGACCTCGGATTCGGATTCAGCGATCAAAAATACATGGATACATGGGTCTGGTTCACTGGTATGAACTTTTTTTTTGTGGGGCTGTGTTATTAAGCATGCTATTTTCTAAATGTTTATATACTAAAAACTAAAATTAGTGCATTAGTTTAGAAATACATAATTAAATAAATACCTAAGAAGTAAAGAAGTACTTGCACTGTTATCATATAGTAATTGTTGCCCAACCCTGCTGGTTATACAGATAGCTATTATAGTATTATATACTATAATATACACTGCCGGACACCTAAAAGATTGCCATTTTTTAAATTCAAATATTTCGAAAACTAATTAATGGATTTGACTGATTCTTTTTTTGTTTTGAAGCTTAAACATTCTCTACTTTTGTTTGTTTTAAGAATGATTATAACTTTTTTTTCTTATTAACAGCCACAAATAATGTACAACTATGTTTTTTACCCCATCTTCTAGGACTTGCATGGTACGCCACTTCAAATGTTTATCAAATTATTAAAGTCTTTCTTATTGCCGCAGTTTTAATGAATATTTTCTTTTTTTAAATTTTTACTTCTGGTGTAGGAGATCAGGATTTTCCTGAAAGTTGTCATTTTTTCAGTCAACTCAAAAAGTACTAAATCAGCAGAGTTTTTTGTTTGAAGCTCATGTCTTTTACTTCTTCTTCTACGCTCATGTCGTGTACTTCTTCTACAGTTTCTTCATCCCCAAAATTAGCCAAAATTAAACAATTGTAATTTTGGTGGAGGCGCCAATATTAAAACCTTATAGGAGCTAGGGGCTAGTGCCCTTGACTGCCCCTGCCACTGGTCAATTCATGCCCAAATTTGGTAACCATTACCGGATTTGGGAGCATAGTAAAACAAAATGTATTGCAAAATATGAAACAAAATGTATTGCATCTAGTAAAGTAATTTAGTTAAATCCTGAAAACAAATTTTATCCATGGCCGTGATTAATAGGCCTATCGGCTATCGGCTCGTGTCACTAAATTCACCCTCATTGATTAATGGCAAATATTATACACTCATCGAATAATAAACTATTAATGTTTTAAATAAATACTACCAAATAATTATTTTCTGACTATCGACTAAAATATTTTCTGATATAAATTGCACTGGTCGACAAATCTGAAGATTTCTCTGAGATTCCGGAAATAGGTTTATACTAATTTTGGGTCACTGAATCCAAATCCGAAGGCCGTTTGTCTCCATCACCCTCAAATTTTTTGATATCATAAAAAAAGTTAAAATTAGGAAAATTGATTTTGTGTAATTACAAGAAAATGCTTTGACCTATCACATAAAAATTTAGTACGGTTAATAGTGGTAACATAAGTTATTTATTCCCCTACTTGCCCAAAAATACAATTGTGTATATGTCAGAGGCGTGCGTTTTAAAGTGTTTCTGTAATATATTTCTCCAACAAAATTTATGTTTAAGAATTTTACAATTTCGATAAAAAATTATTATTTATTGATTAATTTTACGTAAAAAACATATTGGACCTTTTGATCAAAGGTCAATAGTTTTCGAGAAAAATAGGTTTAAACATATCTCTGCAAGTTCCACTAAGAAAAAAACTGCTACCAACAAGATAATACTTTCTCCTATAGGTCTAGGTTTATTAAAATAAAAATAAATAAATTAATTAAAAAAATAAATAAATTAAATTAAAATTAAAAACTATTGACCTTTTTTTGTGTGGCTAGGATTTTTTTTTTGATAAAAATCGGGGTGGGGTAAGGGGGTAAAATGGGGTTAAAACTTTTTTTTATTTTTTTTTTCAATTTAGAGAGACTTTTTTCGGAAAATAAAAAAATTTAATTTTTTTTTTTTAATTTATTTATTTATTTTTATTTTAATAAACCTAGACCTATAGTAGAAAGTATTATCTTGTTGGCAGCAGTTTTTTTCTTAGTGGAACTTGCAGAGATATGTTTAAACCTATTTTTCTCGAAAAATATTGACCTTTGATCAAAAGGTCCAATATGTTTTTTACGTAAAAATTATCAATAATGTTTTATCGAAATTGTAAAATTCTTAAACATAAATTTTGTCGGAGAAAGATACAGAAACACTTTAGAACGCACGCCTCTGACATACACACAATTGTATTTTTGGGTAAGTGGGGGAATAAATAACTTATATTACCACTATTAACCGTACTTAATTTTAATGTGATAAGTCAAAGCATTTTCTTGTAATTACAGAAAATCGATTTTCCTAATTAGTTAACTTTTTTTATGATATAAAAAAATCTGAGGGTGATGGAGACAAACGGCCTTCGGATTTGGATTCAGCGACCCAAAATTAGTATAAACCTATGTCTGGAATCTCAGTTAGAGAAATCTTCAGATTTGTCGACCAGTGTTATTGGGGCATAGGGCTGTGTGAAATAATTTTAATATTTTCTATTAGTACTATTAGAATTATTTAATAATCATTACTTAAATGTTAAGTAGTTACCAAATAAAATATTTAATTGTATAAAAATGCCTTCAGGCAGAATGTATAAAATTCATTTTAAAATTTAAATTTTAAATTAAAATATTTTGTTTATTTTAGTTTTAGTTTTTTTTTTTTTTTTCGCTTTCGTGTTATTTCTCACGCAGCTGTAAAACTTCTCGTAGCTACGAGAATAATATTTGCTTAGAAAAAAAACAACAAAATAGATGTTTTTCAACTTATGTATTATACTATGACAGTGGTTCTATTAAAACAGTTTATGGGTTAAATCACGAGATTTCAAATAAGATTTTAATATACCGGGTGTTACAAGACCAAGGTACACCCCCCTGTTTTTATTTTAAAAGTTAGAGATTCCAAATTTGGAACATCTCTTATTGCCATAAAACGTCAACTTTTAACATAGAAAGTACATTTAAATCACTTCCGGTTTATCCGAAAATTACACAAACTTTCGATTTTTAAATGGGATACCCTATATTTTTTTACATATTTCAATTCTACGCTTCATAATTCACAAATTCACAATGATACCAAAAAAAATATATTTTAAATTTTAATGTGGTTTTTATTTTATGTTTAGTTTTTATCATAGGTGGCCATGATTACTTAAAATTACTCGAAATTATCTAACTAACCCTAGAAAAATACAGTTACGCCATTTTAAAGATTACGAAAATGGTTTTTGCTCAAAAACTAATTTTTTTAAATGTCACCATATTGGTACACCGGTACCATTTAAAAGTACCATCATTAATGAATCTAACAATATCTTTTATTTTTATTTATGACAACTACAACCTTTTTTATAAATGAAAATAAACGTTAAAAATCATTTAAGTTACGCTTGTCTCGGGTTAGGGGAAAGTTAAATAAAAAACAGTATTAGATCAGCTTACCGGTTTCGGGCATATATTTACCCTTCTTCAGAGCTAGAATATAAATGGTACATTTTAGAAAGCAAAGAAACATTAAGAAAAAAAGGAAAAAACAAAAAGTTAAATAATAATTTAAAAGCTAATAAACACAAAACACAAATGTTGTACATGAATTATTAAAAATCAGAGAAAGAGCAAAAAAACTCTAATATTATAAATTATAAACATACTGTATAGTAATAAGAAGTATTGTTTATTATTTGGTAAGTATATCTAACTATAAAACACAAAAACAGCAAAACAAAAACGTAAAAAACTATATAATACAAACACTTACCATCAATCTTTAATATTAATCAACAAAGCTAATTCTGAGT
Organism: Brachypterus glaber; assembly: GCA_958510825.1. Taxonomy (NCBI): domain Eukaryota; kingdom Metazoa; phylum Arthropoda; class Insecta; order Coleoptera; family Kateretidae; genus Brachypterus; species Brachypterus glaber. Next base: position 14,930,801 of record OY294044.1, on the reverse strand, counting down.
CATCTAAAAATCTATATTTATTTGAAATATTAAAAACTTTTAATTCCAAACCAAATAATAAACAATACTTCTTATTACTATACAGTATGTTTATAATTTATAATATTAGAGTTTTTTGCTCTTTCTCTGATTTTCAATAATTCATGTACAACATTTGTGTTTTGTGTTTATTAGCTTTTAAATTATTATTTAACTTTTTGTTTTTTCCTTTTTTTCTTAATGTTTCTTTGCTTTCTAAAATGTACCATTTATATTCTAGCTCTGAAGAAGGGTAAATATATGCCCGAAACCGGTAAGCTGATCTAATACTGTTTTTTATTTAACTTTCCCCTAACCCGAGACAAGCGTAACTTAAATAATTTTGGGAAAAGAACTATTTATATTATGTTAAAAATCATATTTTTGTGATTTTAGTAACAAATTTGGCTTTGAAAACTACAGAAGGCAGTAAAAATACATTTTTGCTTTAACTTTAATTTTAAAATTGTAAATTTACCGGTTTAAATCATATGAATTTTATAATTTAACCTTAATATTAAACCTTGATTAAAAAATAATATAAATGCAATATATTTAATATTACTTATGATGAATATACAAATGAGACAACTTAAACTAACTTTTTAAATATAAATTATATTTAAAAAGTTATAATTCAAAAATAATTTGATTATACACTGCCGCAAATTAAATTCCGGACACCTAAAAAATTGACATTTTTTAAATTAAAATATTTCGAAAACTAATTAATGGATTTGACTAATTCTTTTTTAGTTTTAAAGCTTAAACATTCTCTACTTTTTTTTTAATAATGATTTATTTTTCGTATGACCAGCAAAAAATTATGTACAACTATGTTTCTTACCCCATCTTCTAGGACTTGCATGATACGCCACTGCAACTGTTTATCAAATTATTAAAGTCTTTCTTATTGCCGCAGTTTTAATGAATATTTTATTTTTTATTTTTTTTTACTTTTTACTTCTGGTTTAGGAGATATCATATTTTCCTGAAAGTTGTCATTTTTTCAGTCAACTTAAAAAGTACTAAATCAGCAGAGTTTTTTATTTGAAGCTCATGTCTTTTACTTATTCTTCTACGCTCATGTCTTTTACTTCTTCTTCTACAGTTTCTTCATCCCGGGGCAACTTTTTATTGCCGTCTGACGGAGGCTTAACGGTGAATTCGCAGAACTGCCACCGGACGGAGTGACCCTATTTTTTGTTCTACTCAAGTTTATCAAACCCAAATATTTGTTTTTGATAAACTTAATTAGAAGAAAAACGTAATTCGGTTAAGCTTCAAATTTAAAGCATAGCATCAATCAAATTCATGTAGTAGTTTTTAAGTTAACTGAAAAAATGACAAATTTCAGGAAAATCCTGATATCTCCTAAACCAGAAGTAAAAATGTAAAAAAAATACAAAAGAAAATATTCATTAAAACGGTGGCAATATGAAAGACTTTAATAATTTGATAAACAGTTGCAGTGGCGTACCATGCAAGTCCTAGAAGATGGGGTAAAAAACATAGTTGTATATTATTTGTTGCTGTTAATACGAAACAAAAAATTTTAATAATTCTTAAAACAATCAAAAGTACAGAATGTTTAAGCCTTAAAACTAAAAAAGAATCAGTCAAATCCATTAGTTAGTTTTCGAAATATTTGAATTTAAAAAATATAAATTTTTTAGGTGTCCGGAATTTAATGTGCGGCAGTGTATAATATTCTGTTCTGTTTGAAAAATCGAAAGCTTTGCTACAGAACCTGTTTTAAATCATTCGGCATTTCGCTTTATCTGGCAGTTTATTTATCCTGCATATCCTTAGGGTCAAAAGCTAAGTAATGCTTGGTAAGCATGTTGATCCAGCATATTGAAAGGAAAATTTAAATTTACAAATCCCAAATCAGAATATACACGGTTCGCCGCTACTAACCTTTAGTTCTACACTAACGCTGGTCTTTATAATTGATTGAGTAATTGATTTATAATTAATTATAATTAATTATATTAAATTCAATAAAACACAATAAAAGTTAAAAAAAATATTACTCGGACTAGACATATCATTCCTAATGTACTTGGCCTGCTGAATCCTAAAACGGTGTCCATTTTCTTTTATTACGTCGATTTTTTTTACACTGTAAATGCAAATATGGTAATTTTACAGCAAATAAAGTAGGTCATATGTTGCCAGCAAAGAAAGTGGTAAATTTAAATCAGTACTGTAAATTCACAGTTATCTATAAAAATGTGAATTTTTAATTTGGTAATTTTACTGCTATCTTTTGTAGAATGTAAGCTATTATTATGGTAATTTTCGGGTTTGTCTGTAAAAGTGCCGGGTTTTTGGACCACATGCATGAATTTTAATGCAAAATTATTGTACCGACAGGAAAAGAGCTGAGATTTTAGTAAACCCAGTAATATTGAAGTTAATTTAATAAATATTATAAATTCACATTCTGACATTGTAAATTTGGTTTAATTATTACAGTTAAAACTACTGTAAGATTGACGGACAAATTTAGAGTGTACTTCAAAACCCAAAATGTTATATTTTTACTTCACAATTTCTCTGACTAGCCATAATGAACCGCACACACAGAAAAATATTGTATTAAATCAAGAATATGGTATTTGTATATAATATGCATACCATATTCTTAACCTTTCACATTTAAAGAATTTTTTTTAAGGAGATTTTATTCTCTTCGTTATATCCAAAGCACACATTCTTGATTTAAGACAATATTTTTTTCTGTGTACAAATTTAAAACGCTCGCCTGAAAAAATGGAAAAAAGTCCAAACGAAGTGACGTAGTGTTTTTAACGATGATTACGCATAATCCATGGTAATAAAAACAATCGACAGACCTACGGACAGATATTTGTATAAAATGGTTTTAAAAGTATTTTAACTTAAATACAAAAGTTAACAATAATGGTTGATATTATAAAAAATAATTTAAGAAATGTTGAAAAATTTGAAGTAAATGTATGACATATACATAAAGCTTATTTGGAGCTCTCCGTGACTTCTTGTAATATATAGTATAAATAAATAAAATATCTATCAAACCTGCTTATTAATATATTCATTAATTGATTGAATATTTATAAAAGTATTAGTATTCACATGTTTTAACAGCTAAAAAAATAATTTAATTTAGTGTTGTTTTGTAAAATAATAAAACTTTATATTATATCCAAGCTAAAAAAAACTATACCTATCGAAAAAAATATGTTTGTTTGCCTATTTTGTATTTTAAATATAGAATAGACAAAAATACCTATAAAACCAAACAACAAACCAAACTTATTAGTCTTTTAAAAAAGCAAAGTTAAAAATATTAAAATAAAAAAATGTAGTGTTTAAACCAATGTGGGAATATAAGAAGAAGAAGAATGAAGTTCTTGATATTTTCGTCAAAATAAAGGAGGATAGACTAGCAGTATGAAATAGAAATGTTTGCTCTTGATAAACAACTGTATAATATACAGAGCGTGTCTAAAGTCCGACCCCCCCCCCCTTTAACTTTTACACGGCGCACTATGCCGCCCGCTTGACGGGCATTACTACTTTTTATATTAAAATGTTCTTACAGAAGTAGTCTAAATAGTTTATAAATATTAGATAGCCAAAGTTAGCCAAAAAGATATTATGAGCATTTTTGTAGGAAACAAATACAAAATTTTGATATGTTATGTGACAAAATTTGAAAATATCTGCGCACGCATTAGTGCGCATTTAATATTTATACACTAAAATATTTTAATATACACAGTTCTTAAAATAAATAAATATTAGATAGCTGGAATAAAAAAAAAAGTTATAAGCATTTTTATGTGGAAATATATGCATTATTCCAGGTAGGCTTGAAATTTTATTTTAAAAAATCAATAAGTTTATTTAATTGTTTACATTGGAAATGCTTCTAAATTAAGATATATCGATACCCCCAAGCAACAAAGCCGTAACTCATATATTGTCATTTTTCATGACAGCTAAATTTCTAAAATATATTTTTTTGTTATTTAAGGGTGGGAAATGATTGAAGTGGAAAAGGAAGGCATGTGATACATCATTTAAAAGCTTATATTCTCTATTAAACTGTATAAGTATTTATTGTTTATTTATTGTTTGTTTCTGATAATATTCGAGTTTAGAATTTCTTGCTTTAGTGTTTTTAGGTAAACTTTTGGTTAAAATGGCCTGTGGAGCAATCTGAGTAGTACCACCATGTGTGTTTTTTTTCAAGGGATTTACTTATGAGAATAACTCAAAATAGGTCTAACTTGAGTTACAACCTTGTTGCATGGGAGTGTCGATATGAACAAAAAAAATATTGAAACGTGGTTTTAGAAATACCTCTGGGCGAAAACACAGTCCTAAAATTTGATTTTTATTTGATATCTCAGAAACCGTCTAGACACGTTTAAGCTAATGAAGGTTTAACTAAAAAATGACATGACCTGTCAAAATTTGACAAGTAACACATGCTTGTTCTCAGAATTTATTTCTGAATCAAAATATGTAAAAATATACAGGGTGTTCCATTTAAAAATCAGAAGTTCGATTCATTTCCGGTGAAACCATGTCAAAATTATACATAATATAGCTTCTGCAAATTTTATGATCCTACATAAAAAAGTAAAAAAGTTAAGAGGAGTGAACCACCTTCCTGAAACACCCGGTATATTGCAAGTCTATCTCGTCCTGTAAGAATTTTTTACAGTGCAGTACGAAGCGCCTGGAGGTCCCATAGACTGGCATATTTTCAGACTGATCAGAAAATTTTTGGTACTGTGGTCTCCTTTTAAAACCACTTCCCCTGAAAGGGTTAATATATTTTAATAAATTTTGTCCACTGTTTTTTTAACTATCATAATGTCGGTTTCAACCAATAAAAAACAAGGCGTAACCATAACGACGGAATTTTTTCGCTGTCAAAAATACCATTCAAAATCGGTAACACCACTTTTCTAGTTGTTTGAAATAGTAATAGCTTAATAATTTAATATTATAAGAAAATAGTAACACTTTAAAAAGCAAAACTCAATTGTCAGTTAAAAATGTATAGGAAGTTATTATCCTATACAATTGTACATACATAATACGTTTTTATAAATAAAAACTACTATACTCCATTTAATGAGACAATACGACTCTGACGTCACAGCGCGTAAACTACATAACACTCTTTAGGGTAATTGATATTTATTTCTTAAAACTTAATACATAATTCATCATTTTTTCGTCCTCAAATAATTTTTTTTAATACAATTGGGGTTTGTAGGTTATAGGACTCAACGCAAAAAAAAAGAGATATTTTGCGTTGAGTCCTATAACCTACAAACCCCAATTGTATTAATACATAATTTTTATATAGAACATGTATATCTAAAAAAATTATTTATCAAATCTTAAGAAATAAATGCCAATTACTCTACAGAGCGCTATGTAGTTTACGCGCTGTGACGTATTTTCTCATTAAATAGAGTATACTCCCACTCATGACAGTTTTATATGGAACACCAGCTATGTTGAGACAAAACATCCTTTGGAAACTAACATAAGCATTACTAGTCTGTTCCTTCTTTTGTCTCATGTTTAAACGATTTTGTTTTAAATTTTACCAATAAAAGTATATAATTTTTATTCAATTTAAAATAACAAATTATTGTCAACAATAATACAAAATTTATAATCAGTATAAACTCACTTTCAGTAGTAAATCAATATTGAATTTAAATTTGTTTTTATTACATAACATGTTTTCGTCAGTTATGCATGTAGTGATTGTTAAATTTTATTTACGATACCAGCGTTATTATACTATAGCCGGCGCAGTTACTATAGACTATTGTGCCTCTCACTTGCACGCATCCTGCGTTACGAAGGTTAAAGCCATAGACAAAGAACATAGATGAGGTGTTATCTCAAGATTATATACAAATTTACGAGTCCTCCATTTTGATCGGAAGTTACGTCAGAAATCAGCCGGGAAAGTTAAATTAGTGGGTAAAATGTAAATAAATAAACGACATAACCTTACTGTTTAATGTTTTCTTATGTTATATTAAAAAAAATCAAACTTACCTAAAAAATATGATACTGATGTCTGCAGGTAGCAGTCGTTTTATGTTTCTACAACTTTTTATAAAACACGTCATTGCAAAGACTTTACTAGTTCTTTGAAAAAGCACTATAAAATATACAAAAAACACAGAAAGAATTTAAAAGTTCAAAAACGCTATTATATAGTCTATAATAAAATAAAATGTTCACCCTTCTAGCACAAAACACTAAACGCGTAGAAAAAATAACAGAAAAACCTCGAAAACAAACTCAAAACATACATAAATTAGGTTATGTTAACCTGTTGCACGAATATGTTAGAGGTGTGTGCGAAGAATTATATTTTTATATTTAAATTACTGTTAAAAATAAATAAATATCTGTGTAGTATAACATATTGATCTAGTTTTTACATATATAACAAACTGTTGCAACAAAACAACGACAAAAAGAAACTTTACTGACTACTGAAGTGAAATGAAAAGACACATCTCTAACAAAGAAAATATTCCTATCTAACGCAACACAGTGTTACCAACATAAAATATATATTTTTTTACTTTATGTTGGACAATTGGAATCAAAATGGAGGACGCATTTAGTCGGGACGCAGAAGTATGCGCAGACGGTCAAAAATCAATCGATTTGTTTATTTTGTCTATGGTTAAAGCGTAAAGTTGAGAGCGCGCTCGGCTATAGTGAAAATTATTACTATATTCGATTTTTATACTTTCGAAAAAAAAAATAAACTTATGTTTTTGTGAACCTAGGTCTACAGAGGAAGTATTCTTTTGTTGATAGCAAGCAATATGTTTTTTGAGTTTTAAATAATTTTAACTTGCGTGTAAGTATTTGGAAAAATGCAATATACTGAATAGGGCATAGGGAGACCCGGGGGCCATGCCCCCCTTGGACTCATAGCAGAGGGGGCCGCCCGCCCCTTGAAATATTATCTATACTTTTAAATATTATAAAATTTTCAAGATTTTTAAATTAATTTTTAGTTGTTTTTTCATTTAATAAAAATTTATAACTTTTATGTAGAGGAGAAGGGGGTAAGAAACAGGGGTAATAAGAAACGATAAAGAAAAAAACATTAAAAGTTTCTTCTAAAAATATGAAAAAAAAAAAAACAAAGACCCCACTTATAAATATAAGCTATTATTCCTAAAAATTTCAGGTTTCTACTTAAGATTTTTTATGTTTCTTTTTTAAATTAAAAAGTTAACCTTTAGTCATAAACTTTAATATTGAAAGTGGGAACATTTTGTCTTTGACTGTGAACTGAAATTTTGGTTAAAGTTTTAGCAAGCTTTGCAACACTGAAATATTTTACTGAAATTTAGGTATAGTATATTACGCACTGTGTACGCGAACCTAGTTTTTAGTACACGAGGCGTACACTAAAATGGTTTGCGTCGAGGTGCGTATACTATTTTTTATACTATCTAATGCCTAAATATAAAAAAATAAACAGAAAAATTATCTCAAATTTAATTTGTCAATTTGAGGTTATGTGTTTGAAGTTCACTAATTTTCTGACAGCAGATATGTAAAATCAGCGGATCGTCACTTCCCAACCGTAGTCATAGACAACGGGTGGGAAATAGGCACTTCTACTAACTAGGTCGTAGGAAAAATGTTGTAAAGGTCGCTGTAATAATTTATTAAAAGTGTTTCTCGAATTTGTAGCGTTGGATTATCTTATTACCTCAGGTATTGTATTTTGTCGGGGTAACATTTTTTATGTGCCAATTCAATTGTTGGGAAATGAACCATTTGAGTTACGTCGAAGCGACAAATTAAGCATCAACAATAAGCTTAATTGTTGTAAAAGATAAAATCTACCAACTATTATTACTACTCGATAAAGTTAAAAATTAAAATGCATCATATTTATTTTTACTTTATGCTTAAATTAATTCCATATCTATATATATATGTTTAAGGATTGTTTACCAACATTTTAAATTTAGACCGCGACAAAGTTCAAAGCTATTTAATATAAACAGGAGTTTTAAAGCTTAATTGTTGTAAAAGATAAAATCTACCAACTATTATTACTACTCGATAAAGTTAAAAATTAAAATGCATCATATTTATTTTTACTTTATGCTTAAATTAATTCCATATCTATATATATGTTTAAGGATTGTTTACCAACATTTTAAATTTAGACCGCGACAAAGTTCTAAGCTAGTTAATATAAACAGGAGTTTTAAAGTACTATATTAACTTCGATATTTTCTGTAACGTTCAATTTTAATTTTACAAAAAGCTTTTTGTTTAATGTTTGCATCATAATGTCATAATAAAATAATTTAGCAAAAAATATTCAAAACGTAAAAGTTTGAAAACTTTTATGTTTTAGTGTGGCACATTTACGTCTTTACTCTCCTTACACAACTGACCATAATTCTAGATAATACAGATAATAGCCGAGAATACAATTTATATATACAGTGCGGTCCAAAAGTCACCCCCCCCCCTCTTAACTTTTGAACGAGTTGAGATATCGATTTCAAATTTAGAACTCTTAAATAAGACAACTTAAACTATCTTTAAGCATATATTTGATACTTTTATCTCTTAAAATGTGATCAGGGGGGCATGGGGGGAAATGTTTTTAAATGGAAAGGGGGGTCGTGTGATACATCATTTTAAAGCCTTTAAAATTCTCTATTGCCCATGCCCCCCTGACCACATTTTAAGAGCTAAAAGTATCAAATATATGCTTAAAGATAGTTTAAGTTGTCTTATTTAAGAGTTCTAAGTTTGAAGTCGATATCTAAACTCGTTCAAAAGTTAAGAGGGGGGGGGTGACTTTTGGACCGCACTGTATATGTGGTATGCTGTACTGATAAGTGAAAATACCTTACCCCTACGATGGTTTTTTTTAACCCTCTTTTCTCTAATCTAAAATCGTGCTTATTGTTTGCTTTTTAATTTATAAAATATAATTTATTTGTGGATTAATACGTTATAATTAAGAGGTATGTGTATTAAATATAAATTATATTCTCTCCCTAAATATCAATTCGTGATACTAGGTTAGGTACCGGTGCTTTTTTTTCAAATTTTACTCATATTAATCCCAATTTTTGAAAAATGCAACTGCTGCTAAAGCAGTCGGTGCAGTTTCGTCATTGGGATTAATATTCGTAAAATTTATGTAAAAACCACCGGTACCTAACCTAGTATCACTTATGATATGACCCCTGATAATAACATATCGGTTTGGACTTATTATGCCATATTTGGACGGCAATATCGGTTTACCCATGAGTGCCATACAAGGTTTTATCCAATAAATAGCTTAGAAATTCATATTTTTATTAAAAATTTTAATGACATTTACAAGAAAATAATTTGACAAGTGACAGTTGAGTGAGTAAAATAAATAATTATCCACTCAATAAATTAAAAGCCACGCGGGGGTTATTACTGAGTTTATCTGTTTAAAATAAAGCTGGTAATTGTCTCATTATCTGTATGTATTGGATAAATATAATTTTTGCATAATCTAAGCCATAAATAAATAAATTAGAAACTACATGCATTTTAAAATACTCCTTACAAAAATCTTTAAATCTGTATGAATAAGAAATCTTCTTCTGTATATACAAAAATTAAATTAAAAGTAGCCTATCTTTTTTGTAACGTTTTACAGAGTACAATACAGTACAATACTACGTAATTACTTCATTTCCAGGGCACTTAAAAAATAAAAAGCAATTTCGAAAAAGTTACAAAATGTAACACAGGATATGAAACCAAATTGCAAAATAACAATCCTTACAAAAAACGTTAGTGGAATTAATATCACCAAATCTAGAAAATCCTAAACAAGGTGGTGAAGTTCAAGAGTTTAAATGATAAGAAAAAGTCAAATTGTTAAATTCAATGTCACTAATGATTTCTAATGAAATATATATAATTTTATATTCTTTAAATAAAATAATAATAAAATAAAAAATTTCTAGATAAATTTATCACATTAAGGATTATTACTTTTAGTATGCAATCTAATTATTTTATTTCCTTGTTAATAATAAAGAGCATGACCACCTAATCATATTTTTCTTTACTTTGGCTCATAGTACCTAACTTTTAAGATTTCACCTTCTTTGGTATAAGGCTCCTTAGTCAAAATTTCTTCAATTCACTAGTCTGTATGCGATTTTGGTGCTACCTAATCAAATTCTTTGAACCATAAATTAAAAAAAAAGTTATTCGTAAATAGAAAGTAATAAAAATATAGAATCTATAATTTATTTGAGGCGTATATATATATATATATATATATATATATATATATATATATATATATATATATATATATATATATATTTACATGCTAAAAGAATCAATTTTCATAAAATTATGCAGAGATAACTGTATTAGCGAATGCTTTTCATCTTTATCTAATATTTGGACAACTTAACATTGCCCTATTTTCAATAAAAGAGTTTTTTCCATTAATCAGATTAACTTCTCTACACGTTTTGAACAAAAATGCCTTTTCAACATTAATTTCTCTACACCTTTTTATTGTTACGGGTGTCTTTGTTTCAATTACCTCGAAATGTCATATTTTGATTAATAAAGCCAAATATTGCACAAATTCTTTCAAAAACTAATAATTTTCTTTGAAAACGGGATCATATTAGATCCCGAAAAGTTAGAAGTTAACTTTTATTCAGTTTTTCGTTTCTTTTTTAATTATTTTAACGATTTATCAAGAATTTTATTAAAATTTTATTTGAAATAGCGTAGGAAATTTTAACAGGTGATTCTACATGATAAAATATGACAAAAACTTCCTATAAACATATGTCTAAAAATGCGTCGTAAGGGAGCTACGCCCCTTTGAAATTGACTAAAAAAATCGATTTTTATTTAATAACTCAGGAACCCTTTGAGATATGTTAACGAGGTTTTGCACGTGAATTAATCCTAATAAGGCCCATCTTTGTATGTCATTTTCACGTACTTATTTAAACCAGGGGTGTGCGAAACGGGGGGGCCTTATCAGTTTTTTGTCCCAAACTTGTTTCTAGGTAACTTTTTTGCAATTTTATTTTTGAAATATGATTCCTCAGGTCAAAATACATAAAAAAGGTACTCTTGTTGTAATACTGTAGGATTAACCGTTTTCGAGAAAAGTTCATTTGAAGGTGAAATTTCACGGTTCGAGGACGAAAAATTAAATACTAAAATGTCGAAAACCAAAATTTTAATGATGCAATGTTATTCTACATCAAAAACTAAAAAAAAAGTTTTCATACATGTAGGTCGAAAAAACGCTTTTAAAGCTACCATAGCCCTTTAAAAATGGTGCATATTTAGGAGACCATAGCTCCATTAGGATTGATTTTTGGAAGTACCTGTATATGAGGTTATTTTCTTAGTTTTTAATGTACATTCGCCCTGCATCATTAAAATTTTAGTTTTCAACATTTTAGTATTTAATTTTTCGTTCTCGAACCGTGGAATTTTACCTTCAAATGAATTTTTCTCGAAAACGGTTAATCCTACAGTATTACAACAAGAATACCTTTTTTATGTATTTTGACCTGAGGAATCATATTTCAAAAATAAAATTGCAAAAAAATTACACAGAAAAAAGTTTGGGACAAAAAACTGATAAGCCCCCCCCCCGTATCGCACACCCCTGGTTGAAATAAGTACATGAAAATAACACATAAAAACGGGCCTTGGTAGGATTAGTTGACATGCAAAACCTCGTTGATATATCTCAAAGGGTTCCTGAGTTATTAAATATAAACAGATTTTTTTAGCCACTTTCAAAGGGGCGTAGCTCCCTTATGACGCATTTCTAGACATATGTTTATAGGAACTTTTTGTCATATTTTATGATGTAGAATCATCTGTTAAAATTTCCGACGCTATTTCAAATACACCGTGTATAAATAATCATTGAGGCGAAATGGCTCAAATTAATAATACTGTTAATAAAAATATATTATGTATTATAACATATAATGAAGTATTGCAATATAAAAACCGACATTAACCCTTAAGTTCCTCCCCCTTAAAATTTTAAATTACATATATTTCTACCTAATTAGGTAGATTCAGTTTTTAATTCTCTGGTGAAGCTCTGCGAAGGCGCTACCATTACAATTTATGAAAATTAATTATTCTGTACACGGAAAGAAATTAGTGGGCTCTGCGCTATACATTATAAGATATTTGGTAACAGTGGCAAATTATAGTGATAGATTATAAGGGACACATTAACTAATAATGTTAAAAATAAATTGGAAACGATTATATATATTACAGACACGATTATATTTATTACAGGCACTATTATAAATTTACAGAAATTTTATTATATTATAAAAATTATTAGCACGGACAATAATTAAATCTATTTAAGCTATAAATGCCATACTATTTGTTATATTTTATTATTCACTAAACAATTAAAGTATTTCATATAAATTTTTACACTGACTGCCATAATTGTAAGAGAAAGCCTTGTATTTATATAATAAGCGATTATAATTTGCTTGGTATGTGTGTTATAGCGCCCCTAGCTATAATTTTTTTTTTCCGTGTAATGTAAATATGTTTTTAATAAATATTCTGTATTAATGAATCATCATATAGGTATTTTGCATTAAAACAATAAATAATTACTTCAATAAATGTCATTGTTCTGCATTGAAAAGGTATTTTCATTATACTCTCTGCGCCGCATTGCTGTGAATTGTTCGAGCAGCAAATACTTCAAAAGTTATTAAAATTTACAACGGATCATAACTCAGTGCATCAGCAGATAGATATAAAAGATTTTTAAACTCTTTAAAAAATAAAATGAATGCTCGCGCCAAAAAGGGCCTTGTTTAGAAAAATGGCGTTTTAGTTCTTGCTATTTAATATTTTCGATTATCATTCCATCAGCTATATAAAGCAACCTAGATCAATTGGCACGTGGTAACAGATTTTTTGTATGTAATTGCAGATAACTTGCCAAAATACATATAAAGGATATATCTTCTTAAAGTGTCAAATATTCGTTTTATACCATGTCAGAAGCAAATTTTAAAATTAAGGACTCACTGATCTCTTCCACGCAATGCCACTTTTATTTAGTCATGTATAATTATATAATATTATATAAATATATTATACTTACCTAATAGTCAAGTCAAATAACGAGAAATTACTCTGTTAAATTGTAATAAATGTACACGGCCTAATATTTTAAAGGCTAGTAGTGGATAGTAACAGAACACCGGGTGATTTGCGTAAGGTGCGTCCGCTATCTTGAATTTTTAGGGGTGAGTGCGTTATCTCGCTAAATATGCATCTTACGATAAAAATGCATATAACCAATTTTGTTAAGGAGAAAATTTCCAACAACTTTTGTTAAATAAATAAATTTTTTAAATATATTAATAACAATCTAGTTATAAATATTCAAAAACGGCCGGGGGTGAAATTGGTTTTTTCGATTTTTCAGCCAAACTATTATTCAGAAGGATAAAATGTTTGTAAGCAAACTTGTAGCTCTTGAAATTCTCTATAAGATTTATATGTAATATATTTTCATAAGTATTTTGTTACGGTTACAGAGGGCGCACCAAAGTACCTATGAAAATTTATAACATATGAAACTTATAGAGAATTTTAAGTTTGCTTATAACCACTTTTATCGTCCTATTAATAATTTGGCTGAAAATGGAAAAACCAATTTCACCTCCAACATAGCTATTTTTGAATTAACTCGATTGTTATTAATATATTAAAAAGATATAAAGAACTTTCACTTTCGGGTTTAGACCGTGTTAATGGATTTTCACTTTCCGACGTTTCGTCTCTTACTAGAGACATATTCAGGGATTAATCTGAAACTAAGTTTCGAATCAACTTGTGTCACTATTTATGACGAGTTGTGGTTATTCATTACCCCCGGAAGATGCAGAGATAGTACGTTATGAAACGGCTAAGATTCTGAAAAAGTCAAAACCACCTAAGTCTAACCTGACAAGGGAGGAATATTTAGCTTTAAAGAATCTTAATCGTAATGACGATATTATTGTTGTGCCTGCTGATAAGGGTAATGCCACTGTGGTGATGGACAAACTTGACTATTTTAACAAAATAATGGAACTCATAGACAATGACACATACGAAAAACTCGAGACCGGTCCTACTGGAAAATTTGAACGAAAAATCACACAATTACTTAAACAATCCTCCCTTACACCTCTTGAAATTTATAATCTAACCCCCCGAGACTCCCGCGTACCAAAATTATATGGTTTACCTAAAATTCACAAGGACGGTTCCCCTCTTAGATCAATTGTCAGCACAATAGGTTCCCCTACGTATAAACTTGCCAAACACCTTGCCCAAATCTTAAATCAGTTAGTTGGAAAAACGAGGTCTTATGTAAAAAATTCCACACATTTTGTACAAACCTTATCGACAGTGACCCTGGACCCCTCGGACATAATGGTTAGTTTCGACGTAGAATCTCTATTTACTAACGTTCCCGTTCCCGATACAATAAATATTATACGAGACCTACTTACAACTGGAAATCTTGACCCTAAGATAAAAATTATTTAAAGCTTGTCTGACATCTACATATTTTCTGATACAGGGAGAGTTCTATGAACAAGTGTCAGGCGCCGCAATGGGATCCCCACTATCACCCCCTGCGGCCAATGCTTTCATGGAATACTTCGAGAAAAAAGCTATTGAGTCATTTCCATTAAAACCTAAAATTTGGCGCAGATACGTAGACGATGTCTATGCTATTTGGCCCCATGGCATGGAAAGCCTTCAAGGTTTTCTAAATCACCTCAATTCCCAACATAAATCTATACGGTTTACGATGAAAATTGAGAACAACGGATCACTTCCCTTTTTGGACGTTTTGGTTTACAAAACGGAAAATGGCTCAATAGGACACTCGGTATACAGGAAGAAAACCCACACTGACAGATACCTAAACGCATTTTCACATCACCATCCCTCTCAAAAACGCTCGGTAGTTAATTCACTTGTTCATAGGGCTTTCATGATTTCAGACAAGAATTCCCTAGACACAGAACTCCTTAAACTAAACAAAGCCTTGACCATGAACGGTTATACCAAAAAAGACATTAATAAGACCATATACAAATACAGAAATCCCAGACCCAAACAACAGGACAATAGTGACAATCACAGACAGACACAAGTTATACTTCCCTATGTAAGCGGTATCACGGATAAAATAGGTAAACTTTTGAAGAAGTCAAATATTAAGCCTATATTTCGGTCCAACCAAAAATTAGGTCAATGTTTGACTTCAACAAAAGACAAAATACCCCTGAGTTCAGAAGGCGTATATAAAATACCCTGCTCCTGTGGTACGGTTTACATAGGTGAAACTAAGAGAAAAATTTCTACAAGACTTCAAGAGCATGAGCGCAATATAAGAAAGAAACAAATTTCCTTATCGGCAGTAGCCGAACATGTACATGAAACAGGTCATAAAATCAATTTGTCTGAAACAAAACAAATATTAACAGAAAACAGAAAAATGACAAGGAAGATACGGGAATCGATAGAAATCATCAAGCATCCTAACAATGTCAATCGGGACACTGGTTACCACTTACCTGCAATATGGAAGTCTTTGATAGGAAAAACCTCGTCACGGGTGAATAACCACAACTCGTCATAAATAGTGACAAAAGTTGATTCGAAACTTAGTTTCAGATTAATCCCTGAAGTCTCTAGTAGTAAGAGACGAAACGTCGGAAAGTGAAAATCCATTAACACGGTCTAAACCCGAAAGTGAAAGTTCTTTATATCTTAATGGCCGTGAAAGCTTAAAATCTAAAATATTAAAAAGATGATCCAAACAAAAATTGTTGGGAATGTCCTCCTTAACAAAATTGATTATATGCATTTTTATCGTAAAATGCATATTAAGCAACTCACTAACATTCAAGGTAGCGGACACCCCTTACGCAAATCACCCGGTAAAAAACTAACAGGAGTATTCTGTTACCGTCCACTACTACCCTTTAAAATATTAGCCCGTGTATATTTATTGCAATTTACATTTATTATTTGACTGGTCTATAACCTTTATTTCAGAAAATAAAACTTACAGAATAAAATGTACATTTAAACATTAAAATTTAACTTGAACTTGTCAGAATTTGCCTAAATTTTAAAATTCAATACTGTACATTGTTGTGCATGTAAATAAAAAATTATAATTACTAATTATAACAATAGTCGAACATGAGAAAAACATTTAACCATTTTATATATAATTGTATTAAAACAATTATTACATTTAATAAGGTTATCACGGCTAGCCTTAAACAAAGTTAAATGGAAAGTCAAACCACCCCGGATTTTTTATTTTTAAGTTGTTTTTGGGACATTTCCAAATAGTTTTTGACAAAAATTGAAATCGCTCACGAAGCTGTTTATAAATAAATTCGTTCTTCTTTTTCATGTTTTTCCTGACATCACAATACGGAGTTTTTTATATGACATACCCTATATAATATATACTACTTTGTTAATGTCCAAAATAAGACGACCGTCCTTTGGTGGTTCGACTATCCATTTAACTTTGTTTAAGGCTACCCGTGTTATAATAATCATTTAACAAGTTTTTCTATTTTGCGACTCTTAAAAAGTTCATAGTCTGTACTTTTTGTTCTTTTGGGTTGGCAACAGACCTGGCCTATCGCTTGACGTTTTCCGTGCAAATGTCAATGTCGCTTTGAAGTTGAATTTTCTACAAAATTTTGTGTTTAGGTTATTTTTACCATGTTAAAATTGTAGCTTGGTTAATTGCAGTAAAAAAGAGAAGAGATGACTATAAAATATATCAAAATATCATTTGTTCTTAGAATTTTAAACATGGTGTAAACTGTAATGCCAATCCAAAACAAAAATCCCTAAATCAGTCATCAATTTAAATGTAAGTTTTTTTAATTTTAGAGCAAAATAGAAAAAATTGTATAAAGCACTCGTTTCATAACACGTTTTCAGCGCACTATACTTTAGAAAACTCGCCGCAAGCGGCTCGTTTTCTAAACTTGTACTCGTGCGCTAAAAACGTATGTTATGAAACTAGTACTTTAATATACTATTATAATAATCAGTAAAATTATGATCACCAGGAAGACATAGTAAAGCGGCAGAATATATGTGGGAAGCATGTTTAACGCTTTTTGTCCTTTCATCTAGAAAATAGTCCTAGTTTTTCAATCGGTGGTCCAGAAATCCTTTAAATTTTTTGGGCAAATCATAATAATGCATTTTAAAAGATTTAATAAAAAGTTTATTGAGGTTAATTTCAAGTTTTGTTTTATGGAATTGACTAATAACAAAATTAAATTTTAATACTAAAAAAATCTAAAGATTTTAGTCAAAACAGTTTTAATTTTGAATCCATCATCACACGAAGAGTTTTAGTTTTAACACCCTAAAACTTAAAACTAAGCAAACCCATCACTAAAAATATTATTTAGGACTCAAAACACAACAAAAATATTCTGGATTTAAAAAAAAGTTTATTGAGGTTAATTTCAAGTTCTGTTTTATGGAATTGACTAATAACAAAATTAAATTTTAATACTAAAAAAAATCTAAAAATTTTAGTCAAAACAGTTTTAATTTTGAACCCATCATCACATGAAGAGTTTTAGTTTTAACACGCTAAAACTTAAAACTAGGCAAACCCATCATTAAAAATATGATTTAGGGCTCAAAACACAAAAAAAATTGGTATTTTTTCAAAATTTCGGAAAGCCTTGTGTTCGTGCAAAAATTTTCAAAATATTTTTGTGTATTTTTGCATTTTATGACGTTTTATGTCGATATAAATCAATTTCGAGCAAAAAAAAGGTTGTCGCTCGGTCGGTCGATCGTTCTGTCCGGGAAATCTTGTGGGCACGATAACTTAAGAACGCTTTAAGCTAGAGACTTGAAATTTGGCATACAGGTATGTTACCAAAAGTTCTCGCTCGGGATTGTTTTTGGTAAACATTGGGGTGCGCAAAGGGAAAAATATATTTTTTTTTTAGAAAAATTTGAAAATTGCTATATATGGGTTTTCAAGGTTGCTGAAATTGAATATGATAAAAAAACTTTTCTAATTCCACCCCCGAGAGGGTGAGGGGGTAAATATTTTTCAATATTATTAATATTTTCTTCAAAATTGGTATATAGTGGTTTTTGGGGTTGACGAATATGAATCTGATAATACTTTTTTTCTAATTTCACCCCTTGAGGGGTGGGGGTAGTTTTCGTGAAAACTGGTGTATTGGGGTTTTTGAGGTTGCTGAAAGTGAATCTGATAATAAATTTTTTCTAAATCCACCCCCTGAGGAGTGGGGGGGTAGTTTTCGTGAAAATTGTTATATTAGGGTTTTCGAGGTTGTTGAAAGTGAATCTGATTATAAAAAAAATTCTAACTTTACCCCTAAAGGGCAGAGGGTAGTTTTCGTGAAAATTGGTATATTAAGGTTTTTATGGTTGCTGAAAGTGAATCTGAATATAAAAAATCCATTTTACGGGCGGAGGTGAAAAATGAGAAAGCTCTTTTACTGGGCAGTGTATTTATAGTATAATATAATATTATATTATAGTATATTCATGTGGATGGGGCACTATAATGGTGTAAGTATACGTATATCATATTTTGCTAGCATGTCGTTTCAGAATAATGTCTTTATTGTTTAGATTTTTGTTGTGCAAGGTTCATGATTAAAATAGTTTCTTCAAAACAAAACTTTTTCGTGTCAGCGAAAATAGACATAGACATAGAAATAACAAATTGTTACTCATCCAAGATTTTTTTCTTTCAAACGATTATTCACTTTGTGATAAAAATAATTATTCTTTATAAAAAATGTGCTTGTTTTTGTCTAAAAATAATAATATAAAATATTAAACATAATTCTCAACTATTCAGTTATTGCAAAAAATAATAGTTTCTCGCTTGTGATATCCTATAATAGTATATTAAAGTACTAGTTTCACCCGTTTTTAGCGCATGAGTACAAGTTTAGAAAACAAGCAGCTTGCGGCGAGTTTTCTAAGGTACTAGTGTGCTAAAAACGTGTCATGAAACGAGTGCTTTATACTAATTTTTCTATTTTGCTCTAAAATTAAAAAGAAAACTTAAATTTAAATTGATAACCGATTTAGAGATTTTTGTTCTGGGTTAGCATTACAATTTTTGCTATATTTGAAATCCATAGAACAAACGATATTTTGATATGGGAACGTTCAAGTATTACGTAACGCAAATTTTGATCATTTTGGAACTCCACCCCCCCCCCCGTAACGCTATTTTCCTATACCATTAACATGTGCGTAACACTCCAAAATGCGTGTGATTATGAGCTTATAAGTGTCGCAAACACTATATTTTAATTTTTTTGTTTTTGACCAAATACTAAAAAGTCTTTTAGGCTAATTATTTAATATAGGGTATTAAAAAGTGCCTTTTTATTAATGGATTTTTTCAAAATTGGTATGCATATTTCTATTTGTTAAAGTACTCTTTTCTGAAAATTTGTTTATCGAACGTTTGTTTCTATTTTTAAATTTTTTTAAAAAATTTTTTGTTTTTTATGTATTGATTTTTATAATAAAAGTATTTTGTCTTGAAAAAAATACGTCAATCCGACTTTTCCTTCAGATTTTTTTTTACTTTTTTAAATTTAACACCCGATAACTTTTTTGTTTTTAGGGAGGTTGTTTTTAAAAACAATAGGGATCATCCTCTCATAGAACTTGATTTTTCCTGAAAGAAGTCAATCGGAATATTCGTTCTTGAGTTTTCGTGTATACAAAAAAAAAATCAAACCGACAAACATAAATACGGACGGACAGACGTCTGTACGTCTAGACGTACATTTTTAAAGTTACTTATTATATCATTCACAGCGCCTGTGCTAGAATAATATTATACGGTAGTTTCGAATTTCCCAAAATCGCCAAAAAACGTCTTAGACAAAAAATTCTTGGATACAAATGTGTTACATGAAAAAATAAGAAACTTTGAAAATGTCTGTCCATCCGTCCGTCCGTCCGTCCGTCAATCTGTCCGATGTCACGATGTTTGTAGACACGATAACTCCAGAACGAATTATTACATCGACTCGAAATTATAAGGAAAAATCAGGTTCTATGAGGGGAAGATCCTTATTAAAAAAGTTATAGGGGGTTTGGACTTTTTCTTGTTTTCTTGATACTTATTTTATTTGTAAATTCATTTAATTTATCATCTTTAATCAACAGCTTATTGAAAGTTATTTGTTTATAGAAAATCGTAAGATTTATTGGATTTATTTCTGGATAATTCAGGACAAAAATAGAAAATTTTAAGTCGCAAATATTCATTTGTGAAGGCCACTAATAAATGCATAATATTTATCACATTGTGTAAGGCTAAACAATAAATGCATTTGTTTTTCCATTTAATCACGAAACGGCAGCCTTTTTTTATTGAATAACCTACTAAAATTTCAGTAAACACATTATTTTAAAAATTACGCAGATTATAAATGTAGAAGGACAACAAACAGTTTTTTGCTGCGTATTTTCTACTTCTGTGAAAACCTTCAGATTCACATTTCATGTGGATGTGATTTGATATCATCACATGATTCAGACGATCCTAATTTACTTCCTGCAAAGCAATTATGCTTAATCAATCATATATAAACTTTGTCATGCAATATTATGAATTATCATGCATAATTAGTAGGGTGACCCACTAAATCTTCAAATTGAAAAATTTGGAGGTCTCATCCCTTAATTTTAAAAAAAATCTAGAGGTCGCTCACGTCCATTTTTTAAAAAGATATGTTCCTTAGCTTTTTTATTTCAATCTTTCTCCAAAGGATTTTTTATTTGAATCTTTTTAACACGGTACGGTATAAAGGGATAGTAAATGGATAACCTAACTATCGTCGGATAGATAAAAAGAAAGTACCTACAATACACAAAACGAAGTATTTTTTATTTTGGTCAATATATTTAAATTTAATTTTGTAATGTAGTCAGTACCAAAAC
Source organism: Brachypterus glaber (assembly GCA_958510825.1). Lineage (NCBI taxonomy): Eukaryota > Metazoa > Arthropoda > Insecta > Coleoptera > Kateretidae > Brachypterus > Brachypterus glaber. The sequence goes on along the minus strand of OY294044.1, from coordinate 14,909,633 downwards.
TAAAAACTCCAGTAGCTCTCAATATTGTGATATTTATTTTAGTATTTGCTTATACTAATAATATTACCATAGTGTTATTTATTTATTTATTTATTTATTGAACTATATGCAAATAAGATAACGATAAGAAACCCTTTTAATAAAGGAGTAAACAAATATTCTTCAGTGTAGGCATTTTGATTAAAATATACACTGCCGCACATTAAATTCCGGACACCTAAAAAATTGACATTTTTTAAATTCAAATATTTCGAAAACTAATTAATGGATTTGACTGTTTCTTTTTTTGTTTTGAAGTCCAAACATTATTTTGTTTGTTTTAAGAATAATAATTTTTTTTTTTCGTATTAACAGCAACAAATAATGTACAACTATATTTTTTACCCCATCTTCTAGGACTTGCATGGTACGCCACTGCAACTGTTTATCAAATTTTTAAGGTCTCTCTTATTGCCACAGTTTTAATGAATATTTCTTTTTTAGTTTTTTTCTGGTTTAGGAGATATCAGGATTTTCCTGAAAGTAATTTTTTCAGTTAACGCAAAAAGTACTACATGAATTTAAATGATGCCTGATTTAAATTTGAAGCTTAATGGAATTACGTTTTCTTCTAATCAAGCTTATCAAAAACATAACTTGAGCAGAAGAAAAGATTTAGCATGGGGGCCATGCCCCCCCCCCAGCGAGATGTATTAGCATAGAAATACCTTCATAATTGTATTTTTGGTGAAAGCGCAATTTTTTTCCTTATGGATGCCCCCCCCCCCCTTAAAATGAAATAAATCCGACCCTGCTTAGCATTACATATCTTCACGGCTTGTTATATTATGACCTTAAAAAGCACATTAACGCAAAACACCCTTAACTCATACATTTTGTAAACCCAACGGTTTGTATTAAGACACTATTTGGTGGCCAGACTAAAAAATTATAGTACCTATACTAGTACCTTTTAATACCCTAAAAGGTACCTAAAATGTAATAATGTAGTTCGGTCGCATCTTAGAGGGTAAATATTTTTCCTGTAATGTTCCAGAATTCCTAAAATGATTCTAATAGTGTCTTTGGACTTGTGTCCATTGAGATTTGAATTTGGGACCATAGTGCGTTGTTTCAAATAACAATTTTGCTTTAGGGTAAAGAAAAAAAAAAGAAAAAAAAGCTATGTATTAAATTTGAAATTTCTTCTTTTAATTTTTTGTTTACACACAGAGAAAAAAGATAATATAAAGTATTTGTAATACTTGTGTTAGATATAGATAGTATAAAAATACCTTATATAAACATATTTAATTAAAACAAATATGATAGTTTATTTCAAGTTTAGTTAGTAAGTACTTGTTTCCAAATAATTAGTATTAGTAGGAACACTACCAAGAACAATGTTAAAAATAGGCCGTTTTTGGCGCCTTCATGCAAACCTGTGAAACCTATTAATTCCTATGCACGGAAAAAAAAATTATAGCTAGGAGTGCTATAACACAGATACCAAGCAAATTATAATCGCTTATTATATAAATACAAGGCTTTCTCTTACAATTATGGCAGTCAGTGTAAAAATTTATATGAAATACTTTAATTGTTTAGTGAATAATAAAATATAACAAATAGTATGGCATTTATAGCTTAAATAGATTTAATTATTGTCCGTGCTAATAATTTTTATAATATAATAAAATTTCTGTAAATTTTTAATAGTGCCTGTAATAAATATAATCGTGTCTGTAATATATATAATCGTTTCCAATTTATTTTTAACATTATTAGTTAATGTGTCCCTTATAATCTATAGCTTAAATCACTATAATTTGCCACTGTTACCAAATATCTTATAATGTATAGCGCAGAGCCCACTAATTTCTTTCCGTGTGGATTTGAACATGCTAAACACGATGCCTGTCTTTAGAGTTACAGAAAAAAAAGTTAAAATTCGGTCGATTCTGAGCTAACTATTCCAGGTGTAAAAAATATATCAGCTCGTGTCGCAAAATTCACCCTCATTGGTTAACCTCTTCAGACCCAGGTCTGGCCAAAAAAAGTATCATATTTATAACTAATTTTTTTTTTCGTCATATTTTAGAACTTTATCAAACATATATTTTTCTTAAATAAATATTTAAAAAAATAACGTAGAAATTTTGTAGATTTTAAGGTGCTGAAATAATTTTAAAATGTTTTCAATATTTCCTTAAAAGTTATGTGGGTTTTTGAGGTCGCTAAATCTGAATCTGATGTTAAAATAAATCTAACTCAATCCCTAAGGCAGGGGGCTGGGGGAAAATAGTTTTTTTTTACAATATTTTCATAAAAATTGGCATAAAATTCTAGTAATTAATTTTAATTGTTTACATTGTTTTCGTGAAATACGAGTTTATAGGGGTTTTTGCGGTCGATAAAACTAAATCTGATAATAAAAAATTTCTAACTCCACTGTACATAGTTTTTATTTTTTTGAAAAAATTCATAGACAAGGAAAGACCTCCAAAGCCGTTGCGGAATACTGTGATAAATGTGCCTAGCGCATCTGAGATAAACTTGCACATGCGCACTACTATTGTTGTTTTTGACGAGAATTTTTAACCTTAGTTTTGTGTGTCAAATAAAACTTGTAAAAAATTCAACAGAAAAACAATAAATATCTACGAAGAAACGTCGAAATAGTTTTTTAAAGTTATTTTATAAGAATTTTTCGAGGTGTGGACATTTTAAGATTTTTACTGGAGGATTTTTGGAGATAAGACAAATGAATACTGGGGTGATGAATTGTTTTACGACCGACAGGATTTCACAGCTGATAGAGATGCGTACTGCGCAAGGTCAGATATATTGCGTTACGTCATTTCGCTGCCCCGTTCTGTCACAAAATAATCTTGCGCAGGCTGGACTAATGGTTCTCTTTCCTTCTCTATGATTTAACTTTAATCTAACAAAACATTTAAGTATTTAACATTCTTGCAGACATACAAACTTTTGAGCCACTTCATCTGAATATTACGTACTTGTTTTAGTGAGAATTTCTCTGTGTGTATTATTCTTAAATCCGTTTTATTAAATGTTTCATTAAAATTACATTTTATATCCCTCTTATAAAACTTTCCATCTAATTTTCTATACTCCTCGTGGGCTTTTATTTATTTTCAAATGATATTAAGGCCGGTTTACTGCTGAAAAAACAAAAAGTTAACATAAAATTTCTCGCGTGTATATAATTACATATAAATAATTTTTTTTTTTAATTAAATATTTAAATCAGTTTGTTCGATTTAATTGTCACTAATTAATTTTGGAATTTCTTCAAAAAATAAATCGACTTAAACATATCTCAATTACAACTATTTTTAGACTCAAATTAATTTAAAATTCTTTTAACATTTAATTTTATTTTAAGTATGTACGTCACATACATTTTAATACAAATAATTTAAATCTTTTATTGGGGTTAATTGGTATACATAAATATTACTTAGTGATTGCAGACTAGTTTTGACAGATTCTATTGATCTAAATGATAAGTTAAAGGATTCTTATTTAAAAAATAGTTTAACGTTGCCTACAACCTTCAAAGAAATATAATTAGTTTATCCAATACATACAGATAATAAGACAATTACCAGCTTTATTTTAAATAGATAAACTTAATAATAACCCCCGCGTGGCTTTTACTTTATTGAGTGGATAATTATTTATTTTACCCACTCAACTGTCACTTGTAAAATTATTTTCTTGTAAATGTCATTAAAATTTTTAATAAAAATATGAATTCCTAAGCTATTTATTGGATAAAACCTTGTACGGCACTCATGGGTAAACCGATATTGCCCTCTCGAAAATTAACCTGCTTGGCTAACGCCTCGCAGGTTAATTTTCTCATGGGCAATATCTTACTTTACCCACTAGTACCATAAATAACTATTACATTTGGTGAGGTAACATATTAAATTAGATAATTGTTCGAAAATTGGGCTTTTTTATCCTAAATCATACACGGTTCACCTGTGCGATTTTAAATAAAAATTTCGTGGACCCCTACATTTTTTGGACTAAAACATAACTGATGACATCAGAAATCAATTCCCATTTGAAAGAAAATCGTAAAAGATACACTTTTTTAGATAGATAAGAAAACGTTTTTTTGAGTAATAAGGTGTGTCAAAAAATCGCGATTTTCAAAATCAAAAACGCTCTCTGGCTTAAAAGTTGCTCCTTAGTAAAAAACAGTGCCCACTCAAAAATGAGCCAAATCGATAAATGTTTAGAGGTAGCTCAAAGCACTCAAACTTAAAAAAAAAATCGGTACCTGTTTTTCGGATAAAAACTGATACCGATAAAAATTGAGGAAATTTTGGACTTTTTTTCTTTAGAAACAATACTAAATGTAAGAACTAAAACAATTATATCCCCCCCTCCCCTTAAGTTAGAACATGAAAAAATCGCCAATTATTTGAAGATTTCGCAAAAATTTAATTTTTGCAAGTTTTTAAAAGTGCATAAAAAATAGTTTTAAATAAAAAATCTGCAAAATTTTATATTAGTATATAAGCATATATACATTTTAACCTACATGACGATACAGAAAACATAATTTTTTTCCTCAAGTTGAGTAAAAAAATTAATTTCGATTAGAAACCGGGTGGATTTTCTGTTTTTTGCCTAAAACTTTTTTCGGTGTACTTTTTTTTGATTTTTTGGTTGGAATACTTTTTTATGTAAAAATACACAAAAAAGTTTCTGTGGTTTAACATCGCAGGTTTAACCGTTTTAAAGATAAATGCATTTAAAAGAAAATTTTTACGCATGAAGAACCAAAAATAAAAAAATTAAAAAATATAAAGCAAAAAACAAATATTTTAGTAATGAGTGGTTATTTAACATGAAAAACATAGAAAAAGTTTATATGCACCTTGGTCAAAAAATCAAAGGAAGTCATGTCCTTTAAATATGCCCATTTTCAATAAATTTTCGCAAAATCTTCAAATAATTGGCAATTTTTTTTATGTTCTAACTTAAGGGAAGGGGAAATATAATTTTTTTAGTTTTCTCACAATTAGTATTGTTTCTAAATATTACCAAAGAAACTCTCCAAGATTTCCTTAATTTTATATACAATCACTTTTTATCCGAAAAACTGGTACCGATATTTTTCAAAGTTTGAGTGCTTTGAGCTACCTCTAAACATTAATCGATTTGGCTCATTTTTGAGTGGCCACAGTTTTTTACTAAGGAGCAACTTTTGAGCCAGAGAGCGTTTTCGATTTCGCAAATTAGAATTTTTTGACACACCCTATTACTCAAAAAAACGTTTTTTTATATTTCTAAAAAAGTGTATCTTTTACGATTTTCTTTCAAATGGAAATTGATTTCTTATGTCATCAGGTATGTTTTAGTCCAAAAAATGTAGGGGTTCACAAAATTTTTATTTGAAATCGCCCAGGTGAACCGTGCATACGACGTTATTTAAGTGATAAAGTCAATACGCGTCAGTCCAAAGAGCTTTAAATTTGACTTTATGTCGAAATTGTAATACAAGTTTTTTATCATAAAATGTTCTCCTTTATTCTCCTAAAATCTAAGTCAGTTTAATTAATACCTTACAAAATATAATTAAACCCTTAACTAAAACAGGTAAACTGTCAAAAGCACTCTGGCATTTTAAATGAATTGCTTTAGGTTACTGTTATAATTTAATATAATCTAGTTCGACAGTAAATTGACAAAGAAAGCTAGGGCGTGTTTACGAAAACTTACCCCTGCAAGCCTGCTGAAGAAAAATTAAGTTTGAACATTATTTGATGTATTTTAAAATAATTAATATACCTATTTAAAATACGAACAATATTTTTTAATGTTTTCCCGAAAATAATTGATCAAAATTGTTCAGTTTATTTATTTTTACATATATTTTGATTTTAAATTAAAAAAAAAAAAACAAGAAAATAATTTATACAGGGTATTTTAGATATAGATAGATAGATAGATAGATTTATTGTCATACGAGGACCTAACAAATAGGTGTTTTATACCTAAGACAGTTTAATTTAACATATAATTTTGTTTATTTGGCTAAAATATTAAGGGGTTATATACCTAGCAGGCTCGGGAAAATTTAGGATTTTATTTTTATACGGGGGCCCGCGTAGAGTTTAAATGGAGTCCGTCAAATTTTCTGTGTAAAGTTTGAATTAATTAAATAGATAATAAAAATCTAGGAAATTTTGTATTTCAGTATATATTTAGTTTTAAGATAGTTGCCTAACGCGTTTTCGAAAATTGCTTTTTCATCATCAGGGCGATTGGCACTGAAAAATAAGGGCTAAATTAGGATCAACAAAATCAATAAGGGGGCTATTTTGAGGTTAATCCAAAAATATACACTTACTTGTCAGTACCACTTTTTAGTCACAATTATAGGAGGTGAAGATATTAGGATATTTAACATAAAAATTTAAAATGAATGAAATGGTCAAATTAATAAAATAATACAATAAATAACAAATCAAAAATGTTTTTGATTTGTTATTTATTGTATTATTTTATTAATTTGACCATTTCATTCATTTTAAATTATTATGTTAAATATCCTAATATCTTCACCTCCTATAATTGTGACTAAAAAGTGGTACTGACAAGTAAGTGTATATTTTTGGATTAACCTCAAAATAGCCCCCTTATTGATTTTGTTGATCCTAATTTAGCCCTTATTTTTCAGTGCCAATCGCCCTGATGATGAAAAAGCAATTTTCGAAAACGCGTTAGGCAACTATCTTAAAACTAAATATATACTGAAATAAAAAATTTCCTAGATTTTTATTATTTAAACACAGTATACAAGTAATTTTCTTCTACATTAATTAAATAGAGTTGTTACTTTTTTTTAGAATATTTCTTATCTTTTACCAAGCTTGCCAGACACCCCTACCCCCCAGGGGACTGAACCCTTCAACTTTGACCCCCCGGGCCTGCTTCAAAGCATATATTTAAAATATATCTTACAAAAGTGGATAAATTTTCACATAATTTAATTTTTTTAATTTGTGATAAACATTCGGAAATGAAGCAAATAAAGACTTTATTGCATTACATAATCATGCCAACGTTTCACCTAATATTTAGGCTTCTTCAGGACTAAAAAGACATAAAAATTATAAAACTTTTTGGACATAACTTAGACATTATATCTATAAATTTGGATAAAGTGTTGTTTCAGTGTTTAAAATAATTATATTTTGATATATTCATTAAATATTTTTGTAAAATTATTTAAATCCACAAATAGAACATATAATACATTTAAATAATTTTACAATAATATTTAATGACTATATCAAAATATAATTATTTTAAACATTGGAACAACACTTAATCCAAATTTATAGATACATACTTTTTTTTTAATTTCAGTAATTGTTCTACAGTCAGTATTCTCCTGTTGAAAAATGTCCAGTGTATTTTGTTTGTTGATGTAATGTTTTTGTTTGATTTGTTTGCTTTAATGCATAGGGAACGTTCAAGTATTACGTAACGCTCCTACGGGGGTGGGGGTCATTTTGGAGTGTTACGCCCATGTTAATGATATAGGAAAATAGCGTTACAGGGGGGGTGGGGGTCCAAAATGATCAATATTTGCGTTACGTAATACTTGAACGTTCCCATATTTAATAATTGAGTTAAGGTTTTAATTTATTAATTTCTTTTATTTTTGTTGATAAACATTTTTTTCCAAAAAAAGTTAGTTTATAATATCTAAGTTATGTCCAAAAAGTTTTATAATTTTTATGTATTTTTAGCCCTGAAGAAGCCTAAATATTAGGTAAAACGTTGGCATGATTACGTAATGCAATAAAGTTTTTATTTGCTTCATTTCCTAGTATATATAATAAATTTCAAGAAGCATCCTGTAGGAAATATTATAATTTAATTTTGTAAATTGGCTTGTTTAATACAGTTATTTTGTTAATCCCGCCGATAACAATATTTAAAGCCAATCGGCGAAAACAAAATTTAAATCGGAATTAATAATCAAAATATTAATAATGTTATTACCGTTTAATTTTGTCCAGACTACAGTGTTTATGCCAAAAATAAATTTATAACAAACATTATTATCACGGGTCGGATCGAAGTAGCCATTACCGGGGGCATGCAAAAATTAGAATTAAAAAAAAACTCTTTTTCAAGTAAATAGACACTTTAAACTTTTGTTCTCAAAGCGGAATTTCATGTCGACGCTGTTAATACTCAGTGTCATGGTCCATGACTCATGGAGAAGGACTTAATTATTTTTTTTTTGAAAATTGTTTCTCTTTTCAAAAAACGAACAGTTAATACAAAAATATTGAAAAGGGAAACAATTTTCAAAAAAAAAAAAAATAATAAAGTCTTACTCTTAGTCATAGACCATGACCAAGTGACTCACTGAGTATTAACAGCGTCGAGATGACATTTCGCTAGGTTAACAATAGTTTAAAGTGTCTATTTACTTGAAATAAGAGTTTTTTTTTAATTCTAATTTCTGCATGCCCCCGGTAATGGCTATTTCGATCCGACGCGTGATTATTATGTATAAAACTATTAATAAGGGGTGTCCCAGAATGTTTCCAAAATCTCTTAGGGGTAATCAGATCTCGTCAAAATATTGCTACAAGTTCATATGAAATTTTTGGCTACGGGCCCCCTACTCTGAGATATTTGCCCCCAAAGATAAAAAATTAATTTTTTTGGACGAGTTTTTTACTTTTTAATATTTTTTAACAATTTTTTTAGATTTGTTTAGGAAAATTAATTCTCATCGAATGATTTTAACAGAAGTTTCGAAAATTATCAGAAAAGTCAGGGGTGGACTACCGTTATGGCTCTTTGGCCTAGTTGTCTGGCTTATAGCCTCAACACCCTTACTACAAATTTTAGACTTTTAATTACTTTTTTTGCATTTAGTGAGTAATTTTGATCAAAAAATTACTCTACGCAAAATTCGATATAATGAAGCGTTTTCGAGAAAAAGGCACTTTTTTAATCCAAAGGCAGGAGAACTGTAAAAAAATATTTTTTTATTATCATATTTTAAAAATTTGAAATAGGGACCGAAATTTTAAGGGGTGATTCAACAACAGAAAATATGACAAAAAGTTCCTATAAACATATGTCTAGGGACTAATCCCCTTTGACAGTTGCTAAACAAATCGGTTTTTATTTAATAACTCAGGAATTCTTTGAGATATAGCAATGAGGTTTTGCACGTGAACTAATCTTAGTAAGACTTATTTTAACCAGGGGTGTGCGGAACGGGGGGGGCTTATCAGTGTTTTGTCCCAAACTTTTTTCTTTGTAACTTTTTGTAAAAAATTCATTTGATGGTAAAATTTCACGGTTCAAGGACGAAAAGTAAATACTAAAATGTTGAAAACCGAAATTTTAATGATTTAAGTCGATATCTCAACTCGTTTTAAAGTTAATTTTTGACTGCAGTCTAATAGTAAAAATTAACAATTTAACATAATGTATTCTTTTCACGAACTTGTTTCAGAATAATTCAGGAAATCCTGAAGTTTAATATTTGATGCACGACTTAACTAGATAAAAAGGTCGTAGATTTTATATATTAATATTCGATCAATATTAGGGTAGCTTTTATAAACGGAATCTATTGATCGAAAAAAGGTTACTTGACCGAAAATTAGCACAAATTTTGTGAATGTATTGTATTTAATTTTATAGATTGAGAACAAAAGATCCCGCTCCAATCCTTTTTATAAAACAATTGAATACATATTCTTTTAAACTTTGTTAGCATTATTAAACAGCATGTTAAAAAAAGGTCCTCGTATAAAGACCCAAAAGAGCCAGATTAGTAAAGTGTAGTACGCTTTCCAATCTAGTATCCTTACGCTACGGCCCTTCTAAGGGTTCGTCTGAAATAGGGTTTTTATTAAATATATCTGATACCCCATACTACCGTGCTAAGCACAGGAGAGTAACCATTTTTATTTTTTTTTTTTTTAATGAGATAATATTACCAAGCAACTTTAAGGTACTTTTTGTATCAAAATAAATTTTATACCACTCAATAGCTTCGTTTCATCACATTAACGTTATGTAAATACAGGGTGATCCATAACTGGCATGCCAAAATTTAAGAGGTGATTCTAGATCCAAAAATATGAAAAAAGTTCCTATAAAGGTTGGTCCGGAAATGAGCCCTAAGGGATCTAGGGCCCTTTAAAATTGTAATAAAAATAAGGTTTTTAATTAATAACTCGGGTACCGTTTAAGCTAGAGCGGCGAGCTTTTGCATGTATACTAGTATTAATAAGGGCAATAAGTTTATGTTAATTTATTTTTTTAATTTATCCAGAGGCGTGCCCAGACTGACAAAATATATGAGGCTTAAAACATTTTTGCCCCAAACTTTTCTATGTGTATGTTTTTTGGATTTGTTGTAAAAAATATAGATTTCTAGAGTAAAAATACATATAAAATATCATATAGTGTAACACTGTAGGAGCAACCGTTATCAAAAAAAAAATGCAATTAAGAGGAAGTAACATTTTGCCACCAAAAACGTTACTTTTTAAAAGGCTATTACTCCTTTAATATTAAATTTAGGTGTTTTGGTGTATAATACTTTTTTGCTCAGTTTTAAATGAAGAATCACCCTGCAGCATTAAAATTTTATTGGTGCTTTTTTTTTGTTCCCCATTCAATACGTCATCTTCGAAGGGCCGTAGCTCCCTTAGGGCTCATTTCCGGACAAACCTTTATAGAAACTTTTTTTCATATTTTTGGATGTAGAATCACCTCTTAAATTTCGGTACGCGAGTTCTGGAACAGGCTGTATAAGTTTTGTAGTACGTTAGGTAGCTATTATCTATGTATAGATATTACCTATATAATATATAGGTAATATGCTATTTTATAGGATATTCTCTTTGCTAAATCCTTAACCTTTACCTTTTAAAATAAGTAGTTTTGAAAGTATGTCACTGTAGTGCACTGCCGAGTATAGAATACATTATTCTAAAGACTTACATACTTTGCATAAACCGTAGTGTATTTACGTAGTTAAAGTAAGCCCGATCCTTCAGGGAGTCCTGATAGACCCAACTTTGTTTACAGAAAAATGTATTTTTATAGCAATCACTTTATAAAACCATTATGCCCGCACTTATTGTCTTTTAATATATTTTTTTCACCACCAGCCTAAAAGCACATCTTTATTACTGTTCTTTTCATTGGTAGAAATATTATTTCTCTACCTATGACGTTAGAGGTTCTAAAAATAATGAAATTGCACCATGGTTAATAATGAATTTTTATTCAGCTGTTTTGGCATCTGACGTTTCACTTAATTATTAAATCACATTGCTATTTACAAGTGTCTTTAGGCACCAAATTTATTTATTGCATGATAAATTAAAAATATTAACTAAATTATTACCTAAAACATGTTTTACAAAAAAAACACTTCGAAAAGTGAAAATCATTGGTCCATCAAATTCAACCATAGATTATACAACCCATAGATTACCGTAAAGATCATAGATTACTAGAGGTACAACCCCCATATATTAGATATTAGATATTCAACTCGTAAAATGACAATGTTTTATAGGTTGCATAATATGCAATGCATATGCCTTGCTCCAAGCCTTGCGCAATTTGCGCAGCACAAATAATCTGGTCTTTTGTTGATATAACCTTAAAATAAAATTGTTTATTTTTTAAAATGACATATTTATTAACAAAATTTAACAAAAGTAATTAGTAATTTTGTAAACTACTTATAAAAATTATAGTTAATTGTACAATTTTGGCAAGACATATTTATATGAGCAGGTGATATTATGTTATTGTATGTATTTCTCTTTTTTACTGTTAAATTATTATGTGTTAAAGTTTCTGAGTGTTCTGTATGAGGTGAATTTGTACCAAAGATGTGGGGTACTGTGGGTTTTTCCGTTTCATTAAAATCAGTAGGCAGAGTTGTATTAAAGAGGGAAGAACTTGAAGAAAAAATAACTAAAGAAAGTAGCTTTTTTATTAAATTTTAGTAAAATAAATAAATAAATAGCTAATTAATTGTACTGGTAGTGTAAAAAATACTATATTTTCCACGAGTGAAGATTTAATATTTTAGACCGCGTCTTGCGGGCTTCGCGCTAGCGCGCTCATCCCGTAGGTCAAAATTGTTAAACTTCTCTCACTTGGTAAATAATATACTATTATTCACAAGCATACAGAAAAACATTCTTTATATGCATTATAAATATCTACCATTTTTGTCTGCTTTTTTTAAAAAGCTTTTTTTTAACCTAGGTTAGATATGAATTCATATCTAACCTGTTTTTTGGCTTTTGGTTATACCTCATAGATGGCGAAACGATCGCCTTGTCTGTAAACAGTTGTGGTTTGCGAATAAAATAATCTAACTTTTTAGTTTATTTCTACTAAAAACAATAAGAAATAATTTTTATTTATATATTATATGGTTTATACCGAAACTAATAATAGAAAATAACAACGAACCACTTATTTAAATTATTAATTCGTAGAAATTTACAGTGACGTTAGAAATCTGCAAATCTTCTGTAGATCATTTAAAATGGAGAATTGTACTAGGTACACGGAAAGAAATTAGTGGGCTCTGCGCTATACATTATAAGATATTTGGTAACAGTGGCAAATTATAGTGATTTAAGCTATAGATTATAAGGGAAACAATAACTAATAATGTTAAAAATAAATTGGAAACGATTATATATATTACAGACACGATTATATTTATTACAGGCACTATTATAAATTTACAGAAATTTTATTATATTATAAAAATTATTAGCACGGACAATAATTAAATCTATTTAAGCTATAAATGCCATACTATTTGTTATATTTTATTATTCACTAAACAATTAAAGTATTTCATATAAATTTTTACACTGACTGCCATAATTGTAAGAGAAAGCCTTGTATTTATATAATAAGCGATTATAATTTGCTTGGTATGTGTGTTATAGCGCTCCTAGCTATAATTTTTTTTTCCGTGTAATGTGTTATTTATTTATGCTTGTGAATAAAATTCTATTCTAACCACATAAGAAAATGACATTTCCAACTCTCGAGATGCTAAATAGCATCTCTCGAGGGAAATGGAAATGTTTCATTTTCTTATTAGGTTAGAAATATACTATTTTCTACGACTGTAGAATGTTAGTCAAATCGCACAGAAAACTCTTAAGGTATATAGCAAACTCCGTAAGCGGATAAAAACAATTGCGGTATATAAAACCTTTTACGTTTTATGGCACATTCCGTGATAGGTTTCATATACCGTAATAGGTTTTATATTTTTAGCAAAATCAACGAAATGCAAAATTTACTAATAAATATTAAATTATTCGATGAAAATTAAATTATTGGCTGTAAATTATTGTTTCTTATTAGAAGTATAGTCTGCAACACGTGTAGAATGGCTATTCTCGTGGACAAACATCCACTGGTTCGGAATATGCATAATTCTACAGGATGATTTTGAAATAGATACACTCCTTTTAAGGGGTGATTCTAAATGTGCCGAAACATGCCGAAAATAAATACCAATGTATATTCCATCTCTTAATAGTAGTTTTCGTAACGAGTAATCGACTTTAGTCCTTAGTGCACGAGAATGAAGTATTTTGTGACGACGCGAAGCGTCAAAAAATCATTCGAGTGCCTCTTATAAGAATACGCAAAATGCCTGTGATTATGAGCTTATAAGAGTCGCAAAATAGAAAAAATTACATTGTCATATTATAAGCAGAGACTACAACTCTGTTATAAGTATACTGACGAAGTGATAGTGAAGAGAGAAAGAGTTAAAGATACAGTGATGTTTATTTTCAGCATACACCACTCATTTGTGCCTACTATGTACTTTTTTAATTGAAACGCTAGACCTGTCATAAGCCTATAGGAATTTACATTTATTACTATTTGTGATACTTGACAAAAGATTAATGGTTTTATTGGCCAGAATAAATTTTGTTACCATGCATGTGTTTTACCAGATGTTCATTTTTTTGCAACATATATTTACAGTATTCCCCCGGGTCAATAGTAATCAGTCTCTCTTTGACAATCTAACAAAATGGATTTTCGGTTAGAAACAATTTGATAATGTATAGGTATTTATGATAATGGAAATGAAACTAATTGTTTAATAAGTATACCTCTTAACAAAACTTATATAATTTATTATTGAATATACGTCTTAGAAACAAACAAGCATTTCACGTGATCATATGGCCTTCCCACATTGCCTCTCATAATCATAGAGTAGAAAAGAGCGCACGATAGTATCGTAACTAGTTTGGTAGTTTTAAATGGTTTTAAATGGTTTTATATATTTAAACAAAAAAAAAAACATTTTATTGGATGAAGGTAGAAATGATTTAAAGGATTGCGCATTGACTTTCTACTCATATAAATTTTTGGTTTCACCCTCATGTCATCAATTGTCTTTTTTCTTACTCACACTCATAATGCTGTCTCTGTCACATCTACCATTTTTTACGTAATTTTTAAATCGTAAAACCATTAAAATTACTAATTTCTGGGGTTATGGTTGGTTTGGATATATACAATGCCAATATGGCAATTAAAATTTCGCGCAAAAAAAATAGAGTCAAAATGAACGCCAACTATATTAGTCACTGGCTCAGAATTAAAGCCCAATCCTTTTCTCAAAATAATTGCTACGTAAATGTAATGTACTCTCAACTCTTTCTAATCTTCATGTGAAAAGAATGCATGTAATAAAAACTTTGCTATTTCAAAGATAAAACATTGACAATTATATATCGCATTACGTCATTTCGCTGCCCCGTTCTGTCACAATTTAATCTTGCGTAGGCTGGACTATTAGTCCTCTTTTCTTCTCTATGGGTTTAATTAATTCGTTATTTTATTGTTAGTACAAAAAACAATTGCTCTATTCTAATTAATATCGATATCATACGTCTGTAGAAAATGTTTAAAACTTGCAATCTAATAAATACCTATATTCTATAGAATAATTTATACAGTATGTCATGCTAAATTTAAATCCTGGATTTGCCTTACAATTGGATTAGAAAATAATTAAAATTGTTAATTTAGGCCATTTTTCTCCATTGTTTTACATAAATTAACTTTACTGTGTAATTTACATTATAAATGATTAGATTAGAAATGCAATGTGCGTAAAACTACGCATATTGTAATTTTTTATGACATTTTTCATATGACAACCCGACGATTTTTTTTTTGGTGATTTTTACGGTCTTTTTTTTCTGGTTAATAATTTCAATTATATTTGTAGAATTCTACGTGAATTCTTGATGAACACAAGTGTCGTTTCAAAAATTGTCCGTTACTGTCCCTTAATTGCCCCCTGATTTTATTTCTATCCGTTTTATTCGTTGATGTTTTTTTTGGGGAGAGGGTTGAAATTAATAATACTCAAACTATTTTCTTAAATTATGACGTCTCGAGGGTGGTTTCCCTCGTCCTCGACTTTAATATGAGAAAAAAAAACAATATTAAAATTATATACGAACAAGTTTCTGTATAACCAAAATTTTGTTTTTGTTGGGTTAACCAAAAATCATTAAAAACTACTTACAAAAATTTAAACCCAGTTTGAATACACGTTAGAGACATACATATATACACAATATAATAAATAAAACATTATTAAGGACTACACAATACTTTTACAGTTATTAATAATATGTTATTACACAAAACGTATCAGCTGACAGACAATTAAAACAAACTTCTTCTTCTTCTACTGTGTCCGCTACAAGTATTTTATCCGTTTTAAAAATCAGAATTCTTAAAACGGTTAAAAATAAGATAAGGGTCGTTTTGAGTTGTCTTAAAAAATAGAAAACCTACAAAAATTGTCATATATAAAATATAGCCTATCCTGTGGAGAATTAACACACCTTTTTATTGAAACATACCAAAAATGGCGAATGTATACCGGGTGCCCCAAAATATATTTCCCATGCATATCTTCATTATTATAAAATACATTTTATTAATACTGCGATCCCCTAGCACCACCCCAACTTCGTTATTTATCAGGAAACCCTCCATATATAAATATTAAACTAGGGTGATATGAAAATATCAAACTAGTGTGATATAAGGCATTTTCTAAAGAAAAAAAGAGTGTGCTAAATGTAAACACCACTTGTGGCTTACTCTCTACCTTAAGAACCACTCCAACAATCATTATTTTACTGTAAAACCCTCGATAAAAAAAAACACTAAAATTGTGAAGAAAAAGTTTTTTTAACCTTCAACTAAGTTTATTTTGTATCCATCAGTGCATCTGTGTACATTTTTATAGAATTTACATATTGTAAAAGCTACGAATATAAAATTATTACTGCTATAAATTTCGGATTTTACCAAAGCATTTGATATTAATATTTCGACATGTATTTTCATAAAGAAAATATGAATAATGAGGTTGAATATTCTATAATTTACAGCCGTCTGTGCCTACGTGACAAAATCAACATTAGACTTGATATTAAGTACGACATTTCCTTTTTTTATTTTTATTAATAAATTGAGCTAAATTAGTGTTTTGGTGGCATTGAAATCATTGCCTAATTTTCTATTAAACATTTGAATTGAGTGATATAATTTTTATAACTGTGCTCGGTTAATATATTTAATTCCCTTTGAACTATTATTTTTTTTGACGGCCTCTTTCCTCGGCTCGCAAATCAGGCTCGTTCAGCAAATACGTTTTTTCGGGGCTTGGGATAAAAATAACTATTGCAAGAGATTTATTTATTTTTTTTAACTCGAGCGACCTCGGAGGGAATAATAATAATTTATTTATTTCCATTTGACCTACAAAGTATCGGAATTTGTCACATATAAATATAAAAAAAAATAATTTGTAAAACAAGTATAAAAGAGTACAAAAACGTATATAGAAAAAACATAGATTAAATAATAATAATAAATAATTTACAATATTAAAGTAGTTAAAAATTCTTAAACTGAATAAAATTCATAAGTTTTAAGTAGCGATTTGACCTTCCACTTAAATTGTTGGAAGCTGTTTATGCTTTTTAATCTTTTTGGACGATGCATCGCGATGGTTATATAGTCTAATACCTAATGCCTGCGGACCTTTACTATCTTGAACCAGCCTTTTTTTTGGTAAATAGAGGTTTTTTAAATTTCTACTAATATTTTCTCTACACAAGCAATATACCGGGTGTCCCAACTCTATTTACCCAACGATTTTCTCGAAAGATAATCAAATTCTGCAAAAACCATCTTAAATAAGACAACTTAAACTATCTTTTAGCATATATTTAATACTTTCAGCTCTTAAAATGTGGGCGGGGGCATAGGGGGATATTTTTTAAATGGAAAGGGGGTCGTGTGGTACATCATTTTAAAGCTTGTTAAATTATCCATTTAACTTTATATTTTTTTATTCTTTTAAACTTTTTTTTTTGGGTTTAAAATAGGGTTAAAATGGGTATTTTTGTCAAAATTACTCTAAAAAAAACAGTTTTGGACTAAGTTACTAATTTCATGATGAAAAAACATAAATTATACTTTTAAACTAATTTTAATTGACATAAATAAAAATGTACAAAAAAAAATTAAAAAGTCGCATTTTTTAGCACAAAAAATTAAGAATCAAAACCTTAAAAAAATTTTTTAAGAAATAAAAAAAATATACAGTGCAATAGAGAATTTTATTTGCTTTCAAATGATGTATCACACACCCCCTTTCTATTTAAAAAAAACTCCCCCCCCCCGCCCAAATTTTGAGATCTGAAAGTATCACACAACCGTTAGTATGCCATAATCTTTAAAAAGTTGTTTGCATCATTATCGTAAAGGCAGTATAAACATAGTTCTGATTATTTTTTTTGGAGAGTAACGACCTTTTCAATCTCAGAGCTATTAGTAGTTAAGGATAGAATTAACACAATCATTGTGTGAAGAAAGTTATGTCTATTATAGACCTATAATAGGTCTATAGCGTGGTAAAAAAGTAAACTTAACTATTTGTAAAACATAAAATCAAAAACAAAAAAAAATATATTCTAAAAACAACTCAACTTTTCATTGTTTCTTTCAATTTTCCACACACTAAACAAATATTAAGATTATTATTGTCTAATGGAGCTCTCTACAACTAGAATTATGAAACAAAAGACGTCTACCATATCTCTATATCATTTGTGCTACACTTTCCAGCCAACCAAATAAATACTGTATTTATTTTTCATACAACAAATACAGTATTTATTTGGTTGGCCGGAAAGTGTAGCACTGAGCGGCACGAACGAACATAGCTAATGTGAATCTGTAGAATAAGATAATTCCACTAAAATTTGGATGGCGCCAGTAATTTCTTTAATAAAAATAATATAGTTACACTTTTCGCCCGGCCAAGTAAATATTGTATTTGTTCAACAAAGAACAAATACAGAATTTGTTTGGTTGGGTGGAAGTGGGATTGTATGTATGTCTTCTATCCTTTTTGGGTAGAACTTTTGTCCCTGCCTAATCTAACGGGAGAAATCGCCATTTATCATATTTGCACTTTACGCCTGTACACACGGCATTCCCCCGAAGAACACAACTTAACCTTAATTGAAAAATAAACTAAATCAAAATATGATATTAATTAGAACACAAACAACAAACAATAAGTTTAAATTTAATTAAGTAACAGCTTATTTTAGAAAGCAATTTACTTAGATCCACGCAGAGTAATTTCAAAAAAAGCTTACTACAATCCAACGCCGGTTGCAATCTCAACTAAACATAAGGGAAAGTATTACGTAATGCAAGATGTACCAAAATTCATACACTTCATACCTCGATTTTCGCGTTATTCAAGGCTATAGAGATTTCATATTTTGGCTACCCCCCTAACACACCCCCTATTAGGGGGGTAGCCAAAGGTTCCCTAAGGGCGCGAAATATTTTTTTTACAATTTTGGCGAAGGCAATTTAATTCAATGCAACAGATTATACAAATAACCAAATAATCAATCTATTAACACATATTCGCGAGAAAGTGCGGTGAAACCATATTATTTCCAGTTTATAATTATTTTTTTTTTTTCATAGGAATGATTTTTTTATTGTTTAAGGTCCGTTAGTAACGAACTGTAAACGGTAAAATTTAACCAATTACACTTTTCTAGAAAAGATAATAGGGTTGGGAGACCCCAATAAAAATAAATTGGCTTAAATTATTCAGTTTAGTAGTCATGGATGTTGTTAAAATGTTTTCCAGGGCAACTGTGGTGGAATTTTAGAGTTTTCGAAAGTAGTCCAGTCAAAAAATAAATGTAAATTGCAATAAATGTACACGGGCTGTTATTTTAAAGGTTAGTAGTGGATGGTAACAGAAGACTCCTGTTTTTTTCACCGGATGATTTGCGTAAGAGGTCTCCGATATCTTGAATTTTATGGGTGAGTACGGTTATCTCGCTAAATATGTCGATAAAAATGCATATAACCAATTTTGTTAAGGTGGGATACCTGTTACACAAAATATTAATAATATTAATAACAATCGAGTGAATTCAAAAATAGTCATGTTGGAGGTGAAATTGGTTTTTCCATTTTTCAGCCAAATTAGTCATCGGAAGATAAACATGGTTATGAGCAAACTTGTAGCTTTTGAAATTCTCTATAGGTTTCATATATTATAAATTTTCATTTTCTGGTACTTTGGGACGGTTACAGAGGGTGCAACTCGCCTTTCAGCGCCGACTGTAACGGTAATAACATACTTATGAAAATGAATAACATAAAACTTATAGAGAATATCAAGAGGTACAAGTTTGCTCATAACCACGTTTACCCTTCGATGAATAATTTGGCTGAAAAATCCAAAAAACCAATTTAACTCCCAACATGGACATTTTGGAATATTTATAACTCGATTGTTATTAATATATTTAAAAAAGAATCCCAACAAAAATTATTGGAAATTTTCTCCTTAACAAAATTATGGTTATGTGCAGTTTTATCGTATGATGCATATTTAGCGAGATAACCGCACTCAACCATAAAATTCAAGAGCGGACACACCTTACGCAAATCATCCGGTCAAAAACTAGATTCAAGATTCAAGATTCAATGTATATTCATGCTTTAAAATTACAAATTTTTTGCACATGTCATAAATATATATATATATATATATATATATATATATATATATATATATATATATATATATATATATCTATAAATAAATAATAATAAATAAGTGCATAACTATTTAAAATCACATTTAGGATCACATTTAAAGTACAAAATTCACATTTAAAAATTCTTCAACTGAATAAAACGCATGTTGGATTAAAATTTTTTTGATTTTTACCTTAAAAGGGGTCATATCCATTTCCTTTAATTCATTTGGTAGTTTATTCCACATTTTAGGGCCATAATATAAAGTACCTACTTTAGATCTTTCTAATCTCTGAAAGTCTATGCAAATATTACTCCTATTTCTAGTTTCATATTGGTGAGTGTTCTGTTACTATCCACTACTACCCTTTAACATATCAGCCCGTGTACATTTATTACAATTTAACATAGGAACTTCTCGTTTTTTGACTGGACTAAAGAAGCAGTAGCAGTTTTTTACCCAAATTAAATCAATGGAACTGAAATATTATATTTATTAAAGCATAATGGTCTAGACTTTTAATTATAATAATTATTTAATTAATAATTCTTATTCCTTTCGTATTTGTTACTAACTGTATATTTTATAAATAAAGTTATCCTATAATAGAATATGAGAATTCCAAGTAATTTTATTTTCAGCATTTTTTAGTTCTAAAGAATTATATTTTTAAACTTGCTCTCAAATCATAACCAGAATTTCCATGGAAAATTACTAATGATAAAAATATAATCGTATTACGAGAAATTCTACCCTCTAATCAAGGAAGTCGTATCTGCATTTTTGTTGTTTTATGAACGGCGGCAATTTCGCAAATATACTCGCAAATATATCAATATTTCTAAGTGAATAAACCAAAATGTGATATGTATACGACTTTTTTCGTACCATTAGAGTTAAAGTAAGGTGCCAAGTTGAAAAATAAAATTTTCAGATATGTCCTTCTTACTTATTACGATAAATCCTCTACGAAAACTCGCAATGGAGATTTCTCCATTTAGATTAGACAGGAACAAAAGTTCTACCCAAAAGGATAGAAGTAATATCACCAACATAAAGAAAAAAAATCTCCTAGGTTTTATGTTGGCTGCACTGTCAGTAACGCCATTTTCTTTAGCCACTGTCATTGTGTGAGCTGCGTTTGATATTGTTTTGATTTCAGTTTTTTGTGTGTTTTACTAAATATTGTGGTTTTATTGACTATTATAGTATTTTTACGAGTTTTGATATTTAAATATTGTTTACCAAAGGTAAGTTCTTTCTTTATACCTTAGATTTAAAGCCTAGGCGAAATTCTTTTGGACTTTTGCAACCCTTGTAAAAACATCTTGGCATTTTGGTAGCTATAACAGAAATAACGCTCGTCATAAAATGAATTTCTTGAAATGTAGAAACTGGTAACAATATTAAAATATATAATAATAATATATAGTTAATAATAAATATGATAAACAATAAATAAATTCATATTTACCTTTTCGTATTTGAGGTTATGTTTTGTAAATAAATAAACAAATTAAGCAATCAACCTAAGAACAATTAATAGGATTTATATTTCATTCTTTATTATACTATTAAATCATCAGTTTTATTTCTTAGCAAAAAATATTCATTTCTTTAGCTTTATTTACAAAAATCAACAGTAATTTTTGATAAAAATTGAAAAAAATGCATATTTTTTAATTTATTTAAGTTGGTAGTGGCGTGTCGTGCACAAATAAGATAGAGATAGGGTAGACGTCTTCTGTTTCATAATTCTAGTTGTACAGAGCTCTATTAATCAAAAGAAAATTTTAGTTAAATATTTTCGACGACACACAAATGACAAATTTTGTAAAAATATATTTTGTGCAAATAATCAATAAACAAACATAATATTATTAAACAAGTCATTCCACAGCATACTCTTCACTATATTTTACTTTCCCCTTGCGTTAGTAAAAAAAATCAAAAAAAATTTATTGCTTTTGAACGTTATTTATCCAAAACATATGATTTTCGTCAAAAAAAAATTCTGTCTGTCGGTCTGTGTGTCCGGAAAATTTGTGACCACGATAACTCAAGAACGCTTCGGGCTAAAGACTTTTGGAAATTTGGACCATAGGTTTTGTAATAGAGGAGAGTCGCCTAATTTCGGATACCATTTACAATGTATTCAATATTTAATACTCGGTATTACTTTTGATATTTTTTTATATAACCAGATACAACTTATTATAGCGAACCATGATTTATTATAAAAGCAATTTTATTACAGTTTATTTTTTCCAAAAAACACGGTTAAAAAAAATCAGCGCATTTTTGTGTTTGAAAAAGGGCTCCTAATTTCGGACATATCCGAAAAAATTTTTTCAAGAGTAGATCTGGATCCCATTGCTTATGTTTCTTGTTATTCCTTCACATTTAAGACGTAATTTAATCATTAAGCGATTTTCTACGAATACTATAGGAACTATACTTTTAGATTCCCAATTTCGAATATCTTAGTATCTTAGGTAAGTTTCGTTTTTTCAAAATTGTTTATCTTAGTTTGTTGTATCATTATAAAAATAATAATTAATGGTTGGTTATCCTGAATAATAATTACCTTGCGGATATCCGAAATTGGGAATCAAATGCACAAAAATGGTCTATCCGAAATTAGGCAACTTTCTGCTTTTTAGATTAGAAATTTGTAGAATGTTTACGTTTTCAAATTGCTTAATTATGAATAGTGGATCAACTTAACTAACATCATAACTTACCCAAGACAGAATCACGAACTTTTATAACGATTATTTATAAAATAAACAAGCATAATAATGCAACTGAGCACAAAACTGCCATTTGCAATATAAACGATTTGTGCTGCCATTTAAAGGGGAGAAGCTCTACCGTTATCATATTACAGGACGGATTTAGTTTGACTTTTGGCTTCACATAAAAGTAGGTTTCTGTTTACCTTTGCAGACAGTATCTTAAATACACTACTATCCGAAATTTGGAAACCATCCGAAATTAGGCGCATTTCCTCTATTCATATTTTGTGCAAATAATCAATAAACATAGTATTATTAAACAAGTCGTGAAGATATGAAATGGTTCACATTCCACAGCATACTCATCACTATATTTTACTTTCCCAAGGAAAGTCTTGCGTTAGTAAAAAAAATCGAAACATTTTTATTGCTTTTCTCTCTGGACGTTTTATATCCAATGCATATGATTTCCGTAAAAAAAAAACATTTCTGTCTGTCGGTCTGTCCGGTAAATTTGTGACCACGATAACTTCGGGCTAAGGACTTCAAATTTGGACCATAGGTTGATTATCCAAAGTTCTAGGCTGGGATTGTTTTTGGTAAAAATCGGATTGGGTTAAGGGGGTAAAATGGGGTGAAAACAATTTTTTTCAAAAACATTTTTTTTTTCAATTTATTGTTCATTTTACGAAAAAAGAAACTTTTTTTGAAAAAAAAAATTTTCGTTTTTTTAATGTTTTTTGTTTTTTTTTTTTGAGTTGCGCCCCTTATAACTTTTTTATTTTATAATGAAGTTTTTCAAATTTGGTGGAATTGATCCTTTTAGCGAGAGTATTTTTTCCCGAAAAGATTACGTGAACTCGACTTTTCGTTTAGCTATTTCGATCTTGTTTAAAGTTAAACGTACCATAACTTTTTGTTTTTAGGCTGATTATTTTATTTTTAAGAACAAAAGGGATCTTCGTTCGATTATTCGTTCTTCAGTTATCGTGTGCACAAAAAACGTGACATCGGACATTTTTAAAGTAACTTTTTTTTCTTGAAACACATTTGTTTCGACTTCGTCTCAGGATTTAGTTTGCATAACAAGTGCATAATGTACATGAATCATGCACTGCATGATACATATTATGCATGTTCTACTTAGTGTCAAGCATACATTTGGGTTTATTAATGTTCACAATAAAACACTAGTGCTTTTTTAAGATATTATGAAACCCTAGTACTTCTGTTTTCCACTTTGACAGTACTTTTTCCTATTGTAGGTGCATAACACTTTGAGTATGTTTAAACTACCTTTTTTAAAGGTCCAGAAACGAGTATAAACAAATAAATTAAAGTGAAAAATCTTCCAGTTCAAATATTATGGATAACATTTATTATGAACGATCATGAAATACACTGTAAAAAGTAAACTGAATATTCAGTTACAAATGAATAGGAAATCGGAAGTTTATATCCTATACAATTGTACTTTAATTTTTATCAAAAACACTCAACATTTCATTGTCGCCCTTAAATATTGAAGTATGTGACTTTGGAACTATAGTATTTTCAAACAAAAATTAAAGTACATTTGTATGGGATCAAACCTTCCTATCCATTTGTAACTGAATATTCAGTTACAAACGGATAGAAAGTTATGATCCTATACAAATGTACTCTAATTTTTGTTAAAAATACTATAGTTCTAAAGTCACGTACTTTAATATTTAAGAACGGAAATTTTGCGTGTTTTCAACAAAAATTAAAGTACAATTATATAGGATAATAACTTCCGATTTCCTATTCCTTTGTAACTGAATATTTAGTTTATTTTTACAGTGTATTTCATGATCGTTCATAATAAATGTAATCCAAAATATTTGAACTGGAAGATAAAAGTTTAGTTTATTTGTTTATACTCGTTTCTGGACCTTTAAAAAAGGTTTCACATACTCAAAGGGTACTTTTTACAGTGTATTTTATCACTGCGCAAGTTTTAACCTTTTATTTGGATGTTAAACCAGTACTTTACTTCAGAGGTTAATAATTATTATAAACTCTTCACAGCTTTAGCTGGAAAATAATTATTTTCGAAAAAAAAATCAAAAATTAACTTACAGAGGAGATTTTTTTATATACACGAGTTTTTCATCGAATCATTAAGAACTTTAATTTTTCTGAACATGTAGAGGAAAGACGCCTAATTTCGGATGGTTTCCTAATTTCAAATAGTACTTTATTTAATATACTATCTGCAGAGGTAAACAGAAACCTACTTTTATGTGAAGCCAAAAGTCAAACTCAATCCGTCCTGTAATATGATAACGGTAGAGCTACTCCCCGTTAAATCGCAGCACAAATTGTGCCTAGTTTAGTTTAGCATGCTTGTTTATTTTATAAATAATCATTATAAAAGTTTGTATTTTTTGTCTTGAGTAAGTTAGAATATTGATTTGGATTTTTTTTGTTGATTGATTGATTCACTAGTCATAATTAAGCAATTTGAACACATAAACATTTTACAAATTTCTAATCTCAAAAGCAGAAAGTTGCCTAATTTCGGATATAAGATTTTTGTGCATTTGATTCCCAATTTTGAATATTTGGAAAAAAATGACAAAAACATTTTTGTGTAATTTTATTTTACCTTTCATGTGGTTTTTATTTTTTTTTTCTCTTGTAAATAATAAAAATATACGACCAAAACAAAAATTTAACCCCCCTTCCCCCAAACCGATTTTGCTGAAATACGAACTTGTCCAAGATAATATAAAAATACATCTGCATACCAAATTTCAAGTCGCTAGCTCAAAGCGTTCTTAAGTTATCATGGATACAGACAGCCAAACCGACAGACATTATTTTTGTATGCTTATTTTGATTTTTCTCGACGTTTCAGAAAAAAATAAGTTGATATAGCAAACAAAAATTATTTTTTTTCTATCACTATAGATTCTAATATGAGGAAGTAAAAATTACAGGAGACAAACTTCTGAGATTTATGTATGATTTCCGATATTTTCGAGATTTCTGTAGAGGTTTGTGATACTTTTAGAATTTCTGACATTTCTAATATTTTTGTTGATATTTTCTAGATTTTTTCGGATTTTAGAAAAGACTTCCTTAATATTTTGTCTAGGATTTTCTATAATTTACACGGAGTTCCACCTTATGTGTGTGTATCAGATATTTTGGGAAATATATCGAGAGAAACCGCAATACCGTCAACTGGGGTGACTTCGGACGGTGTGGGTGAATCCGGACACGTTTTCGCAAAACCCTCTGAACCAAAGCACGTGTGCAGAAGCTGTGGGGTTATGTGCACAAGTTGTAGGGTTCAATTCCACAACTCGTGAACCTAACCTCGCAACTTGTGCACACGTGCTTTGGTTCAGAGGGTTTTGCGGAAAAGTGTCCAAAGTCTACCACACCGTCCGAAGTTACCCCAGTTGAAGGTAACTCTCCACTTTGAAGAGTATACTATGGAATACGAAGCATTATATATTTTCACAGCTTGTTATTATTATAAGATTTTAACGACGAATTAAACTGATTTTAAATTGCCTGAAATGCGGAAAATCGCAACAAGCTGTAATTATTTCTAATGCTTCGCATAATATAATACGCTTCACAGTGGATATTATATTGCGTTTTCTCTAAATAAACATACTTCCCAAAAGTCTTTTTTTTAACCTCGTGGAGCACTTAATTTTTTATGCTGTACTATATTAAAAAAAGTGAAGCCACCTATAACTTTTTATTATGAATGTTTTTTTTAAATTGGTATAAATAATATGTTGTAATGTTTTCTAAAAATGTATCGGGCTTTTCTTTCTATTTTTTTACTTTTTTATTTTAGCTTCTTTTTCTCAAAATAGAACTTGATTTCATATCTATCGGACATTCCGTTCTTGAGTAATAGAATAGAATAGAATAAGATTTTATTTTTTTACAGATAGTTTACACAAGTCATAAATAGATTAAAAAATTGTTAGGCACAATATACATGAACAAATATATGTATTACAAATAAGTTCAAATTTTAAAATGTACACAATTTAGGTTAAAAGTAGATTAAAGATAAAATCAAGTCAACAGACATGAGAGCGTTCTAGTGCCCCTTGAGGAGTCCCATCTCTTTTTTAAATTCCTCATCAAGCTTTTTCTAATAGAAAATTTTTAATTTTGATTTTAAACTTTTCGTAAGATAAAATTTTTATGCTTTTTGGTAGCAAATTATAGTAGGTAATCCCATAATAATTTGTGCCATTTCGGCATGACGTAAGTCTCATAAAGTTAATTTTAATGTTATTTTTCTTGCTTGTATGATAGTCATGAGTACTTAGTTTTGTTCCATAATTTTGAGAATTTTTATTTATATATTTTAAGTAAATATAAAGAGAAGGTAAGGTACGTATTTTATATTCGATAAGTTTGTTTTTTACGTCGTCCCGATAACCTAGCTGAGAAATTATACGTAATACTTTTATTTGTAACCCGAATATTCTTGTTGCATTCGTGTCCCCAGAACACCAGACCATAGGACAGCTGAGAAGCTATCAACGAGTGGTAAGCTGTGAGTAATGCTTTATTATTTACGTTGCCTCTAAGTTATCTCATAACAAATATGTTTTGAAAGGAAATCAATATGTTGGTTACAGTTAAGATTCGGATCCAGTAAAAGGCCTAGAAACTTAACCATTTCTGGGTTCTCAAAAAGTTATCGTGCCCACAACAAATGTGACACACGGACAGACAGCAAAAGGTTTTTAAAAGTTTTTTAGATTTAATAAAAACCAACAAAAAAAAATCGTTAAAATATTAGTATCCGGGTTATAACAGCTACGCTAACGGCGACCTTAATTCCTTATTGTTTGTAAAAAAACATTTACTCATCGTGCTTCTAACTATAACTTTATTATTTACTACCTAATTTTTTTTTTCAAAATTGGTAGGATTGATTCTTATAGTAAGAGTAGGTTTTCCTAAATAAGAAAGACTATGGGACTTTTTTTTTGGTGGGTTTTTTTTTCAAAAAATAAATGGATCTTCCTCTCATAGAACTTGATTTTTTCTGAGACGAGACGGACAGACGGACATTTTCAAACTGTCTTATTTTTTCACGAAACAAGTTTATATCGAAGAATTTTTTGTGTAGGAAGGTTTTTGGAGATTTTGGAAAATTCGGAACTACCGTATTACACACAGAAAAATATTATCTTAAATCAAGGATGTGTGATTTGGATATAACGAAGAGAATATATTCTTCTTTTAAGCATGTTCTTTCATATTTGAGAATATATTCTTCTTTTAAGCATACCATATTCTTATCCTTTTATATTTAAGCAAAATTTTGCTTTAAAGGAGAATATGTTCTCTTCGTTATATCCAAATCACACATTCTTGATTTAAGATAATATTTTTCTGTGTATATACTCTTTTAGCAAGTGCTGTGGCGAGTATGATAAAGGCTACTGAACCGTCGACTGTAAAAATACTGTTTGGCTTTTGCGTACGCCAATAGACGTTTTGTCTCCAGAAGTATGACGTATTTACTCTTAACACACATCTTTGTCTTCAAAACGTTCAAAATAAACACAACTCTGAAGATTGTATTTGTATTTGTTTTATTGAACATCATTATAGAGCATATTAATATATTTGCTATTATTTGCTGCTTTCTTTATTTTTATTTATTTATTATCTACGGGATATCCCCATTACATATTTTAAAAGTTAGGAGGTAAAATCAGAAATAATCAATTATAAAATATATATGATTTAAACCAATTTTTGTACTGTTTAATAGGAAACTCAACTGAATCTTTAAATCGACACTTTAAATTTTCGATGATGACGTAGTATCCTAAAATTACAATATTATTTTAAAACTACTGACAGTAGTACATACAGTATGAAGTTCGGAAAATTTTTAAAATTTCTTTTAAAATTCTGGTAATTAAATTGCAAAAAATATTTTTTACAGTGTATTATAATTATAATTGTTTACAAATCTTTATTGGATAGAACTATTTTTGAAGCGGAATCGAAATCATTAAAAAACACATTTATGATCAGTTGGTAAGGGAACGTTCAAGTATTACGTAACGCAAATTATGATCATTAACATGGGCGTAACGCTCCAAAACGACCCCCCCTCTAGGAGCGTTACGTAATACTTGAACGATCCCTAATATGTAAATAATATTTCATTTTAACTGTTGAGGCTGCTGAAGAAATCCTTCAGAAGGAATGTTACCATTATTTACTAAAATGGATCTGCTAACTAATAACATTTAGGGGATGTAATTGTAGTTTTTCATTTTTCCTTCAGTATGTAACTTACTAACATTCCTACTCGAGTTGCTTTTCACCCGTGAAACGAGGAACATATACTTTTGGCAAGAATTATGTAATCCGTTAATCGCGTTTAATTTTTAGCATCAAGTGTTTTAGTATAGTTATTTATTTATTTATTTGCTATCTTAGATATGCCCCTATTCGATTTTATAGTGATTGTATGGATGATATGCAGTAAAATGACGAACATGTGATTATATTGGAGTAAGAAGGGAATTTTATGTTTTTTAATCATTTATAATGCTGATAAATTTTGATTTGGAAGCAACTAACACGTGAAGAAGTTTTTACACGTACAGAATTTTTTTATATACTAGCGCATGCGCAAATATAATTACAAATTAGAAAAAACAGCCTTGTCAACAGCTAACACAACCAACAGCACACAAGAAAAGGGAAGAAGGAAAAGAAAAAGAAAAGGTCTTACAAAAGACTGGAAATTTTCTATAATCAAAAAAATTGAGTAACTAAGAGGAATCTGGCTAATTATCTCACTGAAAAAAGGCCGAAAAAAAGGAAGAAGAAGAAGAACATACCTACTCCTAATTTCCCTACTCCCTCATCCAAAGGGAGTAGGGATATTAGGTATTAGGGAAATTGAGAGTATGTATGTTAGTCTGCCTAATTTACTACTATATGTATAAAAAAATGCATGTAATAGATAAGTATTTAATAGATATCGATTAGATATCAAATATCCAAAATAAAAAGTTTATTTTATTTAATAGATAATACCTGGGATAATACCCGTAGTAATTTCAAAGATAATATTAAAAATATAATTTGAAAAACCCATAATAGTTACTATCTGATTTATTGGTCGTGGTTTATCATATTACAGATTATTTAATCAATTTTTGTAATTATTTATTTATGAAATTATGTAATTATCGGGAAATTACTTAATTATTGAACAATTAAGGGTCGTACTTTAAATAAATAACGCAAAATTAAGCAATTTTTAAAATAAAATTATCTCCCACTATAGTACTTAGATCACAGATCACTTAGATCACTTTTGATTATTTTGTTTTTATCAAGTTTTCACTTACTAAACCAAAAAAAATTGCTTTTAACTTTTTATTAAATATAATTATTATTAATACAAATTATTTTAATTATTATTAAAAAAGAAATAAAAAAACTAAATTTTTTACGTCAGTTTAAGGTATTTATTATAACAAATATGTATCAAAAAACCCAAGGCCATACTTGATTTTGATGAAAATTTCAAAGAAAGGTATTCCTTTTATTATCTGAATAAAAAAAGTCAAAGAGCTAAAAAAATAAAATATAAACCACGGTAGAGAAGAAAATTATAGCCTTGTTATATAATATGGTCAACTATGAAAAATATATTCTCTACCTTTCGTATACATCATACACAGAAAAAAATATTGTCTTAAATGAAGAATGTGTGATTTGCATATAACGAAGAGAATACATATATTCTTCTTTAAATCAAAATTGTGCTTTAAATATGAAAGGTTAAGAATATCTTATGCTTGAAAGGAGAATATATACCGGGTGTCCCAACTCTATTTACCAGAGATAATCAAGTTCTGCGAAAACCATCTTAAATTAGACAACTTAAACTATCTTTTAGCATATATTTAATTCTTTCAGCTCTCAAAATGTGGGCATGGAAAGGGGGGTTGTGTGATACATCATTTTAAAGCAAATAAAATTCTTTATTGGACTATATTTTTTAATTTTTCAAATAATTTGTTGTTTTGATTCTTTAATTTTTTGTTCTAAAAATGTGATTTTTTAAGTTTTTTTTTGTAATTTTTTATTTATGTCAATTAAAATTAGTTTAAAAGTATAATTTACGTTTCATCATGAAACTAGTACCTTTTTAGAGTAATTTTGACAAAAATACCCATTTTCAACACTATTTTAAACCCAAAAAAAATTAAAAAATATATAGTGAAATGGAGAATTTATTAAGCTTGAAAAAGATGTATCACACGACCCCCTTTCCATTTAAAAAAATGTCCCCCTATGCCCCCTGCCCACATTTTAAGAGCTGAAAGTAACAAATATACGCTAAAAGATAGTTTGATTATTTCTTTAAGTTTTCGAGAAAAGCGTTAGGTAAATAGAGTTGGGACACCCGGTACTTAAATATAAAAGGATATGAATAATATAATAATAATAATAATTAGAATAATAATATATTATAGTATGCATAAAAGAATATTATCTTCTCTTCGTTATATAAAAATCACTATATTCTTGATTTAAGACAATATTTTTCTGTGTGTAGACATCTATGGTATACATTTTGTACGACATATTATTAT
Source organism: Brachypterus glaber (assembly GCA_958510825.1). Lineage (NCBI taxonomy): Eukaryota > Metazoa > Arthropoda > Insecta > Coleoptera > Kateretidae > Brachypterus > Brachypterus glaber. The sequence continues at coordinate 14,878,026 of OY294044.1, read as the reverse complement.
CTTATAAAAAACATGACTAATTTTACAGAGATTCTGCATGCAGGCAGACTTTTATTCCAAGATAAAAATTAAATTACTCATACTGATAACCTAAAGTAATTAAATTTTAAAATGTAGATACGTATAGTTTACTTCCACGTATATTTTAATTAAATATTCTTTTTAACTGAATCATACCGACTTTATTAATGCTTTTTATACAATAATGTGTAACGTTAGACAATACTCATTAAGTCGTGCGACATTACTATTAAACACATTTTTGCGGAAACTGTACTTTGCTTTATTTATTCACCTGTTTTTAGGGTTTCGTACCTTGAAAACGAAAAACGGAACCCTTATAGGATCGCTCGGTTTTCCGTCCGTCCGTCTGTCACAGCCATTGGCTGCGTTCAATGAAAACAGCAAAACTCATCGAAAGCTGTCAAATCACTTCTAAACGCTATAATCAGTTTCGATTGACAGATGTCGCTGAATCATTTCCCATCGACGTTTTGAGATGATCAGTTTTGATTGATGTTATAAGAGCGCGGAAATATACCTTTTGTGGGTATTTCTAACCTCAAATGGTGATTGTGACAAGAGACAGATATTAGCCGTTCAGTAGTTTACTAGCAAAACTTATCATTTGATGACTTTTGATTAGTTTCGCTGTTTCCATTGAACGCAGCCATTTAGTCAGAAACAATATAACTTGCATAGAAAAAACGGATTCCTTGAACCAAGGACACGTGTCTTTGTATATGTTCAAAGCCATGTTCTTTTGTTTTAAGGCTGGCATTTTCTTGAACCAAAGTCAATGTCCTTGAATGAAGATCACGGGTTTCGGAATAAAAATCCGCGCTCTTTATTCAAGGACATTGACTTTGGTTCAAGAAAATGCCAGCCTTGAAACAAGAGAATATGGCTTTGAACATATCCAAAGACACGTGTCCTTGGTTCAAGGAATCCGTTTTTTCTATGTGGAAATAGTTTCCGGGAAATTTTAAATTTGGCATAGGGTTCGTACACAAACTACGTAAGACATTTTCTAGGGATTTTCAACCCCCCACGTAAGGTGATTTACCTATCATAAGTATAGGTAGTGTACCCCATACATGTAGACTGTCTTGGCGAGAATCTAATACAAGTATATTGTTTTTAGAATATTTTCCAAAAAATCAAATAAAATTTTGACAAAAACTTTTATTAGAGAATCCTACCGAGTTGAGTATAACATCATATAAAAGGTTACACATCTCAAAAATGTACGTAAAATTAAATAAAAAAGTGAAAATTTTGTTCATATCATTTTTACACCCTTTCCTCTATTTCAAAAACTGTATAACAAATAAAATTCTAAAAAAAAATGGACAATAAACATGAAATAAAATTTTAAGGAAAACTCTAGATAATGGAAATGGATTTTGAGTGGTCCAAACGGCAATAAAAATAAAAAGACTATTTAGGTACTCCACTTTTTCGCCATTTTTTAAATTTAGATGTAGAAATTTTGGTTTTAATTTAAATTATCATTTTTATGAATTTTAATAAAATTATTTTTTGATAGAAATTAAACCAGGGGCACAATTTCGGATCTTAGGGGAGGACAAAGAGATTCAGAATGCGTTTTCACCAAAAATACACCACTATATTATTAGGTATTATACCTATAATAAGTCACTATACCTAATAAGGTATAGCTAAAGATAAAGGGGTATTGGAGTCATGGCTCCTTTGATCTATTCTAAACTAAACTAAAGTGGCTTCTGATTTTTATCTACATAAAACGTCATAAAAAATAAAAGAAGCAAAAATTAAATCACGCTTAAAAAAAGTTTAAAACTGCTAAAACCTGGTAGGGGTTTCTGATATTTTAAAAAGTCCAGGACCGCGGTCGACGGTGAAAAGAAAGTCCGAGGTCAAAAAATTACTTCTAGACTTGAAAGATTTTTTATAAAAATATTAAAAATAGGCAAAAAAATGTGTTACTTAATTTATGTATGATCGTTTAGGAAAACATCTATAATTGATAATAAAGTTTTTGTAAAATTGTTTATTAACGCAAAATTAAAAAAAATAATTTTTATATTAGTTAAATATACCTACTAGCACGTGAATTATTTGTGCATCTGCTTTTTTTATGCCACAAGGCTTTAAAATTAAGTAAATATACTAAAATAATTAACAACGGTATATTTATGTATTCAGTAGTTTTTTTTTCAGTTTAAATAAATTTTAAATATCCACAGGAAAACAAAAGTTGTTAATATTTAAGTAAAATTTTCAACTGTAAAGTTCGTGGACCTTATAAATTTACAACAAAGTGCCTTCTTATTACAATCTACAACAATGGATTATAATTATTAAAAATTATTATTATGAGAAAATATAAATTATAGATTGTAACAAAATCAATAAAATATATCTAATTGTGTTGAAATTTTGGTGATAAAAGTACGAAATAGATTAGGAAAGTCTTGTATAAAAATTTTTAAAAAATTTTTATTGCTTTTTCGATGTCGGTCTGTCGGGCCATCCGTCTCTCTGGCGATCCGTCGGTCTGAACGACCGTATAGAAGCCTGCACAGCTGACTAAGCACTCCGCTCCATTTGTCGCATGCGACGTTTTCACGTCAACTCTGATGTAATATTTTGAAAACGCTGCTACTGACAAATGGAGTTACTGCTTTCTAGCCAATTTTGCCACGGTTTAAAGAAGCCTTCCTTATAGATAAAATAAAAGGTGTTTTGCTTTTTCTCGATCTGTTGTTAAATTAAGAAAAATCAAATTTAAGGCTAATTTTAAGTAGCTCACCAACTAGCTCAGATGGAGGGATTCAAGAATTCCTCAGGGGAAGTGAGTTTTTTCTTAATGCATAATAAATTTAAAAAAAGAGATGTAGTTATATTTTATAGAAGAGTTTGATCTAGTATATAGTACTACCAATATGCCTGAAATTGTAGGAATGGGTTAATTAAAGATTTGGTTCAATTTTAAAATATAAAAAAAATATATTTTTGATAAATTAATGATATAACAAAATTTTTAAAACTGATAAATATTAAAATAAAAGTTAATATAAAAGTGTAAAAATCATAGTAATTATTACTTGTAAACTAATAATTTAACTTCTTCCGAAGGAGGTTAGGTCCTGAAAATTCTTGCGTAGAGCACCCCAGAGTCAAATTCTTGCAGTAAAATCAAATTGCTCAAATTTCATACGTTTCTATTGTTTTTCACATGGATTCAACATACATAGTTGTAGATGTTGGATTCTTGAAGCAAATCTCAGTAAAATTTCATTGAATTTAGTATGAATGTGAATTAAGGCCTAGATTAATCTGAACCAAATATAATCTGATCCAAAACTGGGCAGTCCAGGCCATATCCTTTGTCTAATCAAAATCATCTAAACAAGGTTTTTAGATGATTTTTCAGAAGGGCTTTTTTAGTTTTTCCAACCCCCCTCCCAAATATTTAGATACTGATGAACAAAAATCGAAAAAATCGATTTTATTAAACATGGCTCTTACGATTTTGATGTTATTTTGTACGACAAAGGCTAATTATAAAAATAACAAGATCTCATTACTATTTTTCCCGGAATAATCACATGAGGACTTAAAATATTTTTTTTTTAAATTTTGGCGAAGACGCCTTAAAATTTACATCTGGGCTAACTTTTTCATAATCACCGAATAAATGCAGGCTGATATGAAAATAACAAAAAAATAACCAAAATCAACAAAAAAAATCATTTATAGGTACGTTTAGATATAGAAGATTTATATGCAAAAAAGATGATTTCCTCAAAAAAAAAAAAAAAAAAAAAAACGGTATTTCGGGTATGTAGGTCTGTGCCTGTCGGTCTATTGGTCTGCCCAGGAATATTTGTGACCATGATAACACAAGAACGCTCTGAGCTAAAGAATTCGGTTCCTTATGAGAAGTTCTAATAAGCTATAGCTGGGATTGTTTTCGTTTTTCGATTTTTTTTTAGAAATTAAATTTTCCTATTTAATGTATTTTATTTTAATGTTTCATTTTTCGAAAAAATAATTTTAATTTAATAATAAAATACTTTTTTTCTATTGACAGTTAATAACTGTAGGGAAAAGTCTTGGGAAAAGTATTCTTTTGTTAGCAGCAGTATTTTAAGTTGCAAATTATACTTTCTACTCTGTATGGTATGGTATAATATATAAGCACAAAGTAAATTATTTCTGATTATCTACAACAATTATTGTTACTATGCTTAATTAAAATAAATCAATTTTTTGCTAACAGCGAATAATTATTTAGGAATTTTCCTAAAATTAAATAATTATATAGAGGGCATTTTTTGTACACTGGAAAATATGATTACTAGAGAGAATTATTAATTACCACTATTAAAGTAATAATATTAAATAATTATTAGTATTATCAATAAAAAATGATAAAACTAATAGATATCACTGAACCAGAAAAAAAAATAAAAAAATATTACTCTGACTAGCCATATCATTTCTAATAAACTTCAACAGACTGAGTCCGAAAATGGTCCAACGTCTTCTTCGGGTATTTTATACTTATTTTTTTATATTTTTTTCTACATTTGGTCTATGAAAACAGAGTAGCATACAAGAGGTCTTATATTTAAAGGCCAGGACCTAGGGCCGATAAATATTTAAAAAAAAAACACTTTATAGACTGAAAAAGCGACCTCTATTTGGCAATTTGGGTCTTTTTGAGACAAGCCCCTTTGTAAGGAAGGCGCACTATGGGACGAACCGGGCCGTAAGCCGGACATCATACTTTTCTTGAAAACGATAACTGGGATTTTGATAAAATTTGGTATGCAGCCATTTTTAGGTACGACAAAGCATTTTAACTAGGTTTCGTTTTTGGGAAAAAATCTGGAAATCTGGAAAATCTGGAAAACTTAAAAAAAATAAATTTATTTCTTTTATATGGTTAATTACCATTTAGTGTACAAAAAAGATATTTAGCTATGTATTTAATACGGTTTGGAAAAAATCTGCAAAATGTGTGTAACTTGTAAAATTATAATTTTAGCTAATAAATTTGGCTTTTTCGAGAAAAAGTAAAACATTTAGCCAAGTATTGAGTATGAAAAAATTGTCGAAAAATTTCGAAAAAAAAATTAAAAAAAATTATTTTTCAAAAAAAACATTTTCTCGAAAAAAAAAATTCAAAAAAAATCGGGGGGATTATTAAAAAAAAACAATAGGGATCATCCCCTGATAGAACTTGATTTTTCCTGAAAATTTTGAGTCGATCGGATTATTCGTTCTTGAGTTATCTTGTCCACAAAAAAGTGACATGGCACGGACAGACGGGCGGATGAACAGACGCTTACGGGCTGTGAATAGTAATTTCCCAATAAATTTATCCACCACAAAGAATATCTGTAAAAGTCTATGTAAAAAGTAATTTTTTTTTAGTTGTTTTTTAACACAAAAATTTAAATTAAAGGGGTTCTGGGGTCTTCTGGGGTCTGATCTCTACAACCTTTTTTTCCTTACTTAGTCCACTATATTGTAGTAATAACAAATGTGCGGGACTTTGCGGGACTTTAACGAAAAACATTTAAATGTCGGAAAATTAAAAAAAAATCGATAAAACAAAAAATAGGAGATGTACATAATATTTTATTTTTTTATATAATACACTTTAATGTTGTTATTATTACGCAATTAATAGGAAAAGATTATATAGTATGATAAGAAAAAAAAAGACTACAAATTTTCGTAGGCATAATTTAGACATCTATATAAGCGCTAATTTTTCTGGCTAACCTTAATTATACATGAAAATTTTGCCTGCACTCAATGTATAATATGATTAAATATAATAAAACCAAATTTAAACTTCTATTTTTGAATTTTTGTTTTTTACCCGATGTCCAACCTATGGCCCGGTTCGTTCCATAGTGAGGCGACGATATGGACATCATTTTCGGATTCGAAGTGTATTAGCAAGGATACCGGGTGAGTTTTATTTATGTCCACCCCTGAAATTAAGATTAATTTTCATTCGATAAAAACGAAATTTCAGTGATTTATATTTTACATTTTACATTTACATTCACACATTTTACATTTTACATTCACTGTAAAAAGTAAACTGAATATTCAGTTACAAATGGATAGGAAATCGGAAGTTAATATCCTATAAAATTGTACTTTAATTTTTGTTAAAAACACGCAACATTTCATGTATTAAATATATTTTGCTTATATTTGTTTTGTGGTTAAGTGTATTTAAAATAATTACTAATTTTTTATAAAACAATATTTGTTTTTTACTATTATTTTTGTTGTGTGGTGTTGGGTAGATAATCTTAAAAAATAGTATTCATTTTTACTTCTTTTACAAAAAAAATTCAAACATCGAGATGTAAATATTTTTAAAATAAATATTTCATTATTGTTTCAAATCTAGTTTCTTTTTAACAGATTCTTAGAAAATATTATTATTTCAGTGTAGAAATTTAAATTTATTCTGATCTTTAATTTAAATCATCTTGGATCATATCAGTGTAAAAAATATAATTTATTACTCCACATAAACTTTTAACACTTTCCGCGAAATTCTGCTACGTCATTTGCGAGTTTCGCATCGCAACAATATATATTGCAACAGGGTTATTTTACTCCAACAAAAATTAAAAATTAAAATTATTATTTTCTACGATCTAATAAAAAAGTTAACATTTCTACAAACACACCGCAGAACGAGCAAATTTATTTTAACTTGAAGTAGGTAATCCTAATGTTGCAAAATTTTATTTGGAATCATACATGGCATAAAATCCGCAATGAAACTATAAAACAAAGTTATAAGCTTTTTAAAGCTTTCTAGTTTCCATTTGGGGATTTATAATAAGCTGTTTATAAGTTATACAGGATACATCCAACTGTGCAAGAATCCTTTTTAAATATAGGTGTGTACTAGGTACTAGCCTTTTTTGTTAGTAAGTATTTTCTAGTACACACTCTAAATTTATCCGTCAATCTTTCGGTAGTATTAACTGTTATACAGTGCGGTCCAAAAGTCACCCCCCCCCCCTCTTAACTTTTGAACGAGTTGAGATATCGATTTCAAATTTAGAACTGTTAAATAAGACAACTTAAACTATCTTTAAGCATATATTTGATACTTTTATCTCTTAAAATGTGGGCAGGGGGGCCTGAGGGGAAATTTTTTTAATGGAAAGGGGGGTCGTGTGATATATAATTTTAAAGCCTTTAAAATTCTCTATATAACCATACATTTTTAAATTTTTTAAACATGTTTTTTAAGGTTTTGATTTTTCAGTTTTTTGTGCTAAAAAATAAATTTTTAAGTTTTTTTTTTGTTAATTTTTATTTATGTCAACTAAAATTAGTTTAAAAGTATAATTTACTTTTTTTCATTATGAAATTAGGCATTTTTAAAAAATTGTTTGGATTTTTTAAAGAAATTTTGACAAAAATACCCATTTTCAACCCTATTTTAAACCAAAAAAAAATGTTTAAAAAAATAAAAAATATACAGTTAAATGGAGAATTTTATAAGCTTTAAAATGATGTATCACACGACCCACCTTTCCATTTAAAAAAATGTCGCCCCTTGCCCCCCTGCCCACATTTTAATAGCTGAAAGTATCAAATATATGCTTAAAGATAGTTTACATTGTCTTATTTAAGAGTTCCCAATTTGAAGTCGATATCTAAACTCGTTCAAAAGTTAAGAGGGGGGGTAACTTTTGGACCGCTCTGTATTTAAAGCAAATTCACCATGTCAGAATGTAAATTTACAATATTTTTTTAATTAACTTAAATATTACTCGGTTTAGTAAAAGCTTAACTCTTTTCCTGTCGGTACAATAACTTTGCATTAAAATGCATGCATGTGGTCTAAAAACCCGGCACTTTTACAAACAGTCCCGAAAATTACCGTAATTATAGCTTACATTCTACAAAAGATTCCAGTAAAATTACCAAAATAAAAATTCACATTTTTACAGATAAATTTACCACTTTCTTTGCTGGTAACATATGACCTACTATTTGCTGTGAAATTACCATATTTTCATTTATAGAAGAGAAAAAGGTACAAGCATAGAGAAGAAAAGAGGACTAATAGTCCAGCCTACGCAAGATAATTTTGTGACAGAACGGGGCAGCGAAATGACGTAACGTGATTTATCTGACCTTGCGCAGTACGCATATCTGTCAGCTGTGAAATACTGTCGGGCATAAAACAATTCGTCACCCCAGTATTCATTTGCCGTATCTCCAAAAATCCCCCAGTAAAAATCACGAAATGTCCGAAAATAGAGATATGACAAACCAATACTGGGGTGACGAATTATTAGTAGTTTGTTTATACTCTCAGTACTGTCTGTCAGATCGTCGTTTATTTCTGTTCATTTTTCGACCTACTGTGTTTTAATTGTTTTTTTGCTGCATTTGTTTATAACTTTAAACATGACCTGTATTGTTGTTTTATGAAGAGCAAGATCAATCCCTGGTGTACTCAAAGTAGGTGTACAAATTCCGAAATTCAAACACACCACGAAAAAATCATATAAAATAGTAAAAACAGCTATTTATCATTGTTTTTTGTTGCATTTTTTGCCATTTTTGTTTGAAACATAAAACTAAGGTTAAAAAATACTTGTCAAAAACAACAATAATAGTGCGCATGTGCAAGTTTATCGCAGATGCGCAAGGCAAATTTATCACACTTTTCCGCAACAGCTTTGGAGGTCTTTCCTTGTCTATAAAAACGCTTTGACCCAGTGACTTGAAATTTGGAACAAAGATTTTCTAAGTAGTAAACAAAATTTGTTCCAAATTTTAAGTCTCTATGTCTCTATTTCTTGAGATATCGTAGTGTAAAGTTGTTTTGCAAGCGACTTGCATCTTTTTCTCTACTATACAGTGCATGATGTAGTCACTTTAAAGGCCTTTTAAAATGTTTGAAAAAAACATTAAACGACACTGTATAGTCCAGTCAAATAATAAATATTGCAATAAATGTACACGGGCTGATATTTTAAAGGGTAGTAGTAGATGGTAACAGAACACTCAGGTCAGTTTTTCATCCGGTGATTTGCGCAAGGGGTGTCCGCTATCTTGAATTTTAGGGCTTAGAGGAGTTGCTTAATATCTCTAAAAATGCATATAACACAAGGTTTTTGCACAGAATTTCGAGCCAACCACCTGTTTACATAATAAACAAACAAGTTTGAAGTATGGCTGTCATCAAAGTTATAACATATGAACATTTTAGTAAGCTTAAAGAAAAAATATTTTATTCAATTTACTTATTTACAGTTTAAACTCGGAAGCATATGCTACTTAAAATTAATTAATGTTATTAGACTATTTTTTCATGAAACTATTTTAAAATCAAATAAATTTAAAATTAGAACGTTTTATTTTTTACTAATATTAGAATTCTTAACTATTTTAAAATACTTACTAAATAAAACCACACTGAGAATTCGTAGTAAATACCAAACGTTTTTGCATATTTGGAACCCCAGGCAACATTTGTTATTAATTACAAGTTGTTACAGTAAAACATAATAGAGCAACGTTATTTTTTACTGTAACAACTTGTAATTAATAACAAAATGTTGCCTGGGGTTCCAAATAGGCAAAAACGTTTAGTATTTACTACAGCAACTAATTCTCAGTGCATGTCAAAGAGTTATTGTTCTTTTTAATTTTTGGACTATTTAATTTTTAACAATTTAATTTAATTTCATAAGTATTTTAAAATTAAAACTATAATAAATATTTCTGTACGAAATAAAGATAAAAATGAAAGAAAGCATACATTTTACCATAAATATAAAAATAAACACAAAACTTTCCTACTTTAAAGGCCAAGCTAAAAAAATATAGTAAATTCTATTATTGGTGCAGGTTTTTTGCAAAACAACTTTACACTATGGTAGAACGCTTTGACTTTAGACTAAAAGCTTTTTGCCATGTTGTAAAATTTAAGTCTCTGTGTAAAAGCGTTCTTGAAATGTCATTGTGTAAAGTTGTTTTGCAAACGACCTGCACCATTAATACGACTATAAACTGCAGCTATTTTCGGCATTTTGCATTTCGTACAAAAATAATTTACTTTTAATTTTAAAATAGTTTAAAAAATAAAAAGTACAATAAATTTTTCGACATGGTTTTATTTGGTAAGTACAAATACACATTTAAGTGTAATTCAATGCATATACATGTGAAATTTACTAGATTTTACATTTAATTTTACAATTTTACATGTAAGGTTCATATAAAATTACATGTAAAATTTTATTAATTTTACATGTATCATGTAATCATATTTTTATGCTAAATCCTGTATAAACCTATCCAGTCTCTGCTTTTAGCAGTAGATGTCGCTAGCTGTTTTTGCTTTTCCTTACAACGATTTTTAAACTCCATATAGAGATATATGGAAAGGATTTTCGTAGTTGTCCCTACTACCGATATGTGGCTCTGAAGAGTGCTAAAAAGCACGAAATCGATCAGTCACTTCGGAGGGACGACTGCGTTAATCAAACAAAAGTCGTTTTAAGGAATAGTAAAATGTTTTATATAGATTTTTTAAATTTGTAAATATCAAACAATTTAATTTAGTTTATTTTAAAGTTGTTAATTATAATAGTAAAAAAAATAAAAAGTTCTAATTTTAAGTTCGTTTAGTTTTAAAACAGTTGCAAATAAAAATTAGATTAATTACATCTTCCCCGATAATAAAGTTTAGTTTATCCAGTTATCCAATAATTCAAAAATAACTTAGAATTTGACCAACTAAATGTCAGATTTTTTTGTCAAATTTTATTCCTTTGGTTAAATTCTTAATTTAGTTTTAATTATCAAGTAAACCAACCTTAACATGCGTAATCACAATTAAGTGCCACTCGACACAAAATAATAAAACACTTATAAAAAAATATGTTTTTCTTAATTTGATTTTTGTCCAGAAACTATTTTTTAGACTTTGCACCTTGTTTTTCGAATACAAAACAACAAAATACTTATATAAAATTATCTATCTAACCTAAAAAATATAACGTGCTTTTAAAGATACGCATTGTAATTTAGAGATTAAAACAGGACCGTAACTATGGGGAGGACAGGAGGGATAAATTTCCCTAGTCTTGGTTCGCGCCCCCTGGCGTTTTCTTCACTTTTATAATTACATAATAAATAAATAATCTAATAAAAAAAACAACCGACTGATAATCTAAAAAGTATCTAACAAGAATAATATTAAATAAAATTATATAGTAACCATCACAGTCGGAGGCCTATTCTGCCTTCATATTATTAAAACATTTTTATATTTAAATTAAGTTTGATTATGATTTTTACCCTTTTTACCCTAAATTCACCAATGGAAAATATTTAAAAAATTAAAAAATATATATTTTTAATGTCTTACTAATTATTTAAAATTGAAATACCCAATAAAATAATTTTTGTCACTTTTCTCCCGCTTGGTAGCACAGTGCGGCTGTAGAGAAAAATCCAGAGGTGTAGTGGTTAAACTGAGTTCAGGTTCGGTTTCAGCGGGCGAAAATACATAGGAACATTATAGTCTTAACCATGGCGCAGACCACTTTTGTTTTTCTTTTTTTTTTGTGGGCCTGTTATGAATTATTTTAGCAAAACCTCTGGTCAACAAACTGCAATTTTTTTGCACAATTAAAATACTGTTTTTCCTTCTAACTTCGACTTTGTTTAGATCAAACCAATCTGTTTTCATTTTTGAAAAAAACCTTCCAAAATTTCAATATATTATTTAATTAAATGAATAAAAAAATAAAAAAAAGTTAAGTATTTTATTTTCTTCATTTTTGATGTATTTTATTTTTTTCATTTTTGATGACAGATGGAAAAACAATGTTAAATATTTCTTAACAATAATAAAATCAAAATTTTCACTCGCATTACTTATAAGGTTTTATTTCAAATTATACAAAACAACAACAACAAAAAAGTATAATATTGTTCCACATATGGCATGTAATATAGGTATTATTTTCAGATTTTAAAATATGTGACGTCGTTATTACATAAATACGTCATTTGTCACACCATAAATTTCCGAAAATGCTGAAGGGCATTATTCGTTTTAATAAAAAGTAAATTTAGCATGATTTTATAATTTTTACTATATTTCTGCTTATAAATTAAATCGCTGAGTTCTAAAAGGGGGGTATGTCCAAAAAATAAAAAGGTGCTAACCTTTTTGTTTTTAACATAATTATTTTAATCTGATATCAACTAGCCTAAAGGCGGTTCCACACTACTCGCCAAGTACGACGAATATTCGGTCAAGTACACAGAAAAAAAGGATAACTTGAATCAAAACAAAACGATCTTGAATCAAGGCCGCCATGGCTTTCGATATGTTCAACGCCATGACTGTCTTGGATCAAGTCCGCCGTGATCTTTGCATTTGAGGTCCTAGATTTAAGGACATTTCCTTAAATCAAAGCCACTTAAACCATTTATTTAAGATCATATTATCTTAAACCAAGTATGTAATTATCTTGATTTAAGATCATATTATCTTTATCCAAGATCATATTATCTTACACCAAGTCTTGGTTTAAGATAATAAAATCTTGAATGAAGAGAATTATAATCTTGATTTAAGGTTATGATTCTCTTGATTCAAGATCATATTGACCCCACAGTCAGGTTCCAGGGTTAATAGAATGGTAAATATCTTGAAAAAAAATCCCACACATGTATAATATTATTTCGCATGCCTATGAAATATGATACTTTCTTACTTTGTTAATCGTGTGAAATTTGGTTTCATAGGTGGTCGTAGGAAAACGCACTTGTTTTTGAAGAAAAAATTGTTACAACGCCATTTCAAAATGGCGCTTATAGGTATAAAGTATTTAAAGCTACTTACCCGTAAATTTTTTAAGTAAATTGAAAATCCCCATCGTTTGAGGGTAACAGATACAAATTCGTCCATTTTAAAGCAAATAAAAACAATGATACACCTTTAAAGACAACTGACGGCAAAAAAAAACCTAACTTCTCTCCCGCGCATATCTTGAACTACTGCGCAAATTGTCTGCCAGCCAACAATAACAACGGGCAAGTCTACTGTATATATATATATACGTGGGGTGAGGCCGGAAAACTCTTTACCCTAAGACAACAGGTGCTTTGAGTCAAGATAATAACTCTTGATTCTCTGTTACTATTTTAAATATCATGCATTTAAGGAAAAAATCCTTGACACAAGGATTTTTCTACCAAGAGAATAATTGAAGGAAACGAAAGTCACAGATAATCTTAAACCGAGGATAGATGATCTTAAAAGAAGATTATTACCTCGATTTAAGATAATATAAATCTAAGATAATTTATTATCTTCTGCCAAGATAACCTTTTTTTCTGTGTATAGTACATGAACAGCTTGTACGCACATTATTAAGCGACTTGTTTTGGCCGACTGCCATTTATTTTCATTTGACCGAATATTCCACGACCGAATATTATTCGTTGTACTTGGCGAGTAGTGTGCCTTAAAGCATATAAAAATCTAAGCCTGATATTCGTTTCTATATTGGTTATTGGCTTTTTTCTATGATGCTTCTCCCACAGTAAATTAAATACACGAATAAAATAAATCGTATCCTAGGCATATCAATGATAGCAAAGTTGTTGCAGATCAGCCACTTGACTCCGCCAAAACGGTCTCTAATAGTTTTTAAGATAGCTATCTCAAAAACTAATCTATCTAGATACTTAAAATACACTTTAAAAGAATTCGTTATAACGCGTTAATTGACCATTTTTAATGAAAAATTGACGTCATTGGTGCTGAACTATTATTGTGATAGACGGATGAAGGTAAATGTTACTTAAACCCCAAGTTTTGGTAGAGATATCCAATTTAGAAGCCTTTTTTACGCTCCCTGTCTATAGAAAGTATTTTTTACTACTAGCTTTAAAACATACCATTATCATGTTTTTAGACTGTGAAATCAATTTTCTTCACCTATAGCAATAATATTTTTTTCTCTTCTAGTAGGAGTAAATTTTATAAACAACTGATTTCTGTCACTTTAGATGTTTCAGTTCTTTATGCAATTTTTACTAATTAAACCCAAGAAAATAGCTTAAAATAACTTTTTATTTATTAAATATAATTAATTATAATTATTACCAATTAAAACAATCAATAATTAGCTAAATATTATTAAAAAAAATAAAAAAAAATAAAATTTAAACGTCAGTTCAAAGTATTTAAATGTCATTGATCAAGGCTACTTGATTTTTATGAAAACTTCAAGAAATATAATTTTTGTTAATAATTTATTTTATTATTTGGATAAAAATAGTTAAATAGTGCTAGGTAGTGAAAAAATTAATATATAAACTACGGTAGAGAAGACTATTATAGCCTCGCACTCTTAATTTTTAATACTCTCGGCTATAAAAAATGTCTTCTCTAATTTGGTATATCAAAATCAAATCAAAATCAAATTTATTGAAGACTTTACAGAATACATTTTTTTTTTTAATACACATTTTTATGCAAAAATTATACATAAGACAGACTAAAAATAAAATATTTGTTTTGTTTTATATAGTTTTAAAAAGTCACCTAAACCAAGGTTTGTGTGTGATCTTTTTACTTATGTAAGATTATTTTTTCTTGATTGTAATATAAAACATAGTTTACTTCGCGCTTTGCAAATAAAAAAAATTGTGACTTATATAAAAAATAAATAACAAAAATCAACGAATTTTAACTTAATTCTAACGACGAGGAGATTTAATTCAAAAAACATATTGGAAAATTAACATAAATGGTAAACGTATTATAAAGGGCGGCTGCAAGAAGCATATAATTACTATTAAATGCCTATTCACAAGCTCGCATAAGAACATAAAACATAACAATGCGATGCCTTGATTGGCATCGAATTCTTATATTTTATGTTCTTATGCAAGCTTCTGGATAGGCCTTTAGCCACTTAAATTAACATAAGTAGCTAGCAGCTATGATGATCTACAGTAAGGCGACTATAGCCGTAATTTTTTTCACACAGTTTCGAATATTTATAAGAATGCGATGCCGTGATTGGCTTACAAGGTACATGGCGGCACATCAAGCCAATCACGGCATCGCATTGTTATGTATTATGTTCTTATGGGAGCCTGTGAATAGGCACGAAAGCCGCTTGTCCGTGAACTGATCAACACACGTATATACCTAGGTATCTTATACTGTTATACCTAGCTATCTTATACTACCTAGCTATCTTATACTACAGTTTTTTGCATATAGCTGTTTCAAAACTTACCACCCTTAAATCATTAATAAAGATTCGTTATAAATTCGTTATTATTAATAATATTATAGTCTATAAATAACGATTCGTTATATACTATTTATTGACAAACATTGTTTTATTTATTTTTGATAAAAAGTATTTTTTTAGGAAATGTACAAATTGAAACAATAATAATAACACGTACTTTTTTAATAGGAGAGTAATTTGATAAGATTAATATGATTTTGATTAACGTAAACGACCGTAAAACAATTGCATTATAGCAAAAAAAGTTTCCATTTCTCACAAGCAATTTATATTTATTGTTTATAAACATAAGAAAATCGTATAAACAAACCAATAAGTTTTCATATTTTTTCACTTCATATGTATTTTCTATTAATGTTTCCTGATAAATTAAGACCTAATTTATCCACATATAAACTGGAAACTTAGTACAGTGGTGTCGTGATAATCCGAATCTTCACTGGAGGATCTAGAAATTCAAGTGGATTGCCACACCCGTACTTGTTCCTAACAAGTCCCTGAGGGTTCCCCTACATACTATAATTTTTGATAAATACCTATTTTTAAAAGTAGAATCTATGTTTTATTTGAGGCGTTTATAGTATTATTAATTTGAGCCATTTCGCCTCAATGATTATTTATATCTATAAAAAATCTAAAACAGAAAATAAAAAACCCATTTCTAGATGCGCTTGTAAGGTATTGCGTTTAAAATAATACTTATCTGCTATATCTTCTTTACCTAAAAAATATTATTAGTCAATGCCTTACCAAAGTTTAAAAATTTTGCCTAAATAAAAAAATTTTAATAAAATTCTTGATAAATCGTTAAAATAATTAAAAAAGAACGAAAAACTGAATAAAAGTTAACTTCTAACGTTTCGGGATCTAATCTGATCCCGTTTTCAAAGAAAATTATTAGTTTTTGAAAGAATTTGTGCAGTATTTGGTTTTATCAATAAAAATATGACAAAAAAAAATATTTGAAAACGGGATCAGATTAGATCCCGAAACGATAGAAGTTAACTTTTATTCAGTTTTTGTTCTTTTTTAATTATTTTAACTATTTATCAAGAATTTTATTAAAAATTCTTTATATAGGCAAAGTTTTTAAACTTTGCCAATACTATTGACTAATAATATTTTTTAGGTAAAGAAGATATAGCAGATAAGTATTATTTTAAACGCAATACCTTACCAGCGCATCTAGAAATGGGTGCGCCTGATAAGAACATTTTAATTTTATTTTCTGTTTTAGATTTTTTATCTATATAAATAATCATTGAGGCGAAATTGCTCAAATTAATAATACTATAAATACCTATTTGTCTAATAGTATTAACTCATTGATTCAAAAAAATGACCAAATCCGGAATACGTCAATGGAATTAACGGATCGGTTAATAAATGTTAACAAATCAAGCAAATAATAAAATGTGAACCTCTGCCAGAAAAGGGTCTTTTCTAAATAACAACAAAACACAAATTATGTTTATTTTTTAAACGCAAAAATTTTGGTTAACACTAGGAAAAAAAATTTAGATCATAAACTAAACAGGTCCAGTTTGTCTGGAACAAGAGTATAGACCATCCACCAAAAAAAAATAATCGACAGATTTTAGTTACCCAAATATTTAAAACGCAAAATAAAGTATACTCTTCTAGTATATGCGCGTTGTATAATAACCACGGATATATTAAAACTTGATATAGAAAACTTGATAATATCAATGATAAAGAAAACTGGATATGGAAAAACAAGGCTCTTTTCTGGCGGAGGTCTGCAAATAACAATAACTTTTTGTGACAGCCTTCGTGATTAATTTTCTTATTAATTGTATTGAATGAGAATTTCCCAAGTTTTTGGCCGGATCTCATCAATTTGCACGCTTTGTGTAAAATTTTGTGTAAACACGCTTTTTGTTTATAAATGTACGGCGCCGATCAATATGCTAATTCCTGTGAATTTCAATAATTCTATTATTGATTATTTAAGTATTATCGAAACTGATTTATTAAAAACATTTATTTCTATGAATTCAACAATTGAGATTAATTATCGAGTAATAAACAGTACGTATGATACGTATATGGACCCTATGCAGAGTGTAACAAAAAAAGGGCTATTCCCATGCCTAAGAAAATTTCGTTAAAAATTCGTTCCTTTTAGATAAGCGGTATCCATATATAACTGTTAACATGACATCAAGGGCAAAAATAATCTTGGCCTATTTGATCTCAACTAGAAAATTAAAGTGGCCGTAGCTCACACACATTTTTTCGATGGGTACAATATGGCTGTATAACCAGCCTTTTTTGTTACACCCTGTATATAATGACATTAAACGTGTGAAGTTTAATGTCATTAAATATAGGGTTCCTAGATTCTTATACGTATACAATACATTCTTTATTACTCGATAATAATAATTGATCAATACTCAACACTAAAAACTGTTTCCGGTACGGATAACCTGCAATTTAATTACACGGAAAAAAAATTATAGCTAGGAGCGCTATAACACACATACCAAGCAAATTATAATCGCTTATTATATAAATACAAGGCTTTCTCTTACAATTATGGCAGTCAGTGTAAAAATTTATATGAAATACTTTAATTGTTTAGTGAATAATAAAATATAACAAATAGTATGGCATTTATAGCTTAAATAGATTTAATTATTGTCCGTGCTAATAATTTTTATAATATAATAAAATTTCTGTAAATTTATAATAGTGCCTGTAATAAATATAATCGTGTCTGTAATATATATAATCGTTTCCAATTTATTTTTAACATTATTAGTTATTGTGTCCCTTATAATCTATAGCTTAAATCACTATAATTTGCCACTGTTACCAAATATCTTATAATGTATAGCGCAGAGCCCACTAATTTCTTTCCGTGTACCACCTAATAATAATAATAATAATAATAATAATAATATTAAAATTCTGTTACCAATAAAGGGTGATTTATTAGCCTGTTTACAAACTTTTTTTGTTTTATACTGTTTAACGTCGTTTTTCGCTGCTATGGACTAATTGACGGGACCGCCATCTTTACGTGCCCTCCGAAGCACGGTTGTTTACAAACTTTGGCAACATTTAGATTAGATAAAGATAGAGGTACTACAAAGAGAGAAAATGTATAATTATAGTTATGCATTACACATAATAATTATTATTATTATGTTTTAAATGAAAATTATGCGTATTTTAGGTATTTATTAACCTTTTAAAATTTATTTTAAAATATTATTTTTACCTAAAATATGCATAATTTTATTTTAAAACATAACGATAATTATACTTTTTTCACCCTCTGTAGAACTTCTCCCTTTATCTAATCTAATATAGCGCTGACCATTGACATAAATAAACTATTATTGACAGGTGATGATTTAAAATGATAATGATAATAATAAATTTTGCTAAATCATGGGTACTACCTTTTTCAACGTAACAATTTAAAAACGCTTTAACTTCTGAACGAAGAAAGATAGGACCTACATTTATATAAACATTTTTTCATGAAATTAAATCTACTTTTCGCTCCAAAGTTTGTAAACAGGCTAATAAATCACCTTGTACATTGGTATCAGAATTTTAAAATAAACTGTAAAATAATTTTTTGCAAAACTGCATTTTTTTCGCAATTTTGAGTGTAGGGGAGAAAGGGGTAATAAGAAACACTCGGGGTTTTAAGAAACAGAGCATGTTAGAATTAGGACTTAACGTTAAGGCAGAAGCTTCAATTTTTTTTTGTATTATGTATTGATCGGATGTATCAAGTTTCTTGTATAAAATTCAATTAATACTAATACGTTTACTTGTAAAAAAATAATAAACTTTTTTAAAAATTTTGTTTCTTATTACCCCTTATGGGGGTTATACCCTATAAAAAAGGCTTAAACAAATAAACTGAATACACAAGAGACACCTCTAAAGCACGTCTAAGTTTACTTTAAATTTGAACAAAAATTAATAAAGATTAAAAAACTTATCAATAAACAAAATTTTTATTCATAGTCAAAGATAAAGTCCCACTTTAAACATTAAAGTTCATGAATACATTTTTACTTAAAAAAAATATGAAAATGCTTAAGTAGCAACCTGCAATTTTTAGAAATAATAGCTTATGGATGTGAGTTCTTTGTACTTTTTTTTCAAATTTTTAGAAGAAATTTTTCATGTTTTTTTCTTGATCGTTTCTTATTAGCCCTGTTTCTTATTACCCCTTTCTCCCCTAATTTTAAAATAATATTATATTACTTACAAAAACGTAAATTTAAAGAGTAAATTAAATATTTAGTTTTTCATATAAAACAGTAAAAAAATCAGCTAAATTATTTCTTAAAAAAAATGTAAATAGAAAACTATCCAATATGGGTTAAACCATACTCTAAGGTTGATTTACCTAGTATTTAACACTAAACTAAGAAGCAATGAAATTTAGTAAAATAATTCTGAAATTTTATTGATCAAATTCTTAGTTAGTTTAGTGTTAATTATTGGATTACTTTCAAATTCGTGAAAATTTTTTAAGTTAAAAAAAAATAATTTAATTTTTTTTTATTTTTTTTAAGTATTTGGGAATATACCATTTACTGTGAATAGTATATTATGGAATGCGTAGCATTACATATCTTCACGGCTTGTTAAAGAATAACTCTGGATCCCGGAGGTAAACGACACCATGTCAAAAAAACGTAATTTTTCAGGAGAGCAAGTTACGGTTCTTTTTTAACATTAAATGCATGGGCATGGTTTTGTTTTCCATTGTATTGTTTCCGTTATTTATAGTAACTGAACATAGTGCCCTGTATCTCTACATAAAGCGAAAAATGCACATCAAGGACATGGTGATAACTCTATTTTACAAAAAATGGACATGTGTCCTTTACCTCCGGAGTCCAGAACTAAAAAACTTGATAATAAAATAATATTAAAAAAAAAAACAAGATTTTAAAGTTAAAACCTTTTTATTAATTACATATTATTTATTACTAAAAAGTAGAAAACAATATATTTTTACCAATTTACAAAAACGAGATTTAAAAAAAGGTTTTGGGATATTTGATTTTTAAAAACTTGTTTTTTATATCATTTGATTATATTTTAACTATGTGCTACGTGACCAAAGTCATATAAACAATACAGCCGAGATTAGCTGATCATTAGAAAAACATAATTATATAATTATGTATATCGTCTATGATCTTGAGCTAAATTTTTATTTTTAAACATACACACATAAAAAAGTATGCTTGAATGAAATGTAGTATTTACTCATAAATTCACCATAAATATTTAAGTTATTCTCATAGAAAAAATCAAAAATAAAAAATAATTTAAAAAATAAAATAAAGAAAATTTTCTGGTTTGTAAAAAAAAATCGGATTTTTTGGCAGGTTTTAATGCGTCACTTTATTATATCGCTAACGTTTCTCCCCTCTTTGGGGGCTTTATCAAAGCTAAAAATTATGTGAGCGTAGTTATATATATTATAAACTTGAACATTATGGAAAAGGAACCTTTTACAACATAAAAATAAATAAATAATACATTATAATATAAAAATTGGTTTTGACACCATGTCGAAAAATTTGTAGGTTAAAAGCGTCGTTCGCGAACAAGTCCAAACCAATAAAATATCAAAAACCTTTTTTTATCCGCGTGAATTAATTTAAAATTAAAATTGGGTTACGTACTCATCCCGTAATAATAAAATTTTACTATAAAAAAAACAACCGTCAACCCCCCCATCACCCCCCATGCGGCTAAGTTAACTCTGAAGGGCCCTCATGATTTTCTACCCTAACAAAATAATTAAATATAAAACTTGAAAATAAAACTATATAAAAAACAAGTTTTTAAACTTAAAACCCTTCTATTGATTACGTATTATGTATAACTAAAAAGTAGAAAATAACATATACCAATTTACAAAAACGAATTTTTTAAAAGAAGGGTTTTGGAAATGTTGGCAAAATAAAGAAATCACAAATTCCAAAACCTTTCTTTTAAAAAATTCGTTTTTGTAAATTTGTATATCTTGTTTTTTACTTTTTAGTTATACATAATACGTAATCAATAGTAGGGTTTTAAGTTTAAAAACTTGTTTTTTATATAGTTTTATTTTTAAATTATAACTTAAAAAAACAGTAATAATTGCAATTTAACATTGGTATTGAACCTCTCCATGCCTCAGCAATAAATCTCTAAGGCATGGATGTCCTTGAGTGGGTTATGTAAATAAATTATAATTACTAGTAACTTAATTAATGAAAATTGCAAATCTTAAATGACGATAAATTATTTGTTGTTGCATTTTCTAAACGTTTAATAAAAAACCACTACCAATAAAACAATATATCCATCTAGGTTTCTATAAGTAGTTTATTTTCACAAACAAAAAAATACTGATAAAACTTTATAAAAAACATTTAAGGAAAAAAAATTCAAGGCTTTTCGACTTTTTACAACAAAAAATATGACCGATGCTAAAGTTTGGCACACGGATATGTGACAGTTAAAATCAGAAAGCCATTCTACAGTAGTAGTAGTATTTCTTAGTTTTATTTTCGACAGTAATATCACAAGAGGTAGTGAAATTTTCGATAATTTTATTATGCTCCCATAAAATAATTTTGCTCAGTAATTTTTTGAGTATATTTTTCGTTATTAAAAGATCGAGACCGGGGGTCGAGGGCTTTTAGCGAAAATTAAACGAAAAAAATTACTTTAGAGCCTAATTATTTTATGAGGCCATAATAAAATTTTCTGAAAATTGCACCTCGAGTGGCATTTAGCTTGATTATTTCACAAACTAACTAGCAAAAAAAGTATGTTTTATTCAAATGTTTATTGCATATTATTAGGTTTAAGTAGAGCTCACCTCAAATTATTTAGTTTTCCGTACCAAGTCCTGGCTTGAAACATTTTTAAATTTTTGAAAAGCGCGCTTATAGCAATTGTTTGAACGTTTATCTGGTGCTCCGGCGTTGCAAGATTTTGCCCTAAACATTATCATTTCCTATAAATTAGTTGTTTTTTTGTACAGAGCATTAGGCATAAGAAAATAAATAATCAAAATAAAACAATTACATTATGTTCTTGAAAAATAAACTGTTCCGTAGCTTAATAATAATTATAATTAAATTAAAACTTAAACAATATATTGTGAAATAAGTCTGACAACATTGCTATGTTTACCATTTTAATTTTGAATGTTTTGTCATAAACGAAATAAAAAAGCTAGTCTTAAAAGTTGCGTTTTGTGGTTAAGCCCATATCTATCCATATAGAATATATATTTTCAATAATTAAAAAAATATATATATTACAAAAAAATGCGTTTTTAGTGTGTATACCATATACGCTACAGCTTCCTCTAGGAATTGTTCGATTTAGGGCAAAATTTGGTCTATAGTTTTTTTTATAGGGAAAATAAAATGAAGGGTGAATTGACAGTCATAGGAATGCGGCAGAAAATTGAAATCGGAAATCTATTCTACAATGAAGCTGAAGTTTGCACGTTTTTTTGCATCGAAAATTCAAATAGTATATTAAAGCACTTATTCCATAACACGTTTTTAGCGCACGAGTAAAAGTTTTACTGTATTATATTATTATTAATTATTATAATGTATACTAAAGCTGTATCAGTAATCACGGTGTTCTAGAAGAACTTTTAACTGACATGAACACTTCCATTTTTTTTTTTCTTTTTGGAATTTGTTATATGAGCTCTAATTAAAAAATAAGACTAAAATTTTAAAAATCGTTAGAGCCGTTTTTGAAAAAAAATGTGTTTTTTAGTAAATATTTCTGATATTTAACATACTCGGTTTGTCCTCGATGTCTCCGATTTTGACCAAACTTGGCATAGTGGTACCACTATGGTACCTAAGCACTTCATCCAAATTTTTTTCAAAACGGTCCATCCGCTCACTATACTGGGTGTCCCACCAAATTCTTGAAATAGCTTATCTCCGTTATTTGAAAAGGTATTAAAATTTGCAAAAAATAGCATTAAATCAAAGCCAAAGAAGATTTTACTGACTTAATCAAAACCGCCCCATACTTACCCACTCCCTTGAAACTACCCCCAACTTCTGTTTTTCAAATAACACCCCCTAATTCTTATTAAAGACTATGAAAGTGCACTTTATTCTGAATTCAACCATTTATTATAAGTGGTATCTTAAATTTTAAAGGGCTCTAAATAACAATTATTATTTATTAATAGAAGGGTGGTATTTAAAACAAAATTGCGGGTAGTTCTAGGACTGGGTTGTTATGAGTTGGTTTTGAATATATTAATCAATTTTCTTTTGGGTACAATTTAACCTAAGTTTTTGGAAAATTTTCTGGTTAAATTTAAAGTGAAATGTGCTTTTATATTCTTTAGTAAAATAGGGAAGTGCTATTTAAAAAAACTAGTTGGAGGTGGTTCCAAGAGGGTGGGTTAATAAGGGGTAGTTTTGCATATGTCAGTAAATTTTACTTTGAATTTTAATTTAATTTTATTTTTTTTTTAACTTTTTTATATTTTTAAATAACGCATATATAGCCCGTCTAAAACCTGGTGGGACATTATTATTACTAAATAATAATTGTTATTGGAAGCCCCTTAAAAGAATTAGATACTATTTATAATACATTTTAATTTTTAATTCAAAATGAAATTTCATATTGTTAGATAAAAATGGGGATGGAAGGTGTTATTTGAAAATCAGAGGGTGGGGTGGTTACAAGGGAGTGAGTAAGCAATGGAGGGGGGGGGTTAAATAAGTCAATAAAATCTTTTTTGGCTCCCATTTAACGCTATTTTTACAAAAAAAATTACCATTTCAAATAACGGAGATATAACTTGTCAAGAACCTGGTTGGTGGGACACCCGGTATCGTGAACGGATGGACCGTTTTGAAAAAAATTTGGATGGAGTGCTTAGGTACCATAGTGGTACCACTATGCCAAGTTTGGTCAAAATCCGAGATATCGAGGGCAAACCGAGTATGTTAGCCTGAAATATCAGAGATATTTTCTAAAAAACACATTTTTTTCAAAAACGGCTCTAACGATTTTTAAAATTTTGGTCTTATTTTTTTAATTAGAGCTCATATAACAAATTCAAAAAAGAAAAAAAATGGAAGTTGTCATGTCATTTAAAAGTTCTTCTAGAACAGCGTGTAATAGTACTATTGGTCCAATAGCGCCTAAGCAAGCAAAAAATAGGTACCTAATGGGTAGGGTTCTCGGCCAATTAATATAGCCATTTGGAAATTTTTACCCGTATAAAAGAAATGACAGCTCGGGTTCGAAAATTTAAAATTTGGTGGAAAATCATCACCAAGAACAGAAGACACACCATTTCTATGAGACAGACATATTGAATTGGGCGAGAAGGGTCAATTCATACTCTCCGGGGATCACCTGGATTTTTTCATATTTTTTTATATAAAATTCATTTGGATGTTGGATGTTGGATAAAAATATTTTTGCACGACCAAGACTAAAACTTAATTTTACGCTTTCATTTTCGGGAGTAAACTTGCCGTTTTTCTCCCTAGGGAATAAAAATCACGGCAACCTTGATAATATTAAAATATTATACTTACTATGTGCTTGGCTGGTTCAAAAATTAGGTTTGGTGGTGTTTTGTAATAAATTAGCGATTCAAACCAATTTATTTGATTTTAACAAGGAAAACCTTTAAAAATAACATTGTTATAATAATTTATACATAACTTAAAATTTATCATCTTCGTCCATTTGTTTGACGTTTGTGTCAACCATATTAAAAAACAATTGAAATCGCGATAGCCATGAAACTGACTTTTCGCAATTTACAGACATCTTGATTAAATAATAAAAAAATAATAAAATAAAACAACCGATTTTAGACGCGTGGTTTTTAATTTTAATTTTATCTACCTACCTAAATTATGTTTGGTCCTGCAAAAAATAGTGTATATACCTCAGGACTATACTTGGCTGTTTTAGTCCCTTGCATTTCTGTTTCCCTCGCTCGCTACGCTCGCTCAGGAAACTCTAATGCAGCGGGACTAAAACAGTTTAGTCCCTTGGTATATAAATAACTATTAAACACCTATATTAGTTTTTTTTCTTACATCATGATGGTATTTTTTTAATATTAGTTTAAACTGAATTTTAAACAAATGCCTTATGAATAAATTATTTATTTATTTATTTTGTGATACTTTCCTGCTTAATAAGTAGGCGACTTAAGTTTAATTGGGCCTAATCAAGCAACTCATTTAAATTTTTTATTTTAAGCATAAATTTTAAATTTACGGTCTAGTCTATAAAAGCAGACGTCTGCTTTTATATACATTTTAAAAAAATATTCATAAGCTAAAATACATGCATATATTTTAGTTTGTTTCTAAGCAATAAAATGTGATTGAATATGTAATAACTACAAATTAAAATTTAATTATATCAATAAACAATTAATGGTCAATTTGATAAACATTAAATTGTATACCTGCTTAATTTATTGCACTTCGTTAACCGTAATTAATCATGCGGGAAAAATATTAACATTGGAATTTAATCATGTGTGGCCTGTATCTATTTATTTTTTTAAATTAAATTTGCATTACGTAGAGAAAAAAATGTTTTTTTACATAAATCATGAATTTTTTGTTCACATAAAAATGCCGGCAATTTTAAGTAACTTTTTCGATTTGAGCTAGAGAACGCTCTATAAGTCGTAAATCTGTTTTTTAATGTATGTTTGTTTTGATGTAATAGTATATTACATAACTAGTGTGGAAAGTGACATATTTCACGCGAGTGGGAAGGTTTACGAACGAGCCACTAGGCGAGTGAGGAAACCCCACGAGTGTATGAAATACACTTTCCAACGAGTTATGTACACTATTTTTCCTACGATCCCGAAAAAATATGAAGTTTCTTATTTTAATATTTTCTAATTTTTACTAATTTTTAAGAAAAGCAAAGCACAAAATAATTATAAAGAGAATACAAATTTATATATGTAGGTATGTCAAACAGGAAATATGAGTTTCATTTAGCTTTAGTTTTCTTGGTTTTATATTTAATACAATACATAGCTGTTAAAGGGTTGCCTATACCTAAATAAATGCAAACTTGAGTTTACTTATTAAATTATATTTCTGTGGTTATGCTGCCATATAAGATAGTAAAATTGTACTGTTTTTCATTTCATAAGAAAATACTGTGTATTTTGATGTTTTTTATGTAATGTTAGGTAACTAAATAAAAAATTAAATAATTTTTATAGGATCTTGACTGTCTAGACTATACAGTACAGGTCAAAATAGTAACGTTATAACTATAGTTTCTATTTTTGACATGGAAAATAGAAATATTTGGATTAAAACACTTAAAAGTCTGTGGTGAAAGGTGGAAAATGGTTTGTAAAACAAGGTGAATAAAATTTGTAGAATCTACGAATATCTAAATAAAATTAGGCAAACCTTCATACATAAATATCACACGATTGTGATATAAAAATATCAAACTAGTGCGATATGAGGCGTTTTCTAAAGAACAAAAGAGTGTCCTAAATGCCATTTTCATAGGGGATCGTAGGAAAATATATGTTTCGGTAAAATAATAAATTGTAGCCGTGATTCACATCATTCACTAAATTAATCCACCTTAATTTGTAGCTTAGGTGACCCCATCGAAAAAATGTTATCCATAACTTTTACCGCTTCGGAGAAAAATTATTGGGTCGGGAACTTTGGGTCACCCGGTACATAGTCCCTTTTTAAAATTTAAATGTTTTTATTAATAACAATATTACATTAAGCCCAGAGGTCAGGTAGTTTTGCCCGGAAATAATTCAGGGAGTTTTGATTTTGAGTTTAATGAGTAGGGTTTTGTGGCAGAAAATAAAAAAAAACATGTGACATTGAAATCAATTTGGAACTGTCATTTTTTAACGTATTTTTCACAAAAAAAAAAACGTTTTTTTTTTATTTCTCAAGGTCGTTGCATTCTAGGACAAAAACGTTGCATATGAAAAGTTTTTAAAGTTAAAACCATTCTATTATAATAGTACTTCTAAGTACATATTACGTACAACTAAAAAGTAGAAAACAAAATGTTTATACCAATTTACAAAAACAAGAATTAAAAAAAAAGGATTTTGGAAATGTTGCCGAAAATCAAAGAAATTAAAAATTTCAAAAACCTTCTTTTAAGAATCTTGTTTTTGTAAATTGGTTTGGACTTAAATATCTTGTTTTCTACTTTTTAGTTATACGTAATAGCAGGGTTTCAACTTAAAAAACTTGATTTTTATATCATTTTATTTTTTGCTAATTAATTAATTAATGGATCCTAAAGGGGATAATTTAAAATTTTAGCACGTTACTCATTTCATCTTCCAAAACAAAATCGAAATCTCCAAAATAGTGCATACTAAATATTCTTCTTAGAACGCTTAGTGATGACTATTTTAAATTTTAAAAAGGCAACAACCATTGATTTTTTATTACATTTTATTGAAACAGGTCGAAAATAAGTGGGCGAGCCTTTTGGAAATGTAAAAATCTATTTATATCTGTAGTGTTGTAATATTACTGAAAATACATAAACGACCAAAAAAGGCAACTAGTATTGTAGAATAATCATGCAATCTAACCTAGTTGCTGAGATAAATCAATGGACTTAAATCAGGTAAATACGAGGGTAAATAGAGACCCAAGAAAAAAAATATACAGGGTGATCAGTAACTGCCATGCTAAAATTTAAGAGGAGATTCTACATCTAAAAATATGAAAAAAAGTTTCTATAAAGGGTGGTCCGGAATGAGCCCTAAGGGAGCTACGGCCCCTCGAAGATGACATATTGAATGGGGAACAAATAAGAGCATCCATAAAATTTTAATGCTGCAGGGTGATTCTTCATTTAAAACTGAGCAAAAAAGTATTCTTCACCAAAACACCTAAATTTAATATTAAAGAAGTAATAGCCTTTTAAAAAGTAACGTTTTTGGTGGCACAAAATGTTACTTTTTTTTTTGAAAACGTTTGCTCCTACATGACATTTTTTTATCTATTTTTACTCAAGAAATCTATATTTTTACAAAAAATCCAAAAAAAACTACACATAAAAAAGTTTGGGGCAAAAATGTGTTAAGCCTCACATATTTTGTACGTCTAGGCTTTCATCTGGATAAATTCAAAAAAAATAAATTTACATAAACTTATTGCCCTTATTAATACTAGTATACATGCAAAAGCTCGTCGCTCTAGCTTAAAGGGTACCAGATTTATTAATTAAAAACCTTATTCTTATTACAATTTTTTAAGGGCCGTATCTCCCTTAGGGCTCATTTCCGGACCAACCTTTATAGGAACTTTTTTTTGTATTTTTGGATGTAGAATCACCTCTTAAATTTTGGCATAACAGTTATTGATCACCCAGTATTGTTACGATTTTTCAAATAAGACATGGAATAATTGTTGTGGGGAGTTTGGTTTAGTGGCTAATACTCATAATGCCTAAACTTTAGCGCATTGCTGATCACTACGACTGTTATAACAACAATAATTATTGATGTCTTCTCCTAAAAATTTGTTGACTGAAATAATAGTTTGCGTTATATTTTGTTTTTCGAAATGGTCACGAAATAATTTAATTTCTGTACAAAAAAGTATTCATTTGCGCATGTGCACTGACTTTCTTATTTTTGTTTTGACGTATGCCAAAAATTATTTTAAGGTTATGTAACATTCTTTTGCAGAATTTAAAGCTAAATTCCGGTAGCGCAATGGTTAGTGCGTTTGATTACGGATCCTGGGGTTGTGGGTTCGAGCCCCACATAGAGCATGGATGTATAGTGGTGCAAATAGTCGATAGATGGAACTACGATGACTAACTGTAATGTGGGTTGCAGGTGAAACTGTAAACACATTTCAGGGTGGATGCGAGTTCTGTTGGGGACCGTGCTTCGGAGGGCACGTAAAGATGGCGGTCCCGTCAATTAGGCCATAGCAGCGAAAAACGACGTTTAACAGTAAAACAAACAAACAAACAAAGCTAAATTATTTAGCCTAAATATAATCCTATTTGATTCTTAAAATATATCGCCTTCTAAATTCTGAAATATCGTATCTGAAAAATGCCTCCCATTATAAAAAAAACAAACCAGCAAACTACCAAACCAAACCATTATTAACGTAAACCAACGCCTCCCATTAAAAAAAAAAACACCAAACCATGAAACTACCAAACCAAACCATTGTTAACGTAAACCAACGCCCACATTAAAAAAATCAAACAGTAAAAGTAAAAGACAGTAAGTTTTAGTAATAAAACCAGAAATCAGTGCAAAAATACAGTTCATTTTTGTGGACCTGATGCGCACTGTAACCCCACTCAAATTAAACTATTTCATAAAACTACAACTGCCTAAACGAAAGCCACCTTTGACATCCGTCAAAACAAAAATAAGCAAACCAGTGCGCATGTGCTAGATTCTTCTCATTACTGCGGTGAGTGAATCGTCTAAAAACAGCTCAAGAACGTATATTTTAATGGAATTTATCAGTCACAATTTATACTAAATAAATAAAGCTTTAAAATGAGTTGAATTACCTAATTATGTAAATTTGTACTGTATTAATTGTTCTGACAAAGCTATTATAAATTATATGAATATAGTCCTTGTTGAACAAGTAATTTTTTTCTAACGTTTAAATTTATTTTACTATTATCTAGGATTGCAGTAAAAGGTAAATATTAGTCAGTCATAATTCTCAACCCTGGCCTAATAATTCAATAGTTATTTATAATACAAGGGCAAAAAGTTAAGTTTTTCGATTGAGTACGTTTTTAAAAGCCGAGGGCCGGCTTATCGGGCCGGCCTGAGGGTAATAAACCTACGAAATCGAAATTTAACTTTTTGCACCTGTATTATACAATATTTTTTATTCGATTGTTACTAATTATAATAAATTATTAAAATATACTTAATTTTAAATTGCAAAAAGTATCTATTTTTAGTGTCTTATTACTTATCTAGTTATCCATGACAAATTGATATCCAATCAAATCGCTAAAAAATCAATTGAATCGTTTCTTTTGCGTGCGGTTTCATTTTCAAATTAAAAAAGCTATCGCTTGGTGATTAATTTCTGTTAAAATGTGTCTGTTATGAAAATAGTAATACTTCTGAACCGTTCTATGAATATTATAAATATTGAAATTGATTTTACAATTGAAATTTTGTATTTTAAATTTATTTTAGTGGATGAATACAGATTAATCAGTTAACATATATTTTGAGGTTATGTTATGGAAGAAATTTTTATTTTGTATAAAATGATTATAATAATTGTATCTGGTCAAAAAGAGCAGTTAGTTCAAGACCAAAAGTGACATAAAGGTCATATTTCTTTGTAAATATTACAGTAAAGGTAAAGCATCTTCTTTTAAAAAGCTTAAAAATAACAAGTTTTAGTTAGCGGACAAAAAAAACTTTTTGGTCCTAGGGCCACGAAGTTCAACTTTTCGCCCGTAAAACATAACCATAAAGTGTCTCTTTTAGAATCAATCGAATAAAAAGTAATTTTTTTCACGT
Source organism: Brachypterus glaber (assembly GCA_958510825.1). NCBI lineage: Eukaryota > Metazoa > Arthropoda > Insecta > Coleoptera > Kateretidae > Brachypterus > Brachypterus glaber. Next base: position 14,847,078 of record OY294044.1, on the reverse strand, counting down.
TTCTATATAAATAGCCTCACATTTTAGTCCTGTCCAAACAACAACGTACAGTGCAGTCCAAAAGTAGCCCCTCACCCCTCCAAACGAATTTATTTTATAGACGTAAATTGATAATATAAAGCGCTTAAGTCTAAAATCTCAATATCGAAAAAAACTGAGATACGGCGTCCTGAAATTTACAAGTTTTGTATCATGAAATTAATCATTTATCAAAAATTGTTTCATTGTATTAAAGTTTAAAAAAAATCTCATTTTCAACCTTATATTAAAACTTCCAACAAACAAAAAAATCCTGGCCCCACATTTGAAAAGCTAAGATAATCAAATCTGTTTCAAAAGATAGTTTGAAGTTTTTAAGCGTTTCAAATTTTAAGTCGATATCTCAAGTTGTTCAAGAGTTAAGAAGGGGTAACTTTTGGACCCAACTGTATGACAAATAGATCTTAAATTTAATTTTTTTCATAAAAAAATAATGTTATGTTTTCACACTTACAAATACCCTTCCTAAATGTTACAAAATTAAGGATTTTAGGATGATTCACTGAATTTAAAAATTTGTTAAAAATATTTAATTTACAATTATCGTGCATATGATTAGTTCAAACAACATCCGATATTTGCTGCTATAAATATTAATAATTTTATCACAAAATTTCTTAGAAAATTAATTTTTAATTAAAAAAATATTTTATAATATAATCCCCTAAGACACATTTATCAGTTTTAAATCACGTACGCTTATGAATCATAAAATTAACAAGTAGGTTATTTTCAATAGGTTAACTAGATGAAACGTTGCAAGCACCCTGTCAAAACATCGGCACTATTGTACGCTAGAGTCATCTAGTTTGCAAATTTCAAACTAGGTGTTTTGTTTGATTTTAAATTCTGTATCTTTAAAACATTATATTCTAGCAAAAAACTGTATATTACATTTTTTATAGGGCTTAAAAAGAGCTTTTATTTAAAATATAATTTTTTGAAATCGGGTTATAAATAGTGAGATATGCTAAAAAAACCTTTTACTGCTTTAAACGCCAATATCTCGAAAACAATGCGTTTTAGGAAAACGTTGTTTATAACATTTTTTGACCAGTTTAAACTTATCTTTTATATAAGTGCTAAATTAACCAAATACAATAATAATTGCCTTAATTATAAACAAAAAACGCTAAAAATAGGATTTTTACCCTATTTTTACCCCCAAAATCTAATCAGCTCTTCGGAATACGATAAGAAACAATATGCAAAAAACCGCAATCGATATCTCATGTAGAAATGGAGTTAGAGAGTTTACACCCAGACAGACAGACAGACGGACTGATTTCGAATGGTCTAAAACGTCGAGAAATGTGAATAAAACGTGGTCAAAGATTTTGACTCTTCGGCGAAGATTTCAATACATCGGCACTGTTAGTAACACTAAGTGCCGATATAAAAGTGGCATAATGTATTATGTATAAGTATTATGAACCACTTTAAAGTAGGATTATAATAATTTTAATTGATATTATCATGCTATTGTTTTACAGATGTTTTGTTATGAACAACATATAGGTATATTAATTAAAAATATCAAGCTATTTATTATTTAAATCTATCTGATTATTTTAATCATTATTAGTAATAATTAAATTATAATTAATTGTTAAAACTAAAATCATTTTAATTTCTCCACGTGTCTTTACACCATTAATATTTATATCTGATACTTTTTACATACAATTTAAGAAAACGTAAATTACTTTATGTAATTGACTTATTTATGTTGTTAGATAGGTCATAAGGTCATTCATATAAAGTACTTATAGTTTATTGTACTATATTGTTTAAACAATTAAAACATTAATTCAAAAGTGAAATTATTTTCTAAAATTTCAATAAATACAATAGTATTATTATTATTATTATTATTATTAAACTACTATGGTCCGTTTTATCAAGCAAGATAGTAAATTAAAAATCGCACAGTGAATATTTGAGGAGGTGACTTTCAAAACTCAGTTTTTGACATTTTTTGACATTTTTTGAAAAATTGAGATAATGATGGTGTTTACACTGTTAATGCATATTCGATCTATTGATCCAAAAAAAAAATAAAAAAATTGTTATTTCATATTAAAAATTTAGTTAGAAAACCACGTGGAAAAACAAAACGCAGTCTTTGAACCAAAGCTTGACATTCAAAACGCAGTTTTTAATTATACTACAGTCAATATAGGTTTCAACTGCGACAAATATATTATATATACCAATTTTAAAGAAAATATTGAAAATATTTACCCCCTCGGGGGGGGGGGGGAGTAAAAAAATATTATTAGATTCAATTTTAGCAACCCTAAAAACCCCTATATAGCAATTTTCAAATTTTACTATTTTTTATTTTTCCCCATTTGCCCCCTTACCGCATCCCAATGTTCACCAAAAACAATCCCGTGCGAGGACTTTTGGTAACATACCTGTATGCCGAATTTCAAGTCTCTAGCTTAAAGCGTTCTTAAGTTATCGTGCCCACAAGATTTCCCAGACAGACCGATCGACCGACCGAACGACCGACCGATCGAAAATTTTTTTTCTTTGCTTGAAATGGATTTATATCGACATAAAACGCTAAAATACGCAAAAAAAAAATTTGAAAATTTATGCACGAGTACAAGGATTTCCGAAATTTTAAAAAATTTTAAAATGGGAAAGCAAAATAGGTTCATACATTGAGAATGTATGTACAATGTACAATATGGGTCTATTTATAAGTTACGTAACACTCTGGAGGGAGACCCCCTCTCCCCCTAGTGTCATGTTGTGTGTTGAGTTAAATGAAAAAAGCGTTACACAGAGAGGTCCAAAATAGTAAAAAAAGGTTTTACATAATATATGGACAGCTCCTGTATACTATTTGTATCTATACTTACCTAAAAAATATTTAAAAAATCAATATCACAAGAGATTCTATTTATAATATTCATATTCATTTAAATGCTGGACTATCAAAACGCAGTTTTTATGCTTTGACTTTCAAAACGCAGTTTTTGATTTTTTTAATATGCAATTTTTTAAATAATTAGTTAAACTGATTTAATTCGCCAATGTAATTTAACTATTCTCTCTAAAATAGATAATACCTGATGTTTATTGGTACTATAAAAGCTGTTATAGTTCCTAAATTAATACTTGGTTGATATCTCGAAATGTGTTATTTGTCAAAAACTGCGTTTTGAAAGTCACCTCCTCATTTTTATAACAGTTTTGAATAGTATATCTTTGTGTATAGAATATAGTTATGTTTTATAAAATAAACTAAGCAGTATATTCGCACATCCAATATTCGAATCTGTTTTGAAAATATTCATTGTGCGATTTTTAATTTACTATCTTGCTTGATGAAACAGACCATAGTTTTATTATAGACGTTTTTAGCGCACTCGTCCCAGTTTAAAAAAATCAAGTCCCTGGCTGCAATTTGATTGACAATAGTATAATGAAACGAGTAATTTATACTATATTTTTTAATTAAGAGGTTTTTGCTAAAGACAACAGTATGTGGAAATTTTAGTTTTTTGTAAAAAAGCTGTAATAAACATGAATGTTTATAGTTCTTGGCATAAATGTATTAATTCTTCGCTCTCTTCTTTCCGTCAAGAGCGTTATAAGGCGTGCGTGCTTTCAACGGGCCTCCCACTTGCACACACATTCCAAACATATTTCCCGTAGCCACAGATCCGTGCGTCAAACTATATATGATGCAACTTAAATAGAAAAAATACTGTATGTATGTATACTAATATTGATATTTAATCAATTATCAAATGTTATTTGACTTAGACAATTTAAATAAATTTTGAAATTTTCTAAAATTTATTTTAATTTTTAAAACGCAAGCAAGTCACGTTACTATCGTGCGCCCTCTCCCACTCTATGGTTATGAAGGACAAAGTGGGAAAGACATATGGTCACGTTACTTGCTTGGGAGAAAGTGTCCAGTATAAGGGACAAAATTCAGTAATGGGAGAAAATATGTCTCTAGCTCCAAAATAAACTTAAATATGGACTCTTTGTGCAATTTAGTTAATGAAATGTCTTCAATATTAACTGGTTTTGATACTCAGTTACTAATAGCTTCTATAAATATCGTCTGTTTTGAAAATCTGACATATTAACCTAAAAAACTTGACAACGGTCCCTTGTCTCCCGCAACCCTTTTGAAAAAAAATCCAAATTTGTATGTAGATTACCTTAACTGAACTTTGCAAAATATTTTTTAGTTAATCTAAGAACTGTTAACTTACGTCATAAGACTTATTTACTTGGAAAATCTTATACTGGTTTGAATAAAAAAAATAATAACTTATGTCTCCCAATTTAAATCGAGCGCTTCTTATATTAGTAAAATACGACACTGCTAGAATGCCGATCGTGGTACGTTAAAATTATTAGTAGAAGATCAGTACCAAGTATTTTCATTACGTGTTAAGAGCGGTAAGTACTTTTAATTGTAAATATGCATTTAAGAAATTTAGTTTAAGCGATGTTATTTTAATGCGTACTTTTTTAATGAACAACGCCGGTCCCTAATATTATCTTAATTGTTTTTAATTATATCTTAGACTAAACATTTTAGATTTGTACAATAACATATACAATACCTAACCTCAAATTTGCAGGAAATGATCTCAAAGACCTTGGTCCAAATCCCACTAATTGTGTCTAAACGCAACGACGGTCCCTTGTAACGACGGTCCCCACGAAAAGGAACCGTTGTTGCTAACATAGGGAACGTCGTTACATATTTGAAAAATTATGCAAATTTTTACTCTGTTAAATAAAGAAATAAATATATTCCAAACTCAAAAAAACAATCTTAGAGAAAGCCAATTGAATGAAAAGGGGAGTGAGAAATATAAAAAATATTATATTAAAAATATTAATTTTATTTTTAAATTGAGAAAATTTGGTCCCTTTGCTAAGAACAACGGTCCCTATAAAATAATAACGACGGTCCCTATAAATAATAACGACGGTCCCTCTAAGAATAATAAAATTGTTGCTAATCAACTGTATGTACAACCCTCTTGGATTTGATCTTTTATTACAATATGAAGAATAACTATGACAATTTTTTCTTTCTTTAATATATATTTTTTAATTTATAATTATTAAACCAATTTATACCATTATTAAATTTTATCCCATAAATAAAACCAGTAGTTCAAAGTTTCTGGAAATAAGTAAACTGAACACACAAGTTTTCAAAATTGTAAAGTGAGCCAATATAAGTGGTTTATGAAATTGTATGCAACGTCGAATAATCAAATTAAATCACTCAAAAGTTGTAAAACATTGAACAAATGCCAAGTACTTAAGTAGAGTAATTCCGATGAAAATTCGTTTCTCAACTAAAAAGTTTTTCATGAAAAATTAAATGTTTATGTTTCCGTTATAAATTTCCTACATTTTGAACTTTATGAGCGGGTACTAGAAATTTTATCGTAAATTATAATTTCGAGGCTTTCCTCGTAAAGTACACATAAATATGTTGTGGAAAGTAGATGCTGTTTTTTTATTTAGAAAATGACTAGATGTAAAATCTTAATTTTGGGGGTCGACATAAATAAAACTGACCCGGTATGCATGCCAGTAAAAAAAAGTCATACATATATGATTCCATCCCTAAGATGACGAAGTGGGTAAGAATCGTCTATAACAAGCGAACGTCAACAGATGAAGCAAGCAAGCATTTGCAGTTTGTGATAACTAACTGACTAAAGCGCTAGTGTTATTCTTTCCAATAACGACGTAGAAGCCATTATAGTAGTATTCAAAACTTTAAGGTATAAAATACCTTCATAGAAGGTCCCTATCTAACTATAAATAAATTTATAAACAAGCCGTAAAGATATGTAATGCTACGCATTCCATTATATATTATTCACAGTAAACAGTATATTGCATTTCCCAAATACTTAAAAAAAATAATTTAAAAAAAATACACTGCCCAGTAAAAGAGCTTTCCCATTTTACACCTCTAAAATAGATTTTTTATTATTAGATTTAATTTTAGCAACCTTAAAAATATATCAATTTTCATAAAAACTATCCCCAAATTAAAAAAAAGTTATCAGTTTTAGCGACCTCAAAAACCCCAATATATAATTTTTCAAGAAAACTACCCTCTGCCTCTCAAGGGGTGAAGTAATAATTTTTTATTATCAGATTCACTTTCAGCAACCTGAAAACCCCCAATACACCAATTTTAACGAAAACTACCCCCCGCCCCTTTGGGGGGAAGCTAGAATTTTTTTATAATCAGATATATACCATTTTTCACGAAAACTGCCCCCCACCCCTCAGGGGGTGGATTTAGATTTTTTTATTATCAGATTCACTTTCAGAAACCTCAAAAACCCCAATACACCAGTTTTCACAAAAACTACCCCCCACCCCTCAGGGTGTGAAATTAGAAAAAAGTTATTATCAGATTCAAATTCGTCAACCCCAAAAGCCCCTATATACCAATTTTGAGGAAAATATTGAAAATATTTCAAAATATTTACCCTCACCCCCTTGGGAGTAGAGTTAAAAAAAATTATTATCAGATTCAATTTCAGCAACCTCAAAAAATATAGCAATTTTCAAATTTTTTGCCGCAATGCCCCAATGTTCACAAAAAACAATCCCGAGCGAGAACTTTTGGTAACATACCTGTATGCCAAATTTCAAGTCTCTTACTTAAAGCGTTCTTAAGTTATCGTGCCCGCAAGATTTCCCGACCAACCGATCAACAATTTTTTTTTGCTTGAAATTGATTTATTTCGGCATAAAACGCAAAAATACGCAAACAAAAATTGAAAATTTTTCTTTCCGAAAATTTGGAAATTTTCAAAATGGGAAAGCAAAATAACAAAAAAAAAATACATTTTTTTGAAAAACGAAAAATTATTGAAAATAAAAATTTTGTTTTTTTTGTAAATTTTTATTTATGTAAATTGAAATTAGTTGTCTTATTTAAGAGTTCTAAATTTGAAGTCGATACCTCAACTCGTTCAAAACTAAAAAGGGGGTGGGTTGACTTTTGGACCGCTCGACCGCGCTCTGTATATTTATATTACTAAAAATTATTTATAAATGCGTAAGTTGCCTAATACATGCTAAAACCTTTATATTACAAGGTATTATAAAATATTACATGCAAAACATGGGTTTATATTATTATTGCCTGTATGTAATAATATTTTCACCAGTTCCTTATTTAATAAAATTTATTAATATTTAATGTTACATGAAGTTTATCCGGGTTTACCTACATGGTGTAATCGCATTATTTTTTATAATCCGGCTCAAAATATTACACTTGGTATAATGGCATTTTAATTAATATACAATAAATTTAATACATAGTACCTGTAATGTTAATTTAATCCCTGACCTAACACTACAAATCGGTTATTGGCTTAAGGTTTGGACTTTTGCTTGCATAACAACATAATACATAACAATGCGATGCCGTGATTGGCTTAATGTGCCGCCATGTATCTTGTAAGCCAATCACGGCATCGCATTCTTATGCAAGCTTCTGGATAGGCCTTAAGGGCCACTTGCACCAACTTTTGCTCTGGGATTATCTTAACTAAACCAAGTTTAAGTTAAGAATTCTGCTTTCTGATTGGTCGGTAGTCAACTGAATCCAAGTTTAAAGTTAAACCATCGTTGGTGCAAGTAGCCCTAAATCCTAATTATAAATTCCTAGCTTATTTAAGAGCCTTCGTGTGAATAACCGAAAAAAAACATCGATTGAAAAAAGCATCGCATAATTTAAAACTTTGCAAGGATTATATTTTGCAAGTCTAAACATCGCATAAAAATTATTTCGCAAGAACAATACCTTGCAGAATATTATTCTGCAAGAATAATATTTCTCAAGAAAATTACTTAGTAAGTATAAAACTTCGCAAACTTAATTATAAACTTCTAGTTTATTAAAAACTTTAGCGTGGATTACCGAAAAAAAAAATACTTTCGAGTAAAAAAAGCTTCGCATGATTTAAAACTTCGCTGGCAAAAACTTAGCAAGGATTATACTCGTATTTTGCAAGCCTATAACATCGCATAAATCTTCGCAAACCTAATTAAAAATTGCTAGTTTATTTCAGAATCTTGGTATGAATTACCAAAATTTGCGTAAAAAAAATATATGCGTGCTAAATTTTATGTTGCATGCCATAACATCGCAAAAAAATATTTCGCAAGAACCATACCTTAAAAAATATTACTTTCCAAGAAAATGAATTAGTAAGTATTAAACTTTGCGAACTTAATTATAAATTGTTGGTTTACAGGAACCTTGGTAGCCAAAAAAAAATCTTTTAGAGAAAAAGCTTTGTATAACTTTGCTAGCAAAGATTTCACAAGAGTTATGCTTTGGCTAGAGCTTCGCATAAAAATTATTTCACAATTAGTGTTTGCCAAGCACAATACCTCTCAAAATGTTTTTTCGCAAGAATAATATTAAGTAAATTACTTTATAGGTATAAAACATCGCATACTTAGTTATAAGTTTTTAGTTTATTTCAAATGAGACCTTTTTAATTTACAAGGAAACTTCAAATGCATACTGTCACGGCGTCAATGTTTTTTTTTATTTTTTCTATTTTGCGACTCTTATAAGCTCATAATCACACGCATTTTGCGTGTTCTTATAGGCCCATAAGAAGTCTCTACTTTTTTTCTGTTGGGTTGGCAACATACAAAAGCCTATCTCTTGACGTTTTGCGTGCAAATGTCAATGTCGATTTAAAGTTAAGTTTTTGACAAAATTTTGTGTTTGGGTTATTTTTTACCGTGTTAAAATTGTGGACTGGTTAATTGCAGTGAAAAAAGAAGAGATGACTGTAAAATATATCAAAATATCATTTGTTTTTAGAATTTTAAACATAGTGTAAACTGTAATGCCAACCCAAAACAAAAATCCCTAAATCAGTCATCAATTTAAATGTAAGTTTTTTTAAATTTTAGAGAAAAATAGAAAAAAATATATAAAGCACTCGTTTCATAACACGTTTTTAGCGCATGTTATGAAACTACTACTTTAATATACTATTAGTATCTATTTAATTTTAGCTTTTATTTTCCAATGAAAAATTTCTATAAACCTATACAATATAGTCACTGTTATATAGATCTAAGAGCAGCTATTTTATAGAATTAATAAATATTTGCTCTAGGAATAACTTATTATTTGATAATAGAAAATTAAGTATAAATATTAGTTCAATCAGACACGTCAATGACTATTGATGAAAAATAACAAATTCCCCTAAATTTTCGTTTCGTTACGCATGTTTTATGTACTTTTATTTATCTTTATAATCCCGATAAAAATCAAATAAACGGTAATCTGGAATAGTAAAAAATAGCGGATACGCGTGCATTTTATCAACACAGCCAAAAAAGAAATAAAAACAACAGAAAGATATAATTCTTCGTATTTTACTGACAAATAACTATTTATATACTTGTGTCAATCTGAGAATGGGACTCTGACGTCACAGCGCGTAAACTAAATACCACTCTGTAGGGTAATTAATACTTATTTCTTAAGATGTAATAAATGATTTTTGTTTATGTAAATTTTCTATACAGTGCGGTCCAAAAGTCACCCCCCCCCCCCTTTAACTTTTGAAAGAGTTGAGATATCGACTTCAAATTTAGGACTCTTAAATAAGACAACTTAAACTATCTTTTAGCATATATTTGATATTTTTAGCTCTTAAAATGTGGACAGGGGGGCGTGGGGGGACATTTTTTTAAATGGAAAGGGGGGTCGTGTGATACATCATTTTAAAGCTTATAAAATTCTCTATTTAAACTAACATTTTTAAATTTTTTAATAATGTTTTTTAAGGTTTTGATTTTTCAATTTTTTGTGCTAAAACATTCGATTTTTTAAGTTTTTTTTTATAAATTTTTATTTATGTCAACTAAAATTAGTTTAAAAGTATAATTAACATTTTTTTATGATAAAATTAGGCATTTTTAAAAAATTATTTGTTCTTTTTTAGAGGAATTTTGACATTAATATCCATTTTCAACCCCATTTAAACCCAAAAAAAAAAAATTCAGTTACACTACAGAGTGATTTTTAATTTGCACGCTGTGACGTCAGTGTCGCATTGTCAGATTGACATGAGTATATAAAAACTATTTTTATTATACTCGAAAGATGATATATTGGTTAAAAATAGGATAAAATTTAAGACTTAACAAAATAAAGTTTTAGTATTTTAATAATCTAATTTTAAAACTTAAGTAACAATCGAAAATTATATTTTTATAACGTTTCTTAAAATAGTTATGTGTGCCAAGGATCGAAAGAACGTCTTTGGACGAGTCTGCTTTGCAATGTTTTTACTGTTAACATTTTACGAACTGGCCTCTCGCTGGAATGTTTGGAATGCAAGGTCGACTATAGAATACACGCAAAATTTTACCTCTTTTCTTTTCCACGCCTCACATTCCAGGTGCCAGTTAATAAAATGTAGACATTAGACTGACCCGGTAAAAATAATTCCCTAAAACCATGTCTAAAACTAAGATATATTTTTTTGATTTTTTTTTTAATATTTGGTAAAATGTAATATACTATTTACTGTAAATAGTATATAATGGAATTCGTAGCATAAAATTTTTTGAAAATTTTGTTGAAAACTTTTTTTTTTTGAAAAAAAAAATCAATAATTTTTTGTTTTTCAAAAAAGATCTTTAAAAAAAACGTAATTATTTTTTAAATTTTTTAATTTGTTTTTTAATATTTGGGAAAATGCAATATACTGTGAATAGTATATAATGGAATGCATAGCATTACATATCTTCACGGCTTGTTTCTCTATAAAACTGAGTACTTTTGAGTATGGCCGTCTAAAAAAATAATTTACATTAATAAAATATTAATTTACATTATGTGCCCACTAGATTGATCAAACATTTCCCAAAATTTAAATATTTCGGAACTTTTGGGTTATAAATAAAATTTACTATTTAACCTTTTAATGAGAGTATATTCTAGTAACTACTTACTTCTAAAAATTTTATTAAAGACAGTCAAATATTTGCTGAGCAATGACGCGCCTTCTAGTCGGAAAATTCTTGTTTGACGTTTAGTAGTTTATTTTTGTGCCACTTTTTATTACTCATTCCAAGTAAAAAATTATAGGACACTAATATTTAGAATTCCTGGGATAATTTTAAATTATTTGTGTCATATTTTTTCTATTTTAAAAATGAACACAGGGTAATAAAGTAACGATACGGTAATAAAATCAGAGTAGATTTTTATTAAAAATACAAGGCTTTCCGAAGTTTTGAAAATTTTCAAAATGGGAAAGTAAAATATATTTAAGCAATAATATTGGAGAGAGTATTTATATTTTTTTAATTAAGTTATAAAAATTCGTACATAGGGGTTTTAGGACTCATAGAAACGAATTTAATTTATTCATATTTTAACAAATCTATCTCCACCCACTAGGGGTGTAGAACTAACAGTTTTACTTTCCCGGGGAAAGTCTTGCGTTTTTGAAAAAAAAAAAATTCTTTGAATTTATTTATTTTTTCGTTCTTGGTTTTAAAATACCTAGGCCTAAAAAGAAAGTTTTATTTTGTTCACAGCAGTATTTATATTTTTTTAATTAGCTGATAAATGTTGGTACATTGGTGTTTTGGGATTTTTTTAGGCAGTGTTTTTTAATATTAAATATGATTTGCGAGTTCCAATGTACCAAATTAGGGTTAATTTAAAAAAAAAAGTGAATATGGGTGGTCCTATGTGTTATATGGGTGAAGATAAAATTTTTATAAAATTAAATTCATTTTTAGCGAGAAGAAAACCCCCCAGGTTCTATTTCTTATCGGGTTACTTAAAAAATATAAAAACGGGAGGTTTCTTCCCCTTAATGGTTGAAGATAGAAACTTTTAAATATAAAATTGTTTTTAGCGATTCTAAAAACCCCCAGATACCAATTTTTATAAATATTAAACAAACATATACGATTTCTATAATTTTCCCCTATAAAAACTTTGGGGTGAATTATCTCGAAAACTGAACCAACGATTTATTTTCTTGACGGATTTGGATTGTTCATCAAAAGTTATGTAAGAAAACATGTAAATAAAGTTGCGCATAAAACAAAAGTTGAAATTTGTAAACTAGTGTAATCTTTTGCCTAGGGCCTGAGTAAATCCGGCCCTGCCCAGGATCCGTTGTTATTTTTTTTTCTACGGTTTCCTAAAAATTCCTAAAAAAGTTCAATGATTATTTCAGAAAGATAACGGATAAAAAAACAAAACAATATTTTTGTATTATGTTTTTGATTTGATTATTATAATCAAATATATTAAATCTGATTATATTGAATCCAAACAAAAAATTCTGGTAATTCTACAAATATGTGACAAATTTGTAACAAATTGATAAAATGGAGCTCTCTACAACTAGAATTATGAAACAAAAGACTCTCTATCTCATTTGTGCTACACTTTCCAGCCAACCAAATAAATACTGTATTTGTTTTTCATACAACAAATACAGTATTTATTTGGTTGGCCGGAGAGTGTAGCACTGAGCGGCACAAACGAACATAGCTAATGTAAATCTGTAGAATAAGATAATTCTACTAAAATTTAGATGACGCCAGTAATTTCTTTAATAAAAATACTATAGTTACACTTTTCGCTCGGCCAAGTAAATATTGTATTTGTTCAACAAAGAACAAATACAGAATTTGTTTGGTTGGGTGGAAGTGGGAGTGTATGTATGTCTTCTATCCTTTTTGGGTAGAACTTTTGTCCCTGTCTAATCTAACGGGAGAAATCGCCATTTGATTCCATATATTTTAGATCAAATACCTAAACTTAAAGACCTACGAGTTTTTTTCTTGTTGAAAATTTTTTTAGGTATTACCATTTTAATGATTATATGAAAATATTATGTTGAAAATTTCCCGATATATCGGGAAAATAACTATAGTTATAGTCAATTAGGGATTTCTACAAAAAAAAATGGTAAGTACACTCAGAAAATGTCATTGTTATTTTAATACTAAATTTTATTTGTAAATGCATATTTGTTATTTATATCGCCACCATTGGTATTTAATATTTTACTTGTGATATTAAATACTGCAATGTGTGTATTGTATACAAAATGTACATTTAAATCCCTACGCAACATGTGTTTATTAATACTAGCATGTTATAGTAACAATTACTGTAACATTTGGTAAAGCATATCACACTTATAATATGGTATACTTTGTTGTTAAGTTGTATTATGTATGATTTAGTTTAAAGTATGTTACAGTATTCAGAAAAATTAACAACCGGGAAATAATACCAACATTTTGAATAGTAAAAATATAAAGATTGCAACCACACACAATTACACACTGATAAAATAATCGATCCTTTTTTTTACATCCTCTGTATTATTACTAATCAGCATTTTGGTATTATTTACCGATTGTTATTTTACTAAATACTGTAACATACTTTAAACTAGATCAGTAACACAACAACTACAACTTAGAGTATACCAAACTATAACTGTGATATAATTTACCAAATGTTACAGTATTAATAAACACATGTTGCGTGGGGACCCAAATGTACCAGCACGGTCTCTATGTTATTATGACAACATTTTGTATACAATACAGACATTGCAGTATTTAATATCACAAGTAAAGTATTAAATACCAATGGTAGCGATATAAATAAAAAATATGTATTAACAAATAACATTCAGTATTAAACATACAACAAAATTTTCTGAGTGTAGGTAGATAATTATAATGGAATAAAATTGCTAGAATTATGATTGATTAATTGAATATATTGCAAATATATCATGCAAATAGATGTCATAATAAATGAAAAAAATGTTATTACTATTACAGGTATTTCCTATACTTAATAATAACTGTATCATTATCATTAACAACATTATACATTTTTGTGGTGAATAGAAATTATACATTTTTTTTTCTTTATTGGTTAGTGCTGGTGTCAAGGGCGCACCCAGGGGGTGACTAACGGGATGCAGCCCCTCCAAGCCCAGCAGTTTGGATGGAGATTTTTACTGATTTGCTTAGAAGAATAAAAAGCGTTTGTTTATATATTTTGTTTTTTGTTTTTACTTACCTAATATAATAAAAGTTTAAAAGAAACTTTTTAAATACCTCTCAATAAGCTTAGATGTTTTTGTTTTTATCACTTCATCCATACTATACTCCGTCCAGTTATGCAAGATAGTAAGGGGCGCGGCCCGTTTTACACCACAGAGCGAATAAATAGCATAATTATGCATAAATCGTAGTGTATCAAAAATTTAACAAAGTCGGTACTGTTTTCCTGGAAAGGGCCTATCCAAAGACTGGCATAACAAGCATAGTACATAAGAATGCGATGCCAGGCTTGAAGTGTCATCATGCTTTTATACAAGCCTCTGGATAGACCTTAAGCCATTTTTTAAGAACGACATAAACAGGTATTATCAAAACTTGTACCAAAGTACCTAACTACTGGCTAAAATAAAAAAATACTGCTGCCAACAAAAAGCTCGAAGTGTTCTTAAGTTATCGTGGTTACATATTTCCCGGACAGACAGACAGATATAAAACGTTGAGAAACGTAAAATAAAGCAATAAAATTTTTTTACTAACGCAAGACTTTCCTCGGGGAAAGTAGTAGTATATAAGGTAAACCCGTTAAAGTGGAACCTACGGGAAAGTGTGAATGTATGCTTCAAAACTCTATTGAGGTGTGGTTTGAAGTAATGTTTTATAAATATTTTTAGACAGTTTGTAATTACAGAGATATAACCCATAAGAAAGCAGCAATAGTTATTTATGGTACTAGTGGGTAAAGTAAGATATTGCCCATGCGAGGCGTCAGCCAAGCAGGTTAATTTTTGAGAGGGCAATATCGGTTTACCCATGAGTGCCATACAAGGTTTTATCCAATAAATAGCTTAGGAATTCATATTTTTATTAAAAATTTTAATGACATTTATAAGAAAATAATTTGACAAGTGACAGTTGAGTGGATAAAATAAATAATTATCCACTCAATAAAGTAAAAGCCACGCGGGGGTTATTATTGAGTTTATCTATTTAAAATAAAGCTGTAATTGTCTTATTATCTGTATGTATTGGATAAAATGTATTTTTATTAGAAAGATATGAGTAAACACACTTCGACCGGTTTATCTTACGATATACTTTATTTGCATGGCAGGTTATTTGCATAATTAAAAGCAGTAAGTACATAGTACGATATTGATATACTTCATTTTCTTTTCGGTGAGTAATAGCGAAAATATACCACTACAATAAAACTTGTATGTGTCATAGAAATGCTACTTTGACGTCAATTAAAACAGTCAGTAAAGTAAAAAAATACTGCTGCCAACAGAATAATACTTTCCCCTATAAGCCTAGGTTCATTATATCCAAAAACAAAAAACAAATATGAAAAAAAAATTAAAAATCTATTTTTTTTTCAAAATCTAAAAAAAAATTTTTTTTGAAAAAGTATTTTTACCCCTCAATTTTTACCAAAAACAACCCCAGCCTAGAACTTTGCATAATCAACCCATGGTCCTAATTTAAAGTCTTTAGCCCAAAGCGTTTTTCAGTTATCGTAGTCACAAATTTCCCGGACACACAAACCGACAGACAGTATTTTTTTACGGAAATGATATTTTTTGGATATAAAACGTCGAGAAACGTAAAAAAAGCAATAAAAATTTTTCGACTTTTTTTACTTACTCAAGACTTTCCTTGGGTAAAGTAATAGGGATACCTAATAAAATTCCTAAAAGAAATTTTTTAAGCATCTAAAGAAACCACCCAACTTGGGTGACCTAAATCCACTAGTTCAATCTTTTCGGAACACCATAACTTTAGCCTAAAATCTTTAGGACGCTTTAAGATAGACTTTAATTTGGAGGATAGGATGACCATGATACGAGGGGTAAGGGAACGTTCAAGTATTAAGTAACGCTCCTAGGGGGGGGTCATTTTGTAGTGTTACGCCCATGTTAATGGTATAGGTATATAGCGTAACGGGGGGGTGGGGGTCCAAAATGATCAAAATTTGCGTTACGTAATACTTGAACGTTCCCTAAACCGCAGAGGAATTCAGGTGTACAAATTGGAAGTAATCTGAAGAAAATCTTTGAAACTTCAGGTAATCTTTGGAGGTAATATGGAGGAAATCTTTGAAGATTTCCTCCTAAAGGTGTACAAAATTTTGTCAGCGGTTTGCCCCATGATATCAAAACTTTAAATCAAAAACTGTGTGCTAATGTTGTTTTCGAGATACAGTAATTAATTCATGACATACAGGGAAAACAGGTCTCAT
Organism: Brachypterus glaber; assembly: GCA_958510825.1. Lineage (NCBI taxonomy): Eukaryota > Metazoa > Arthropoda > Insecta > Coleoptera > Kateretidae > Brachypterus > Brachypterus glaber. The sequence goes on along the minus strand of OY294044.1, from coordinate 14,830,664 downwards.
TTCAAATGGTTTTTGCACCAAAGCGATTAATCCGCAAAAGTGTGACCCATTTAGCGAAAATCGCTGAAAGACATTTTCCTCATCAACATGCACATGCACACAGAAAAAAAGGATTCTTTGAACCAAAGTCAATGTTCTTGAATGAAGAGCACGGGCTCTTGAATGAAGAGCAAGGGCTTTTGAATAAAGATCCACGCTCTTGGTTCAAGGACATTGACTTTGGTTCAAAGAATCTTTTTTTTCTGTGCAGGGTCCTTTTTCAGGGGTAATATCATAAGTGATACTAGGTTAGGTATCGGTGGTTTTGACATAAATTTTACGAATATTAATCCCAATGACGAAAATGCAACGACTGCTTTAGCAGGAGTTGCGTTTTCCAAAAATTGGGATTAATATGAGTAAAATTTAAAAAAAAAAGCACCGGTACCTAACCTAGTATCACGAATTGATATTTAGGGAGAGAATATAATTTATATTAATACACATACCTCTTAATTATAACGTATTAATCCACAAATAAATTATATTTTATAAATTAAAAAGCAAAAAATAAGCACGATTTTAGATTAGAGAAGAGAGGGGTAAAAGAACCATCGTGGTAAGGTATTTTCACTTATCAGTACAGCATACTACATATATATAAATTGTATTCTCAGGGGTAATATCATAAGTGATACTAGGTAAGGTATCGGTGGTTTTTTACATAAATTTTACGAATATTAATCCCAATGACGAAAATGCAACGACTGCTTTAGCAGGAGATGCATTTTTCAAAAATTGGGATTAATATGAGTAAAATTTGGAAAAAAAGCACCGGTACCTAACCTAGCATCACGAATTGATATTTAGGGAGAGAATATAATTTATATTTAATACACATACCTCTTAATTATAACGTATTAATCTACAAATAAATTATATTTTATAAATTAAAAAGCAAACAATAAGAACGATTTTAGATTAGAGAAAAGAGGGGTAAAAAAACCATCGTAGGGGTAAGGTATTTTCACTTGTCAGTACAGCATACTACATATATATAAATTATATTCTCAATATAATATTGCTTCCCATTGGTAGAGCTTTGAAGTAAGATGTTTTTCCTCAGTTTTCTTTTTACTTACTTGGTGTGGTGCTTGTGTGGTTTCGACGCACCTCAGCATCAGAATATATTAAAATTACTGCAATTTTAAGAGACTCATACGATGATGATATAATAATCTATTGAATTATTTATTAAATCTTAAAAAACAAATTACCGAAATTACATAAAATTAAAACCTTTATTTAATATTAAATTAAAAACCCATCCTAAAAAAAACATAAGTGAAAAAAATATACACTATACTACCATGAAGCGAGAAGAAATGACATAACATAAAAAATTATATAATCATGTGATGTAACCATTAAGATATATTCGTATTTTAATTATAAAATAAATAGGTATATTGCTTTGAAGAATTTTATAAAAGGATTAATTAAAGTTTTATGCAATAAAAATAGTATATTACATAACTAGTGTGGAAAGTGACATATTTCACGCGAGTGGTAAGGTTTACTAACGAGCCGTTAGGCGAGTGAGGAAATCCCACAAGTGTATGAAATACACTTTCCAAAGAGTTATGTACACTATTTTTTCTATGATCCCGAAAAAATAATAAGTTTCTTATTTTTTAAGAAAAGCAAAGTACAAAATAATTATAAAGAGCATACAAATTTATATATGTAGGTATGTCAAACAGTAGTAATACAATACATAGCTGGGAAAAAGCAAAAAGAGTGTGCTTAATGTCATTTTCATAGAGGATCGTAGGAAAAATAAGTTTTAACATTGTCAATCGATTTTGGTGAAAGATGGAAATTCTGAATATCCATTATTTGTAATATATTAAAGTGTACTTAAATTATAATTCAACTATAATAACTCTACAAAAAAAGATTTTTTTTATTTGCCAGGGACCTTTTAGTTGCGTTTGGCTATATTTATTGCGCTGATTTTGGAACTATTTTCCGTTTTTCTCGATTAGCTCGGTTTTTTGAGATATTAAAACAAAATAATTAAGGTCTAATTAAATTTTTTCTTCCGGTGGATTGGTTTTCTATTAATAGGGCTCTAAGCCAAAACAAGCGGATTCTGTTTTTTATAACCTTCTAAATTCAAAATATGAGATTTTTTCACATTTTTTCGCTATATTTTGATATAAATTTTATCTTAATATTAAAGATACGACTCTAATGTTTATACTCCATACTAACACATGAAGGGGTCAGGGGAAAAAAGATCAGAGTCACAAAAACTACTTTTCACAGAATAGCGAAATTAAGGTTTACAGACTCATATTGTATGATTACAGTTGCAAAGTAACGTCAATTATTGTTTCATCTCGTCACATACTTATTTCACAGCAAAATAATATTACCTATCAAGGTTTTTAACATTACCTTTGAGGTTCAAAGCGAAATATGCAACAGAACTACACATATGACTTTATAAAATCGATCACAGTCCAGGACTCTGATCGTTTTTTTTATGTTATAAAGCAGCCCAACAGGCTTAGTGCATTTACAATCAAAAATACGTTTCCTTAGTTACCGATGCGAAACTATGGACTTTAATTGTTTTTTATGGTATCGCTCGGACTCTGACCGTTCTTACGCTGTATATCGTTTCTATTTAAATTCGTTACAGCGACTGTAATTGTTTTTGCTTAAAACCGACATAGTCACCTGAAAGCTTGGGTCGCGAACTACAAGATGGTGTATATAACGAATTTTTGACAAAAATGGACTATGATCGTTTTTCCCCTGACCCCTTCACATATGAGCGGATTATAAAAATAAAAAAAGTTTTAGATTTAATCCAGTGGCGGAGATTTTACCGGAGGTTATCGAAAAAAGAAAACAGAGGTATTGAAGTATTTTTTTTAGAAGAGAAACACGATAAAATAAATTTATTATAAGAAAAACAAAAGGAAAATTTAAAAAAAAAATCTTTTTCTTCTTGCTTTAAAACATAAAAAATAACATTAAATAAACATTAAATAGTTCAAAATATTGTTGTTCTGCTTTGAATTACTCCGTTACTGGATTCAATCTAAAACTTTTTTTTATTTTTACTAACCTCACATATGTGTTAGTGTTACTTTTAAAAATCTTTAATATAAAATTTAATATAAAATTTTTCATGAAAATATAGCGAAAAAAATGCGAAAAAATCTAATTTTTTGAAATTTAGAAGCCTATAAAAAACAAACGTATAAAGATATTTTAAATCCGCTTTTTTTGGCTTAGAGCTCTACTAACAGAGAACCAATCATTACAATAAAAAAATTAATTAGACTTAAGTTTTTTTTTACTACAATATAAGCAAAAAACGATCTGATCGAGAAAGACGAAAAAAGTTTCCGAAATCAGCGAATCAAATATAGCCAGACGCAACTAAAAGCTCCCCGGAAAATAAAAAACTAACTAGCTTAACAGCTAGTACAATATAATAATCCAGGTAAACATTGAAGTAAACACTTCAATGTCAGAGCGAAGACAATTTAATGGAAAGGCAGAAAACGAAATTTTGACATTGAATAATTTTCAACTTTTTTGTCCTACGAAAGTGATTCATCCATCCATCCATCCCATCCCCTTCTTACCTACGGCTCTGTGTTTTATGTTTTAAAGTCATTTTGGTAAATCAAGTAAAAAAATAAGATTAGAGCAAAAAAACATCCTAATGTGCAATATTAGCATAAAAATTAAAGGTTTATTAATGTACCTACCTACTTGGGTTAAAAATATAATAATATATTCAATTTTTAAAAAATTAATATATTATTATTTATGGAATTTTTTTGCAGACATATTAATTACTTGATATTATAATGCCCCATTAAATTAATTAAAAAATTATGCTTAAAAAATGCCAAATTACCATATTAATTTTTTTTACGATTTGTTACACTAACCAACATCAAAGATTCAAAATTTTACAGATGAAAAGACAAAGACACTTTGTCAAAGTGTAGTTACTTGTTTTTTTGTTATATCGCAGGCGAAACGCAAAATTCGGCGTCTAATCATCAAGAATTGGCGACTATCGAGCTGTTTGACTGAAACTTTTCTGGTAACGAGTAAGTAAATTTTAAACAGGCAAGACATGGTCGTAGCGAAAAAGATTTGGTGGGGGGGAGGAGAAGGTCAAAAATTACAAGCCTAAAAATACAACTTTTTTTTATAAAATAATTTAAAAAAAGGCTTATAATCGACTTCACGTTAATTTTATTGTTGAAAAATTAGTGTGACCGCGGTTTCGCTATAATAGATATAGCATCTACGGACTTAAATACATATAATGGGACATCTTTAACATTCTGGTCATAAATAACACTAAGGACATTACACAATTAATAAATTAGGTTACAGATTAAAAATATGCATTTTCAGTGGCATGAATTAGGTTATGTTACATAATGCTATATCTATTATAGCGAAACCGCGGTCACACTAATTGTTTTCAACAATAAAATTAACGTGAAGTCGATTATAAGCCTTTTTTTAATTATTTTATAATAAACCACTTCACTATAAGAAGTTCAGACGTTCAGAACCATGAATTAATTTTCAAACTGGACTTTTTTTTTGCCCTGAAAATACAACTTTTTCACTCCAGCAAAAAGCTTTGTCCCTGACGCTTCTGCCAAAACTTGGCGCCACTCGCAAAACAAAAAAAAAAGCTTTGCCTCTGACGGTTTCCACCGAGACTTGGCGCCCCACCCTAAAAAAATGCTTTTTCCCTGGCGGTTTCTGCCAAGACTTGGCGCCCCACCCTCAAACAAAAGCTTTGTCCCTGACGGTTCTGTCAAAAAAAAAACTTGTCGCCCCTCGCAAAACAAAAAAAAAAATAGAAAGAAAAAAAAGCTTTGTCCCTGACGGTTTCTACCAAAATTGGCGCCTCACCCTAAAAAAGCTTTGTCCCTCTGACGGTTTCTACCAAAAGTCAAAAATGTCGCTAGATGACAAATGAAGTCACTGCTTTCTAGCGTAGTAGGGCAGAATGGCGTAACTACTATACTGCCATACTACGCCACGTCAACTCTGATGTAATATTTTGAAAACGCTGCTATGCGACAAATGGAGTTACTGCTTTCTAGCGTAGTAGGGCAGTATACTACTAATATGGACTCCCAGATCTTTTATAGATGAACATATTTTAATTTGCGTTAATCCTTACTATACTAAGCTAGTCGTAAACTTTTTAAGATTTCTTACTTTACTAAGTAAGAAAACTGTTGCAACTGTGGTGAAAGAATCTTATACAAAAGATCATATCCAGTAAAAGATACGCAAACCAGGCCTGAAAAATGTTTAGGATAGAAAAGAACGGAAAAGAACATAATAATTAATACTATTTTAAAGCATTCCAAATTATAATTTAATAATTTTAATTATTAATGGCTAAATTTGAGTTAATTGCATCGCTGAAAAACACTTAAGGTGTATTTTTTAGCTAATGTTCCAGAACACTTAATTAAACATTAGGCACTGACAAAGTTTTCCAAATGACACATGACATAATATGTATTATCGTATTCTGTATCCATTTTGCTTTCCAATTTTTTGAAAATTTTCAACATTTCGGAAAGCCTTGTATTCGTGCAAAAATTTTCAAATTTTTTTTTGCGTATTTTCGCGTTTTATGGCGTTTTATGTCGATATAAATCAATTTCGAGCAAAAAAAAAATGTCAGTCGATCGGTCAATCGGTCTGTCCGGGAAATTTTGTGTGCACTATAACTTAAGAACGCTTTAAGCTAGAGACTTGAAATTTGGCATAGAGGTATGTTACCAAAAGTTCTCGCTCGGGATTGTTTTTGGTGAACATTGGGGTGCAAACGGGGAAAAATACATTTTTTTAGAAAAAATTAAAAATTGCTATATAGGGGTTTTTGAAGTTGCTTAAATTAAATCTGATAATACAATTTTTCTAACTCCACCCCCGAGGGGGTAAGGGGGTAAATATTTTTAAATATTTTCAATATTTTCTTCAAAATTGGTATATAGAGGTTTTTGGGGTAGACGAATATGAATCTGATAATAAATTTTTTCTTCCACCCCCTAAGGGGTGGAGGTGGTTTTTGTAAAAACTGGTATAATGGGGTTTTTTTGGTTGCTGAAAGTGAATCTAATAATAAAAAAGTGACTTAAGGGCATTTGAATTTCTTCAACTTTGTATCGCATTCTAAGACATTCCGTATATTTGTTTGAGATAACTTTGTTTTTAGAGGAAAGAATAGGCCTTCCTTAAAATTAACCCAAATCTAAAACGTTGGGAGATACGAATTTTTGGCCATTGCTTGATTATGGCAATTTTTTCGTTAAAATCGAGATAACTTAAAAACTATTGGAGATAGATATAGGTTGTTAGGTATTAAAAGATTTGGAATTTAATGCAGAATTTAAAAATCAAAATATACATTGTTCGGATATTTCCGACGTGGCCCTAATTTAGGCACAATGAGCTTCGGTGAAAGTTTTTTTGTAAAATATTTTGAAATATTTAGGTTACTTTTTTGTTCCTTTCGCTGTAGAAACTCTTGGGCCCTGGTGCGATGAAGCTGAAGAATTTATAAATTGCCTGGGAAAGAAATTAATTTTGTCCACTTGCGTGCCCCGCTCTAAGCAATTTTTAAAACAAAAAATAAGTTTGGCAATACAGAATGGAAATGCTGCATCTGTTATGGGAACTTTGCCTCCATCGATCGATTTTGAGGAGTTATTTACTTTATAGTTTTATTTTTTTCATTATTGTTTATTGTTTATTTATATGTATTTTTCTATTTTGCGACTCTTATAAGCTCATAATCACACGCATTTTGCGTGTTCTTATAGGCCCATAAGAGGTCTCTACTTTTTTTTCTTTTGGGTTGGCAACAGACAAAAGTCTATCTCTTGACGTTTGCCGTGCAATTGTAAACGTCGGTTTAAAGTTTAATTTTCTACAAAATTTTGTGTTTAGGTTATGTTTTACCGTGTTAAAATTGTGGCTTGGTTACTTGCAGTGGAAAAGAGAAGAAATGACTATAAAATATATCAAAATAATATTCGTTCTTAGAATTTTAAACATGGCGAAAACTGTAAAGCCAATTCGAAACAAAAATCCCTAAATCAGTCATCAATTTAAATGTAAGTTTTTTAAAATTTTAGAGCAAAATAGAAAAATTTGTATAAAGCCCTCGTTTCATAACACGTTTTTAGCGCACTAGTACTTTATAAAACTCACCGCAAGCGGCTCGTTTTATAAACTTGTACTCGTGCGCTATGTTATGAAACTAGTACTTTAATATACTATTTATTATATAAATTCTAACTTAAAAATAAATTTAGACCCCTATCTTTTTGAATTTGGTTAAAAAAAGTTTTTGTTAAGGTTTATGTACTAAATAATATTTTTTTTCCTAAATTTTTATGAATTTTATACAACTTTTTAAAAAATATAATTTTTTATAGATATTGACTTACACTTAAAAGTTTTGTTTCGGTTAAGAATAATTATTGTTGTACAATGTTATTAAATTTACTTTTTTATTAATACAAAATAATTATTAAAACATTATTAAAAATTAAAAATAAATCTAAATTATTTAAACGATACCTATTATACACAATTTGTGACAAAGCATTTTTTAACAAATGCAAATGAAAAATACAACAAAATAATGCGTTCCTCTATAAGTATTAAAAGTTAAAAAACATAGTTGATAAAAAATAATTTTACAAAACAAATTTAAGTTAAAGATGATCATGATTATTGTTCATGATGATGATTAATAACGGCACAGGGTACAATGTTCAGTTTTGAAACATATGATTAAAAGATTTAAAAAAGTTATTCTACATAGTACTTTGATGCTTTGAATGTGAATCCTTTCGAGTACCTATATTTCAAATATTCAGCGAGTCAAATATAATTTTTGAGACGCTGAATCCAAAACTGATATGGATTTAGTATATCGGGGGGTAAACCGCAGGTGTACAAATTGGAGGTAATCTGGGGGAAATCTTTGAAGGTTGCGAGGTAATATGAAGGAAACCTTTAAAGATTTCCTCCTTTTCGGAATGGCGAAGACGTACTCCCTAGATATATTGGTTCGAAAATCAATTAAAGCCCATGGTTCCCTCTACTACTAGCCCACACAAGTCCTGGACTTAGGGGATGCTTAATTAAGTAGAATAGTACAAGATTAAAAACAAACAAACAAACAAACATTTTTACAATATTACAACACGGCTTTGTAATTTTAAATGTTTTTTTGTGAAAAGCTAAAACATTTGTATTTTTTTTTTGTAAAATGTTCAAGTATTTTCGCAAAATTTAGTAAATCTACAATAATATTGCGTTTTTATTAAACTAACTTTTGATTTTATAACATAACAATATAAAATCGCTGCAATAATGTAAAAATACCAACGTTTTTTTCAGTGTAATTCATTCTATGAATTGATTCTATTCTATTAAAAATCTTGTCAAAAAACCCATAAAATATATAAATTCTTTAGAATGTGTCTGTTTTTTCGTGATAACTGTCTAAATCAGTGCCAATAATACTGAGAATGTTTCTTTTCAGCGACACTTTCTCGATATTTGCTTTCCTGAAAAACGTGAAAACAAATAAGAACAATTCATAAGTTATGAATCATAACGCGCGAATTGAAATTAAATATTTGGGCCGTCTCGCGCGAAAATGAAAGGTGCCAAGGGAATGTGGTGCGAAAGGGAAGGTGGTTCGAAGTGCAAGAAGTCAATGTCAATGTCAATAAACCACAGATGTCTCGTATGACTTCCTCCTAAAAACTTTTTTTTGTTTTAGGGAACGTTCAAGTATTACGTAACGCTCCTAGGGGGATGGGGGTCATTATGGAGTGCTACGCCCATGTAAATCGCATAGGAAAATGGCGTTACAGGGGGATGGGGGTCCAAAATAATCAAAATTTGAGTTACGTAATACTTGAAGGTTCCCTTATTTTGGAAAAAAAATTAAATATAAAAAAAAAGCAACCCTTAAAAGCACCAGACAATTTTTACGACTAAAAAACCGGAAGTTCATAATTTAAGCTCCCAAACCCCCTTTAGTGACCGCCTATATTATTCATTCTTCGCCGATATTCATATTAAAAATCTGTGGTAAAGTTTTGAACCTTTTAGGTTAAAAGGATCAAAAGTAAACAAATCAAGAGAATCAGGCTGATAGACGGGAAAATTTTTCTTAAACTTATTTTTAACATCTTTCCACGAATTATGAAAAAATGTGATCAGGCATTTTTTTAATATTAGGTCTTTCTCTTTAGGGGGTGTTAATATATTTTTTTAAATATTTGTCCACGAACTGTATTTGTAAAAAAAATTAATTGAGGTCGATAACAATACTTTCTCTTTAGGAGAAAGTAAAAATAGGATGCTGAAAAAGGGTAATGAGTTAAATTTTCTCGAAGTGATTTTTTGTAGCTTAAATTCACATAATAACTGTTTCAATTCTCCCATAGGAGAAAGTAAAAATTGATTAATCACAACAGTGTTGTGACAGCACTTTCTCTTTAGACCTGAAGAAAAAGTGATTATTCCCTGAAATAATTTTTTTTAATAGTCTCAAGTTTTTTATGATTTTTGCTGCAACGGATCTTTTAATCTAAAAGGATTTAAATTTTTACCACAGATTGTTTAGGAGATTTTAATAAATAAAAAACGTGTTTGAAATCTTTTCTAATGATTTTTTGTTGTATATCAGTTTGTCTTTTTAATTTTCGTTGGTTTGGAAAAAAAACTTTTTTTTTAAGAAAAAAAATTTAATTTTAAAGATTTTTTTTTTAATTTTCTGGAAAATATTTATTTTTCTAACAACAATAAAAACATTTTATTAAATATAATATGACAGATAAAAATGAAAAGATACAAAAAAATAAAAATTGAAAAAAGCAATAATATTTTTTACTAACGCAATACTGTCCTCTGGGAATGTAAAAGAAACAACATTCCAGTTTAGGTTGATTTGTAAAAAAATAACTTCACTTTTAACCTGATACCCTCTCCCCCCGTTGTCACTTGACCTCTAACCCCCTTATGCTCAAACAAAATTTAACTTGGGTTGGGATTTTAAAATTTTAACCTTTGGAAAGCCTTGTATTTCACCATTTTTCGTGGAACATCATATATAATTTATTAATATCGTGTATACAATTTGCTACAGTGAAACGTAGTAGGCCGGTATTGTATTTAAGAATGCGCGGTTATCGGAGTGGGCCAGTCGCATGCTTCTATTCATAGGAGAAACACAGTGAGCTTTGGAATAAAACTTGCGCAATTTAGTGTACTAGTTTATACTAAACAACATAGTGAATATTTTTGAACAATTTTTAAACAGTGAAAAAAAAAACTTTTTAACTTTTTTACAAAAGTGAAAAACTTTTTCCGGGATAAATTCTGAAAACAATGTTGACTTCGGATGAAAATCCGGGGGCCCACAGGAGGGTGTTAAAGCGAACGCACTCGGAGGATAATATCGAAAGAATTCCGCCAAATTCTGAAAAACTTTTTGAAAATTTACCCTGGTTAAACATCATGACGGATCTTGCCATTGCAGCTGTTATTTCGGAAATTAAGGTATTTTTTTTTTTACTAAACTCATGTACATTTGGGTCAAAGCTTGCCTGGGAATGCTACGAAACCCTCAAACAATTGGCAGAAACCAACAAGGTATCCTTGGGTGCCAGGTCACGAGGGTGTTGAGGGCAATGAGGCTGCCAACTCTGTCGCAAGAGAGGGAGCGCTCAATTTATTGGCCCTGAACCTTTCTGTGGCTTTAACAGAAGCCATCAGGTAGAGGCAATTAAGAGATGGGAAACCAAAATCAAAACTCGATATTGGAAAGACCAAAACTTAAGACAGGCCAAAATATTCATAAAATATGAACCTAAACGAACAAGAAAGTTACTCGATCTCAGCAAGGTGGACCTAAAGACCTATTCAACAAAACGCAACTAATTTTTAATTTAAATCCTTAAAAAATACTGCTTAAACAAAAGAATTTAAAAACATTAAAAAATTGTTTTTTTAAGAAACTTGTTTTACCCCCCTACCCCACCTCGTTTTTAACAAAAATCGAGAATTCTGGATAAGGAACCTATTAAATATGAAGTCTCTAGCTCAAAGTGTTCTCGAGTTATCGTGGTCACATATTCCCCCATACAGACCGACAAAAGACAGATTTTTTGCAGTTAATCTTTTTGGCTCGCGAAACGTAAAAAATTCAGTTTAAAATTTTATTTTATTTTTGTTTTGCATTTTTTTATAAGAAATTAAAAATTATCCATTTTTATAATACGGATACGGGTATATAAATATATAATACCTACTAAATTTTATTTTATCTAATTTCCAGTACTATTTCCAGTACTATTTCCAGTACTCCAAAAGAATTTGATGTAATATCAAGGCAAAGACATGGTTTTATTAGCCGTTTTTTTTTATTTTTGTTTTCAGATCACTGAACTGTGATACAAGTGAAATTTTCTGTTACAAAACTTTCTCAAAAAAAAACTGTGAATAATTTATATTAAATTTATTAATTACTAAAGAGTAAATAATTTAATGAACAGCAATTTTATAACATCAAACAACAATATTATTTAAAATATTTCACTTTTCAAAACCATTAAGAGAATGTAAAATATACCTCGATTCATAAATTTATTCATAACCAGTAACCTGTTTCTGATGTAACGCGATTTAATATTTTTATTAAATGCATATAAAGCATTTTTTATTGAAAATATTATTTATCAATTTTATTAACAGGTTAATAATAATTTCAACTTTTATTGTGAACATTTTAATCATAATTAGCACATTTAAGTATCTAAAACATCCTCCAAAAAATTACGTTTTTACATAAAGATCGGACTTTGAATAAACTTCAAAATTTTCGCACAATTTTAGATAACTTTATTTTTGACGTCATATTTAAATTTTTTAAACATTTATCTAGATAAATAACACTAGGCAACAAATCTCAACTTTTTTTTTGCCCCGATCGGAAAGTAAATTTTTCTTACTAATTCGAGGGCGTAGAATCCGAATCTGACCTTAGAAAAATTCCAGCACCTAAAATTTTTGAGATATAAGTTCAGGTAATAATGACGTTTTTTCTCAATATCTTTAAAAAAAATAGTAGAATTTTGAAAATTTTAGTGTATATTAAAAAAAATACGAGGAATTCAAAAATCTATATGTCAAGAACCTACTGTCAGAGTAAGTACGCGAAAAAAAATAAAAAGGTTAAAATGAAAGTGCAGAGTTTACTTAATTGCTCATTTGTGGCAAAACTATCAAATTTTTTTAAAAATTTTATAGAACTTAATTTGTAGATTATAAAATTCTCTACAAAACTATTTATACAAATATTTTTTTATTTTGCTTAGTTAAAAAGTACACAGTGTAAACTTTTTTCCCGAGCCCAAAAAATATATTTTTCTTATCAATTTAAAGGCGCAGAATCCAAATTTGACCTTAAAAAACTTCAACATTTCTTATTTTTTAAACTTTAGTACATGCAAATATGCCAATTTAAAAATAATTTATAAAACAAAATATTGTGTATTTTTTTGTTGTTTTTTTAATGGTTCTACATCATAAAAATGTTACTTTATTACATAAGAACTATAATACGTATTTTTTTTAGTTCATTTTTGACCCCCTAGTAATGATTTTTGACAATTTTTAGCATGAGTACGTGGCGATAAGCTTGTCCCCTTATGCACCCTTCTTCTTACCCTCCACCCCTACTTAGTTTTGTCACATTATCCATTTTTTTTAAATATTTTTTTTTTCATAATATCCCTGTTTATTCTAACTATGAATTTAAAGTTTCTGTTTTAGGTTGGGTATTTTTTAACTAATATTGAGTCGCCGAATCCAAATTTGTTCTTGGAATATTTTGTCTCCCATGATTTTAGAACAAAAGAGGAATAAAATAATGATTTTTTAACATTTTTATCTTATTTTTCTCAGAAAACTTAGGTAATAGAAATATTCTGAGGCCAGATTCGGTTTCAGCGACCCAAAATTAGTTAAAAAACATATGACTCCAATCGGGGCAAGAAACCGTGTTGCCTAGTAATTAAGATATTCATTTATGCATAAATTTATGCATTTATTATTGCACTAATACCGACTGCGTCTATTCGACACTCGATCAATTAACTGTTATTTCAATCAAACACCTTACCTTAAAAGGAGGGCAAAGTGTTTTACATAAATTACCATAGCAAATTGGATTTTAATTATTATAATAATTAGGTGTAAATGCGCAAGGAAAACCTACCTTTTACAATAGTCGATAAATACAGGGTGTCCTGAATAGGTGGGAAATCATACTTTACTATTAGGGATAATAGTTATTTATAATACAAGGGCGAAAAGTTAAGTTTTTCGATTGAGTAGCCCAAGGGTAATAAACATACGAAATCGAAATTTAACTTTTTGCCCGTGTATTATACAATATTTTTTATTCGATTGTTACTAATTATAATAAATTATTAAAATATACTTAATTTTAAATTGCAAAACGTATTTCTTTTTACTATCTTATTACTTATCTAGTTATCCATGACAAATTGATATCCAATCAAATCGCTAAAAAATCAATTGAATCGTTTCTTTTGCGTGCGGTTTCATTTTCAAATTAAAAAAGCTATAGCTTGGTGATTAATTTCTGTTAAAATGTGTCTGTTATGAAAATAGTAATACTTCTGAACGGTTCTATGAATATTATAAATATTGAAATTGATTTTACAATTGATATGTTGTGTTTTTAATTTATTTTAGTAGATGAATACAGACTAATCAGTTAACATATATGTTATAGAAGAATTTTTTATTTTCAAATTACATACAAACTCCGTTTTCTCTGTTAAAATAAAACTATGTATAACGAATAAACAAATAAAACTGTGTGTTAGAATAAATTATTCATGTGTTTAGTGTACGTTTTAATCATCGGTCATACGCAGTGCGCTGATAATTGGTTAATTAACCGAGCATAAACCCATAGTAACCTTAACTTTCATAGGTAATACATTTTTTGAACAATTAAAGCATGCGGATTTCTCTATGCAATTTAAACTTTTTTATAATTATTTTCTGAAATTTCGCAAATGTTTACTTTGCGATTCAATTTATCAATTATTGATCAAACAAATAAATATTGACATTAACGATAATACCAGATAACAAAATATAATTGTTTACAACAATAAGTTAGAAAAAGAGAAGGTAACACGCGCAAGATGTTTTTTATTTACACATATTATGTTGCATATTTTAATCCATTTAAAACTAGATAAAACATTGCAAGCACCCTGTCAAAACATCGGCACTATTGTACACTGGAGCCATCTAGTTTGCAAATTTCAAACTAGGTGTTTTGTTTGATTTTAAATTCTATATCTTTAATACATTATATTCCAGCAAAAAACTGTATATAACATTTTTTATAGAGCTTAAAAAGAGCTTTTATTTAAAATATAATTTTTTGAAATCGGGTTATAAATATGTGAGATATGCTAAAAAAACCTTTTACTGCTTTAAACGCCAATATCTCGAAACAATGCGTTTTAGGAAAACGTTGTTTATAAAATTTTTTGACCAATTTAAAATTATCTTTTATGTAAGTGCTAAATTAACCAAATACAATAATAATTGCCTTAATTATAAACAAAAAACGCTAAAAATAGGAGTTTTACCCTATTTTTACCCCCCTTGCCTGAATCGTTTATCCCCAAAATCTAATCATTTCTTCGGAATACGATAAGAAACAATATGCAAAAAACCGCAAGTCGATATCTCATGTAGAAATGGAGTTAGAGAGTTTACACCCAGACATAGACACACAGAGAGACAGACGGACGCAAAAATTTTTTTTACCGATTTATACTCAGAATGGTCTAAAACGTCGAGAAATGTGAAAAAAACGTGGTCAAAGATTTTGACTTTTCAGCGAAGATTTCAATACATCGGCACTCTTAGTAGCACTAAGTGCCGATGTAATAAATATGGAGGGTCCATTTCAGTATACATACCCTGCAGGCTTAATAGCACAAAGGCTCCAAGACTATTTTAAGTTTCTGAGAATATTCACTTCTTAGAATGTTCTAAGAATATTCTTAGCACTTAGTTTAGTTTAGTTTAGTTCAGTGCGGGGTTCACTGCCCTCAACACCTGGTCCCTAGGGACCTTTGTGTTAACCGCACAGATCTCCTCATAACATCCCTGTTTCTTTTATAAAGTCCAGGTACGGTTTCAGGGGAGTGTTCATGGTCTCGTTTGGTTGGAGCGAGTCGTTCTCAAAGTACCTCCATCTTAGCCCTATTAGAGATGGACATTCACATATGAGGTGGTAGGGCTCTTCGTCCCCTTCCCCACATCTCCTGCACACGGGGCTAGTAGTCTGTCCCATTTGGTGTCGGTGCTTATTCAGTAAGCAGTGCCCAGTTATTATACCCGTTATTGTTCTCAGTTGACTTCTGGACATGCCTAGAAGTAAGCTGGTTCTTTTCTTGGTTGGCCCCCCTAGAAAGAGTTTAGAGTGTCTCATTTTAGGTGCATCTATCCAATGTTGCTGGTGTTCATTCCTCAACATTTTTCTGACCTCGTGTCTGGCAGTGGAGTAAGATACCCCACAGCAGGGTTCTGGTCCTGTGAGTACGGCTTCACTCCCCTTTCTTGACAGGTCGTCTGCCTTCTCATTACCATCTATTCCTTGATGTCCTGGTACCCATATCAAATTTACTTTGTTATGTTCAGCCAGTTTACATAGCTCGCTGTGGCATTCATATACCAGTTCCGAGCTAAAGGCATATGAATCTAATGCCTTTATTGCTGCCTGGCTGTCTGAAATGATATTTACTGTCCTACCCGTGTAGGACTCCGACACCATTTCTTGTGCGCAGACATAAATCGCATAGGTTTCCGCTTGGAAAACGGTTGCCTTGGTTCCCAGGTTTAAGCTAATCTCTTTGCCCGGTCCATGGATTCCTGCTCCCGTCCCTTCCCTCCCTTCTTAGCACTTAAGGCATTTTCATGTTTTTACCTCATTTCGAGATATCTCACTAGATCTGTCAATTTTAATGAATATGGAAACGTGATTGTTTAAACTTGACAGTTAATTGAGAAAGCTCTGAGCCACTCAATATAAAAGAACGTAGTATAGAGTGCTATTAGGGTACCGAAGATTTTTTTTAATTTTCCTAGGATTTTTTTTTTGTATAAAATGCAAAATTATTGAAAAAATTTAACTATACAAATTTAGTTTGTTAAACCTGGTCCAATTTTAAAGTGAACCCTCCGTATGTTATTTTAAATAAATATATAAATCCTTATAGGAATTAAATTATTAATTAAATACGTAAATGGCATTGTTTTAAAAATATGTATACACAGGAGCATATCTTTAAAAAAAAAATAAATTAAATTATAAGTAACTGGTACAACAGCATTTCGTCTCATCTTGCTTCTTGGCGCCTTAGTGGGTAGACTTTGGAAGCCTTTAGTGACAAGATTCTATATTTAGAACATTATAAAAATATAAACAATGGTTATACATCAGTATATGAACGATGATCCAAATGTGGGTCGTATTTAAATCCTTTTTTTGCAAAAGCCTGATAAAATGCAAATTTTCGCTATAAATATAGGTTACGCCTTGAATATCGTAAATTTTATCAATATTTTATTTAAATTATTCGATAGTACATACAATAAATGGAATACACACTTTTTTATTGTATAAATGTTTATTCGATTATGACTTTACTAACAAGTTTATTTCTTTTGTTTCAGTTCAAGCGGATGCTAAACAAAGAACTTTCGCACTTTTCGGAATCAAGCAAGTCTGGAAACCAAATATCTGAATATATCTGTTCAACTTTCTTAGGTAAGCTATCAATTCATTTCTAAATACACAACTAGTTAACTAACGGTCGATAATAATTATTGCTAGTTTTCGTTCTAAGCATAATTCGGTAATTGCAAATTTGAAGTTATTCACTACTGAGCTCTCAAAACCCAATGCATATTGGCACCAACAACATTTAGTGCGACTTTAAACTAACCCAATGTTTTCAAAACTTTTTTCCAAACTTAATTATGCGATCATTTGACAAAAACTTTTCTCACTTTCGAGTTATTTATGGTACTAGTGGGTAAAATAAGATATTGCCCATGAGAAAATTAACCTGCGAGGCGTCAGCCAAGCAGGTTAATTTTCGAGAGGGCAATATCGGTTTACCCATGAGTGCCATACAAGGTTTTATCCAATAAATAGCTTAGGAATTCATATTTTTATTAAAAAT
This sequence comes from Brachypterus glaber, assembly GCA_958510825.1. Lineage (NCBI taxonomy): Eukaryota > Metazoa > Arthropoda > Insecta > Coleoptera > Kateretidae > Brachypterus > Brachypterus glaber. Next base: position 14,813,271 of record OY294044.1, on the reverse strand, counting down.
TTTAATGACATTTACAAGAAAATAATTTGACAAGTGACAGTTGAGTGGGTAAAATAAATAATTATCCACTCAATAAAGTAAAAGCCACGCGGGGGTTATTATTGAGCTTATCTATTTAAAATAAAGCTAGTAATTGTCTCATTATCTGTATGTATTGGATAAAATAATTTTTTCTCACTACCAACTAGGTAAGTTGACATTACTAAATCAAAAAGTCGACAGTAATGGAAAGTACTATGGTCCTGTACTGTGCAATTTTTAATTTACTATCTTGCTTGATGAAACAAACCATATATCGAGCATAGTTAGTAATCACATCTACCGATGGATGAAATCAATACAAACAAAACCGTAACTATGGTCTGTTTTTTCAAGCAAAATAGTAAATTAAAAATCGGACAGTGAATATTTTCAAAACCGATTCGACCGATTTATATTACGCAAAATAATTAAGTTTTGAAAAATAAGGGTTATTTTGAAGTCGCACTAAATGTACTTTCCAAACTTCCGGTTAACCATCAAAATATTTATACACCTTTCTCAAAAAATATATTAAAAATTAATTTATTGCGGAGCCCTCTAAAAAAACTACACAATTATCTGTTTTATTCATTTGAGAAAAATTGGTCAAGTAACAAAAAGTACTTCTCAGAGAATCACTGTACCAAATCACAAAGTTACTTATTGCAAGTAAAAAGTTTTCATAGCAAGTAACTATGATGTATGGTCCGTTTTTCCAAGCAAGATAGTAAATTAAAAATCGCACAGTAAATATTTTTACAACAATTTTGAATAGTATATGTTTGTGTATAGAATATAGTTGTTTTATAAAATAAACTACGCAGTATATTCGCACATCCAATATTCGAATCTGTTTTGAAAATATTCACTGTGCGGTTTTTAATTTACTATCTTGCTTGAAGAAACAGACCACCTTGATTTTTTTTTCTGTGCTGGCGCCTTCGCCAAAATTACAAATAATTTATTTGCAATTTGGGCGAAGGCGACTTCAATCAAAGAATATAATTTTATATTACGCAAATTTTAAAAATCTAAATTTAAAATTGAAAACAACTATGATTAGAAGTTTGAAATGATATGCCCCTAATATCCAATAAACTTAAAAATTACGTACGTGTCTTGGATTTAGAAGATTTTTCCTGATTTTGATATAAATATTAGCAATTAATTATCATTCCATGACTTGGGTTTTAAATATGTTATCTAACGTGTTTTTTCTTTATTCCAGATAAACAGCAAGAGTTGGACATCCCGGTTATCCATGGCGATGATGAAAAGGAACCGCAACAGCCAAAAACGGGCACTCAACGGAAAGAGCGGCCACGAGGTCCTCACACCACCATGTCCCAGATTTCCGGGGTGAACCGCAAATCCCTGTGCCATACTAACTCGTTCACTGGAGAGCGCTTGCCGCTCCATGGCGTAGAAACTCCTTACGAGGAAGAACTAGGAAAATGTATAGTAGAAATCGACCGTTGGGGCATAGATATTTTCCGCATTGGCGAAAAGTCCAACGGACGACCCCTTACTTGTGTAGCTTACACTACGTTTAGCAGTAGAGACCTTTTAAAATCGATGATGATTCCTTCAAAGGTTTTCATCACCTTTATGATGACCTTGGAAGACCACTACGTCAAGGACAACCCTTTCCACAATTCTCTTCATGCCGCTGACGTCACTCAGAGCACACACGTCCTTCTTAATACTCCCGCCTTGGAGTCCGTTTTCACTCCGCTTGAGACCACTGCAGCGTTGTTCGCTGCTTGTATACATGACGTAGATCATCCTGGATTGACCAATCAATTTTTAATCAACTCTAGTTCAGAATTAGCTTTGATGTATAATGATGAGAGTGTTTTGGAGAATCACCATTTAGCTGTCGCTTTTAAATTATTGTCCAATGAGGGTTGCGATATCTTCTGTAACCTGTCCAAGAAGCAGAGACAAACGCTGCGCAAGATGGTCATAGATATGGTACTTAGCACCGACATGTCCAAGCACATGAGTTTGCTAGCCGATTTGAAGACCATGGTAGAAACTAAAAAAGTAGCTGGATCGGGAGTTTTGCTTTTGGACAATTACACTGATCGTATCCAAGTTTTAGAGAATTTGGTGCATTGCGCCGATTTAAGTAACCCTACTAAACCTTTGCACTTGTACAAACGCTGGGTCACCTTATTGATGGAAGAGTTCTTCCAACAGGGAGATAAAGAACGCGAGGCCAAAATGGATATCAGTCCCATGTGCGACCGCCACTCCGCAACAATAGAGAAGTCCCAAGTAGGTTTTATCGATTACATCGTTCATCCACTTTGGGAGACATGGGCAGATCTGGTGCATCCCGATGCCCAAGATATTTTAGACACGTTGGAGGAGAATAGGGATTGGTACCAGAGCGCAATCCCCCCGAGCCCGCCAGCAGAGGAGGTCCCCGACCCGCAAAGGCCCGGTATCCGCTTCCAAGTGACCTTGGAGGAAGGAGATGCCGAGTCCGAGGCGGAGGCCCCGATGTGACGGAGGCTGGTAGGCCTCTGCAGGAAGCTGACCGAAAAGGTGCAGCAATGGTGGCGCGTGAGGCAGTAGACGCAGGCGTTTCTTGCCCCAAAGTGCCACACCGCGCAGGCGCGGCGTTTGTTATGTTTGCATCGCTTGACTGAATCTTCGGGCTGCTATGCACAGCCTGTCCCCCCCACACGCAGTTCCTGGGAGTGTATGTTTTATTGACCCTTACCACTCAAACTTTTGTCAAATACTGCAACCTCTAATTTGACAACGCCAAAATTATTGTTAACATTTAGAGAAATTACTTGGTAATAATTTAAGATGTTCTGAGACCTCATGAGCACCGCTAAAGTATCTTTTTCACACAGTTAAAACTAAAGTTTACTTATTGAATTTATTTATTTTTGGGCAATAATTTACCCGAAAAATTCTATGAGTTTTAATGCCTTAATTTTTCAGCTAGATAAGTTAAATATCAAACATCTCTCAGACTAAATCTGAATGCTGTTAAATTTTGACCTCAGTTTTATATAAAATTAACATAATTTTAAAGAACTGTTAGTCGATTCTAGATATTAAGCGTTTGTGCAAATTGGTTACAATAGTAACTTTTAGTTGATTTTATCGAAATTAATTTAGTTAACTATACCAGAATATCTTTTAGTATTTACAAGAATACTCAATACGTAATAACGTATTGTTAATTTTAAGTTTTGGCATATTGAATTTAATAGTTTGCAAGATTTGTTAGAGAATGAAAATATTGTCTTCCCTAGAAAGACATAGTTTATACAAAAATTACTGACCCATTCATTTAAAGGCTATGTTATACACGATTTAAATTAACATTTAACCTAAGAATTTAACCAATGCAAAGTAAACAAATTATCTTGTATTCTTGTTGTGACGTTTCTTCAATTGTAATAATTTCTTGTATTAAATCGTGTATAACCCCCTTAAGAATTGACCAATGCAAGTTTATCAATTGTACTGACAGTAAAGCAATTTTGTGAAGGGAATGTGTTGTTAAGAATTGTATAAAGTAAGAAACACTACCCTACTGACTATACATCTGTAAATAGTTCATTTGTCTGTTGATGTAATACTCAACCCCTCCCCCCTTAATGTATAGGTACTATGTGTCATGTCAGCTGTGTTACACAATTAAAGCTCTCTCCATTTTAATACTATCTGTCTTATTTACCTGTCCTTTACCAAGCAAACAATTTTTTACTTAAATTTATTTTTAGAAATTCATAAAAAAATTGCACTGATGCAAGTTTTTTTTGTTTCTTGCATAAAATTGACTAATCCTACCTTTTTAGAGGAAAAATATATGAAATTCTCTGTTTATTAGGGAAATATTCCCAAAGCTATAAATCTTATCAGATAAAATACCTATACATATAGGTATAAAGCTTATTTTTGCAAAAAAAAAACTACAGTTTACCCGATAAAATTCTAAACTCAAGATATAACCTATGAAAAAAATACTAGATTAGAATATACCAGTTTTTAAGTTTAAGTGTTTATTTATTAAAATTAAAACATTTGACTATAAAAAAATCAGACATTGCGTTACTAAAATATCATAGTCTAAAATTACATTAAATTTCTTAAATACAATAAAAAATGCATTTTCTTAAAAGAGTATACCAGTATGTAAAATTTAAGTAATGTTAAATAAAAAAGTGTGCAAGTCAATAATTAAAAAAATAATATAAGAATAAAATAAAAAATAAAATATCCTACAAAATTAAAAAAAAAAATCATTCTGTAAAAATACAAATAACACTTACAAAAACTGTTTTGATCATATTCTGGCTAAATTAAATAAATTGTATAAAAGAACAACATTTTATTCACAGTTTTTGTAAGCTCCTGTGCACATGTGGAGCTATCCTGTATATGCATATATGTACTGTAGAAATATAATTGATTGATTGACAAAAAAGCTTTATATTCTTTAAAGATATTGAAGGTCAAAGAATTGTAGATACAATTTTATTATTTCAATGGGACTTTTTGTCTAATCAGCACAGAGTATAATATAATATATTCTTAAAATATTCTTATAATAAATAAAATAATGTTGATTTGTATATAAAGAATGATATCGGGTGTTTCAGGAAGGTGCTTTACACAAATTAAAATTCATTTAGGCCATTTTTATTAAAATTTTCATTTTAAATTTTAAATGTTTTAATTAGGGTCACTTCATCTGTACTTGGTCTGTTTTTGCTCTGGTTTTCGTTTTTTTCTTCCTTTCTTAGGAGAAAAGCTAAGTCCAAAAACCGAAAACTAACGAAAGAGAACGAAAGAACAAAGTAAGACTTAGATGAAGTGACTCTAGTTTTAATGCCAAGTTCTTTCAACTAAAATATTCCCGTGTTGTATCAAAATGTGCGCAAGTAAATTCTCTCTCATTTTAACCTAATAATCCAACCTCTGTTCATAAAAAAAAATACTTTTGGACCAAAGTATTGTTTTCCAATTTTTAAGAGCGGACTTAGTTTTTTTCCCAAAACTGTACACTATGTCAAAATATCGTAAACTATAAATAATCTAGAGCTACGTAAATTATACATAATGTGGCTCTACCCAAATTTCACGATCCTACCTAAAAAATCAAAAAGTTAAGGGGGTACCTTCTTAAAACAACCGGTATAGCTATAAAAATTAATTTATAAAAAATAAAATTAAGTCACATCTTGTGGACGGATGTTTTATAAAGTCAAAAGGCTTTAATATTATTGGAATGTACGCATAAAAAACGTATACGACCTTTAGGTCTAATTTATTAGATCATTAGAATTATATTTTTTATACATATTTATTAACAATAAAATTATATTCATTTATATAAAAAAAATATAAAAAATAAAATTAAGTCACATCTTTTGGACGAATTTTGTGTTAAGGCTTTGATATAATTGCAATGCACACATACACAGTTATACGAAAAAAAAAATAGATCATTGAAATTATTTTCATTTATTTTTATAAAAAAAAAATAATAATTTATAAAAAATAAAATAAGATCATATTTGGACGGATTTTTTTTATAAAATCAAAAGACGTAAATGTACGGCGTAGATCTTTAGAATTATTTTCTTGTAACAGTTGTAATTTTTAATTGGGTATATAATAGGGTAAGGTGAAATAAGCTTTTTTCCGAAAACGTGAAACGGGTAGGGACGAAAAGTTACATTTAGAGACAAAAAGTAGGCAACAATTAGGGTTTTAGATGACGTCATCTTGAGGTGCCAGTTTTGCTTCAAAAATTGCGTTTTTTTTTTAATATGCACAACATAACTCAAAAAAAAAATAATTGATCGATTTAAAAGCTTTTTTAAGAAAATAACGCTAAGTAGAGGTTACATTTTTAGGATGATGATTTTTTTAAAGGAAATATGAAATATATTAATTTACAAATTTTTTGAGAGGCCCTAAGAGAACACCCCTAAGTCTTAGGACCAAGTGCAATAAATTTTTAGAATTAATTCGTAAATAAAAAGTGTGCGGAATTTCAAATTACATATTCAAAAAAAAAAATTGTGTGGGCAAAAAATTTATTCAACAAATCAAAATCAATTTTCTAGACAACATGACTACCAGTGGCACCTTAAGATGGCATATTAAACCCACATTTTTGCATACCTTCATTTTGTCTCAAAATCCAACTTATGGCCCCTGTCTGTTTTACTTTTTTGAAAAAAAAAAGCTTATTTTCCTACACCCTACTAGTATCCTTTATAATTACTGATTTATAAAAAAAATAAAACTAATTAAATTGTGTCATTTTTTGGACGGAGGTTTTATAAAGTCAAAAAAAAATATTCAAATATACGTAAATAAGGACTACTAAACTACTTTTTAAATCCAGGTCACTCAAAAATTGTATAAACTTACTCTTCTCTTGAGTCAATCTGACACTTTATTTACCTAACAAAGGGCGTATATTTGACAAACCTGCCAAAATTTTAAAATTTTGGTGTACCTAGAGCACTAGATAGGTAGGTTTGTTTGGGTAGGTAGGTAGTTTAAGTGGTTCCGCAGGAACTACCTACCTACCCTAACAAACCTGCCTATCCAGTGCTCTAGGTGTACCTGAAGGTTCTGTGCTGTCCTGGATTTTTATAATTTCCAATGTTATAACAAGGAAATTAGTGATATATTTTTCCCATTTAGAGTTAACTTTAAGTAGAACAGCTGCTAGAGAACGCACTCTATTGGCTTCAAAACTATAACGTTTTAGAGTCGTTCTACTGCCCGAAATTTAAGATTTAGGCCCCATAGGACAAGAGATAAGATGATGCTTTTACACAAGGATAAACTTAAAATTTTTACTACAAAATCGGCTGCGGAAAATGTTTTTATAGGGGAGAAGGTGGTAATAAGAAACACTCGGGGTTTTAAGTAACATAGCATGTTAGAACTAAGACTTAACATAAAGGCAGAAACTTCATTGTTTGTATTATGTATTGATATTTAGTATTAAGTTTCTTGTATAAAATTCGATACTAATATGTTTAGTGGTGTTTTTTTCAAATTTTGTTTCTTAAGGGGTTTTAAGAAACAGAAATATTATATCCCACAAAAAAGGTTTAAACGAATAAACTGAATATACAAGAGACACCTCTAAAGCACGTCTAAGTTTACTTAAAATTTGAACAAAATTAAAACATTAAAAAAGTTGTTAATAAACAAAATTTCATTTTGAAAAGGTGAACAGTCAAAGTAAAAAACGCATGTTAAAAAAAATAATAAAAAACTAAAAAAATATGATTGGTAAATTTTATCTTTTACAACAATTCGTCATCTAAAGGCTCTAACGGTCTAACTCCAAAACGTCATATTTTTCAGGAGACGTAAAAAACGATTTAAAACTTAATTATAGCAATTTAGAATTTTAAAACTAGCTTGTTCACAGGTAAAAATGTTTGAAATGTGTTAATGTATTTAAAACTTTTCATTGTTATCTATTTTATATAAATGATTTGAAAATTAAATTTTAACCACAGAATCTAAATTCACTAATGGTCTAACTCCAAGGGAAGATAAAAGAGGATACCTATCGTATTACATCGCGTAATATTATTACAAAAAAATTATATTTTTATATTTAATATATAATATTACTACTAGGTAGGCATAATATATATACATTATTAATGGCAATAATTATAATTATCATCAAACAGTAAATTAACAAATATTTGAAACGGGATCCCCTGTTGTCGAGAAATAGTTTGACATTAGTGACAGTTCTCATTTAATTGTTTTCTCACAATCATATGATGGAGTTAGACACTTAGCGACTTAAAATATTTACATTTTTGCATTTTTTGAGGCTGATATTGGTTTAATGCAACTTTTTTTTTTTTTGAAGTATGTTGGTAATCAGATAATGAAGCAAATTTGATAAAAATCTCATTTTTGAAAAATTTGGAGCCTTTAGTGGACGAATTATACTTATTAATGTCTAATTTTCCGCTTCGACGTAATTTAAATGGTCCATTCCCAAACAATTGAATTATTTTATAAAAAATTGTCTTTTTTTAACAAATTCAATATTTTTATATTTTATGCAATTTCGATTTTCTTCGATATTTTAAACTTATTCGTAAGAAAATTCCGAGAAAAATCCTAAAAATAAATAGTTTTAAAAAGTGTTTCCTATTACCCCGACAAAATACAATACCTGGGGTAATAAGAGAATCCAAAGCTGCAAATTCTAGAAACACTTTTAATAAATTATTATAGGTACATTTACAACCTTCAAATGTCAGTAAAATATGTCAGTGTTGCAAAGCCTGCTAAAACTTTTAACAAAATTTTGGTTTATAGTCAAAAATAAAATGTTCCCACTTTCAACATTAAAGTTCATGACTATAGTTTTACTTAACAAAATATAAAAAAAAATCAAGTAGAAACCCGCCATTTTTTGGAATAATATCTGAATGTGAGGTCCTTGGGAGAATTAGCTCAGCGGTCTAAGGCATCGATATAGCATTGACACTGAGCCAATGATCGTGAGTTCAAACCTCACTGGCGCCGATATATTGGTTCGAAAGTCAATTAAAGCCGGTGGTTCCCTCTACTACTAGCCCACACAAGTCCTGGACTTAGGGGATGCTTAATTAAGTAGAATAGTACGAGGTTAAAACAAACATATTAAAACATATTGTACGTTTTTTCATATTTTCACAAGAAATTTTTGATGCTTTTTTCTTCAAAGTTTCTTATTGCCCCTGTTTCTTATTACCCCCTTTTCTCCTGTATTTAAAAAATATTTCTGTCATTTTATAACTTTTAACACACTTCAGCTAACTTTAGAGAGCCAAACGGCAAACAAGTTAAAATGAGTATTTTATATGTATATTTAATTCATGTCATACATGACAGTTTTCTGCGACGGCACTTCTTTATTAATTATTAAAATTTTATTTTTATTTAATATCAAGTAAAAAAATAGATATTGAACACATAAACCCAGGCAGCACATGATATCTTAAAGACGTCTTTTTTAGATCTTAATTATGTCTGGACGCCTAAAGACATAAAAAGGATTTCTTATGGACTTCTTTTTAGGGATCTTTAAAAGATATCTATATAATAATGTTTATAAGATGTCTTTTAAGTATCCGTACAAGACGTCTTAGCTTCGATACTCATCGCTAAAAATAAATTAACCACAATCAAATATTAAAAAAAAAAATATATATATATATATATATATTCATTTTTTTTTTAATTTTCTTTTTACGAAAAACGAAAAAATTAAAAAAAAAAACACATTTTTTAAGATCTTTTTTTGACAAACAAATTACCTCTCATTCTAATTCTTATTACGCTTTTTGTATCAATACGACCGTACCTAGCAACGTAAATGGGAGGGTGTATTATGTTGTAAAGTCGTCTGTGCAAGGCGTCTTAAAAAAGATGTCTTAAAGACGTTACCTTTTGTAACATACGACGTCGTTAAGATGTCTTTAAGATCTCTTTAAGTCATCTTTGTGCTGTCTGGGAATCATTACTTAATTGTACTTTAACTTAGAGAAAAATTAATTTAATTGTTTAGCAAATACTAAACTATTTTAAATTACTGTAAATGTGTTTAGTGCCCAATTTTATGATTAGATTTTTAGAAGCTTATAAATAACACAATTACAAATAATATGATACTTGAAAATGACGTAATTTTGGTGGTACTGCTACTCTTAAAAAAGCCAAAATTGAAAACCTGAATTATATTTTCAGTTTCTAACCACGGATTTGAACCATCATCAAAATGCATCGGACATTGATCACCTAAAAAAAAAATAGCATAATTAGAAAACAAAACAAAGTGTTCCCCAGCAATACTTAGATAAAAAAAATTGTAGAAGAAAACTTATTCTACGTTCATGATGTAGACTCTAACTAAGAATTTTTATTAGGGTTAATTAGCTTTTTGAAACGATTGAAGTAACAACAAAATATTATTTAAGTGCAGAGATGGATCCAAAACTCAGAAAGGGTAATTTTCCAAAATAATTCCCAGATTTTAGTAAATAAATCTACCGCTAAATAGAGTTTATAAAATTGAGTTATCTGCTTGTATACTGTAGATAATCACATTTTTATAAGTTGTAAATTTTATGAAATTACACTTTTCAACAAAGTTCAATTCCATAGAATCCACCAGATAACCTAAAACGCATTTACAACTTATAAAAATGTGATTTTCTACATTATACAAGCAGATAACTCATGTTTAATTTACATAATTATATTTTTAATCTTTATTTTGAAAATTTAAGTGATTTTTAAATTAATTATTAAACAGTTGGTATTTTTTGATCATGCGCATTTTTGTGCAGAAGAAAACCACGTGTGGGCTTCAGGTTAAATTTTTAGCCGTTAGAAGTTGGAAAACTGTCGTGAAACTAGCTAGTTTTTCGTGAAAAGATTTAGGTATCTTTTAAAATCGTCGTTTAATGTTCGAAAATTTGTTAATTATATTTGTTGAAAACACCTATTTGTGGTGTCAAATACTCTCGTTCCAAACCCATATTTATCCTCACAAACCTCAACATCATCAAGAAGAATTCAGCCATGTGCACATGGACACCAAGAACATCGAATCAGGAACCACAAGGTTAGTGAAATCTCTATTGTCCCTTCTACCCTTATTTCCAACCCCCTAAGCAGCCCACTATCGTTCGTTTCATTTTCGTTAATTTAAAGTCGCTATATGCCAGGTTGGAGAGCTATCGAAGGGATACATTTTTTATCTAACCTTGACAACTCAATTTTATAAACGGGTTCGAAATCTAAGTTAAAAGCAGGATAGAAATCAACTGAAAGATACGCGATTGGTTTAATATTATTTCCTTCTGAAGAAATGTTAAGCAAAATCTCGAGCAAAATAGAACCTCTGGTATTTCACTGTGAGTGGTTCTGTAATGTCCACACCTTCCTTTACAAGGATTCATCATTCGTTTTCTTCGCTTATCTAAATTTTGCTGGGAAACAATAAGGATAAAAATATAAAAGTAAAAAAGAATAATAAAAATTAAAAAAAGTGTCCAAGAAAAAAAAAGATCTACTCACCATATTATGTATTTTAAAAAGAAAAATATTCATTAAATTAAGGAGAAGGTAAGTTTTAAGTTGTTGTTACTAGGAACCGTGTTATAGACAAAAAAATATAAATATTGTTACAAAATTCGTTCTGATTAAAACATCAAATACCGTTGCAAGGCAAGGACAAATTTACATCGCAAATGGAAAATCTGGATGGGTGATTTTGTCTTATGTAAAACATTTTTTACATAAGAATACGAAAAAAAAAAGAAATGCGTAAATATGAAATACTAGGTGGGATTTTGTGCAGGGTTACATATATTTATTATTAAGTAGGGATGTTACGGAGTAGGATTGCTAAAGAATAGGGATGTTATGAAGTAAGGTTGTTAGAGAGTAGAAAAATTAAGAGTAGGGATATTAATCTGACTCATGTATTGCCCTAAAGATTAATGTCGACATTTATTCATATACAGTTCAACACTGTGTTAAGTTTGTAACCTGCACTTTGTAGGCGCCTGCTGCCTAGGCAGCAGTTATGTTGCATAACTTTTTTAATTAACTTTTCTTTATTTTTCTTGCTAAACAAAATAAAAGTTATAAATTAAAAAAGGGTAGTCGACTATGCGTTGCGATAATAGTATATTATTTACCAAGTGAGAGAAGTTTAACATTTTTGACCTGCGTCAAATTGCGGGATGAGCGCGCTAGCGCGAAGCCCGCAAGACGCGGTCTAACATGTTAAATCTTCACTCACGTGGAAAATATAGTATTTTTTTCACTACCAGTACAATTAATTAGCTATTTATTTATTTAAATAAACCATAGAAAAAATTGTTATCTCTCCAAAATATAAATTTATTGTCTATTAAACAAACATTACAGCGACAATTGTTTCGACTTTTTTAACATAAAGTCATTTTCAAGCTACAAATAATAAAAAATAATAATGAGTAAGGATCAAGAATTTCTTAATTTATTTATTTATTTTACTAAAATTTAATGAAAAAGCTTATAAATTTAAAATATCACGCTGGCCGTTCGCGGCCATTAAAAAAACAAATGAATAACCTGACATTTCTGGCAGAAATTTTCTGGTGAGCTGCTAAAATTATTAAATTAGAAAGTGTTTCCATGTTAAGTGTAATAAAATATATAAAAATGAAAAGTGAAATGCAAAGGGATGATTCTGGTACTCCCCCAGAAATAAGGGGACAGGCGAACTGTGAGGGAGAATCTATTGCCTCAAAAATCAATATATGGGGTTTATAGCTCTAGTAATCTATGATCGTTACGGTAATATATGGGTTGTATAATCTATGGTTGAATATGATGGACCAATGATTTTCACTTTTCGAAGTGTTTTTTGTAAAACATGTTTTATAGGTACTAATTTAGTTAATATTTTTTAATTTATCATGCAATAAATAAATTTGGTGCCTAAAGACACTTGTAAATAGCAATGTGATTTAATAATTAAGTGAAACGTCAGATGCCAAAACAGCTGAATAAAAATTCATTATTAACCATGGTGCAATTTCATTATTTTTAGAACCTCTGACGTCATAGGTAGAGAAATAATATTTCTACCAATGAAAAGAACAGTAATAAAGATGTGCTCTTAGGCTGGTAGTGAAAAAAAATGTTTTTTGCTTCCTGTAGATTAGTATAATATTTCTAATATATTCTGTTTCGTAACTTTATAGTTTAATATATGGACAATAATATTACTACCAAAAACTTTAAAGTAATTAAAATAATTAAATAAAAAAAAATAATTAAATTAAAAAAAAAATAAAAAAATATTTATACAAAACAATGTTTAGTTATTAGATAGGACTTCAAACAAGAGCAAGTTATTTAAGGGGTAAAGGGTACAAAAGCCAAAATCTTGATAAAACGATTAATTTTTTATTCTTAAAACACCATGACGCATTTCGACTGTTCGGTCATTTTCAAATGGATACATATAAAAAACTACGTCATATATTTATCTATTTGAAAATGACCGAACGGTCGAAACGCGTCATGGTGTTTTAAGAATAAAAAATTAATCGTTTTATCAAGATTTTGGCTTTTGCACCCTTTACCCCTTAATACAACGGATCTTGAACTTAGGAATTTCATAACTTTTACTGAAGAGCAAGTTAACCAAAACATTCATTGTCATGCACTTAAGCCTGACTAAAGCCTTATTTTGCTTATTACAATAGCTACAGTTTTAATAAAAATACATGCAACTTACGTTCTCTTTCATATTCCTGCATTTCAACAGCGACAGTTGCTCCTTCCGTGTAATTCCATGAAGTGACGTCTTGTTTTAAATCACAGTAAGGTCCAATGGCTAAAAAATATAGAGTAATATAGATGGCGCCATTGTTTATTGTCTTCTATTCTATGGGAGGATTGGTGTAGTGGACTACCGCGTCGTACTTGACGAGTTTACTACCCAAATTAGCGTGAGTTCGATTCTCACCGGCGCCGATTTGCCTTTTTCAGTTAATTAGTAATTGAAATTTGGCGAAGGCGTAAGTGAAGCGGATACTCCCTATAAATTGGCTCGAAAGTCAATTAAAGCCGGTGGTTCCCTCTACTACTAGCCCACACAAGTCCTGGATGCTTAATTAAGTAAAATAGTACGAGGTTAAACAAAATGTAATGTAATATATATTCTAAATTAATTAGATGCAAAAAGGGAGCCTCACAATTTTAGATTTCAGCAATTTGATAGGGTGCTGATGGGACTCAATATAGAGTAGAGTAATAGTATAAATTAGACTTTTTCAAAAAGTAAATTAAATAATTGAACTGTGTTTTGCAATAATATGTTAACCCACATTGTGAGATGACAGTAAGTAGTTGAACTTTTTCCTTAATATATTTTAATCAACTAAAATAATTCAAATTAAGCATTTGCTTGATTTGCTCATGTATTACAAAAGGTACAAAATGTGAAATCTTTAATTTAATTAGTTTAAAAGATATAAGTAAAATGTTCAGCAACCTACAGTCATTTCATAATGAAGGTTGACATACTATTGCAAAACACTATTCATTTATGATATGGTTTTTGCTTTAATTTTTAATAGAATTAATAACAAAATAACAAATACTGCTGCTTACAAAAGAATACTTTCCCCTATAGTCATGTTATAGCCTAGAAGTTCTAGGCTAAAAAAATAAGTTATATTTCAAATTTAGCATGATTTTTTAGCTAATGAGTCGCAGTTTACAATTTAAGTAATCTATCTATTTTAAATACTAATCTCTTGCCCAATACAAAACAATGTAAGTTTGTGAGTGTTACAGAACTAGTGGCTATCAACGTCCTCATTAATGCATTGTTAAAAATATTGATTATTACCTTGTGACATAAGAACTCTATTTAAATCCGCTCTTTGATAAACCCAACAACGAAATTTTGAAAATGGGTCCAGTTCGTCATACGTTATCAAATAAGATTTCAAATTTTCTTTCCAGTAACCAATACATTTTAGCTTGTAATCGGGGTCACCTAAAATTAATAAATTTATTTATTAATAAATCACCTACATTCAAATCACAGGCTATGATTCAAAAACGATTGTAAAAAAATCCTCAGAATAAGTCTTCATTAACCCTTCGTTAGTCGCAATATAAATACTAACAATTTTAGTTGCAATGTATCATAGATATACATGTTTTTAAATGTTTTTTTTTATACAATTTTTTTTAATTTACATACTTTAAGCCTTCTTGCTAATGCAATATGACTTGCAAAATAATAAGAAACAAGTTTTATAAGTATATGAGAGGTTTTAATATAAAATTTTATCATAAAACTATTATGATGTCGGATAATGCCACTAATATTTTCTTTCATAAAGTATTAAAAAGGTATAAGTACATAAAAACATTAAAATGTATTAAAATATATCAAAATAAAATATTTTTCCAATAAAGAAGTAATATTTAGCTTAATTTCATCAAACCTAAAACAAAAAACGATTTTTTTTGCATACAAATGTTTTTTTTTTATGTAAAATATAATAAAAACGTGACTTGTCGAAATGTATCTCACCGAGTTTAGCGGATCGCCAAGCTTATGACACACAACAAAACGTGGTTTAATTAGCACTGTTACGTGCTGGGAAATGATGTAGATGAATGCCTAAAGGGAGGCGAACGTATGCAAGGAAACATAGTAATGGCGATAAATTTTATATTTTAGGTGCATCTAATAGATATTGCGACTAGCGAAGGGTTAATACCAATTACGTCTTGGAAAAATTACTAGTATTTTTGAAAAGGATTTCATGTCCGTTTAAAGAATTAGTATAGTTATACTTTAGGAGCTTTCTTCGTCAGGTCAACAAGGCTCCCGACCTTTATCTCTCCGATTTTGCTCCAATTTGGAAAATCCTCATCAAATAGGGTCTAGATCACTAGATACGTAACGCAAATTGTAGCAAAATTCATAAACTTTATTTCATATTTTGGCTACTCCCCCTAATAGGGGGTGTGTCTATAAGTAGGTGTTGCGGCGATGAGCCAACCCCCACCACTTTTCATTTAGATCACGCCCCCTACTTTAATGGCCCCCATAACAGAGCTGTTTTAACAGGGCTGTTTTAACAGAGCTGTTTTAACAGGGCTTTTTCTAAATAAAAAGTGGAGGGGGTTGGCTCATCCGCCGCAATACCTACTTCTATAATCTATAATAACGCGAGAACCGGGGTATGAAGTTTATGAATTTTGGTAAAATTTGCGTTACGTAATACTTGAACATCCCTAAGGAGAAAATTTTCAACAATTTTTGTTTGAATATATTTTTTTTAATATATTAATAACAATCAAGTTATAAATATTCAAAAATTACCATGTTGGGGTGAAGTTGATTTTTTCGATTTTTCAGCCAAATTATTCATCGGAGGATAAATTTATTTATTTATTTATTTATACTCTTTAGGGACCTTGTAGGTGTTTCACACCACGGAGTGTTTATATTAACAATAAATTTTGAGTGCTTCATATTCCGCAAACCATTCCTTTTTTTATTCCAGCGTTCAATGTTTTATACCAGCTTTTCCTGCACATTCTTTATGTATATAAACCATAATCCATTATTTAAAAAATATATAATAACTATAATAAAAATATAAAAATGGTTATGAGCAAACTTGTAGCTCTTGAAATTCTCTATAAGTTATATACATCATGCATTTTCATAAGTATTTTGTTACGGTTACAGTGGGCGCTGAAAGTCGAGTTGCGCCCTCTGTAACCGTACCAAAGTACCGTCCGGTAAATAATTTGGCTAAAAAATGGAGAAAAATAATTTCACCTCAAACATAGCTATTTTTAAATTAACTCGATTGTTAATAATATATTAAAAAAATGATCCAAACAAAAATTTTTGGAAATTTCCTTCCTAACAAAATTGGTTATATGCATTTTTATCGTAAGATGCATATTAAGCAACTCACCCGTAAAATTCAAGATAGTGGACACCCCTTAGGCAAATCACCTGGTGAAAAACTAACTAACTATTTATTGCAATTTACATTTATTATTTGACTGGACTACTGAGCTTATACCGAGCTTATAAAGCTTAGCGTTACGCCTACCTTAAAATTTTCGGTACAGGTTTTAATAACCTAGTGCTTATTTCGTGCAAGCGCCAAGGTTAATAAAACCCACGTGACATTTTACACACTATGAGTAATATAAAAACATCATTTATTGACGGTATATTTTTTTACTACTCGTATTATTTAGTGCCTAGGTTTTGAAAAATGGTAATAACTTACTGTATATATCGACTGGCCTTCCCAAATGGTCAACAGATAGACAATAGTTTTCATCAATGGCTATCTCTTTTTGTTCAGTATCGCACACTGAGAAATCGGATATATTTTGTTTACAGTACGTATTCGGACGTGGACTTAACGTGACACCACCAATAATTCTAAAACAAAACAATATGCAAGGTGAATAGGGGTAATAAAAAAAGTCCGTTTTAGGAAAACATAAGATAAGATGAATTAGCTAATTATTAAAAAAAATACTTAAAAATTTTTCGTTATTCAAAAAAATTAACTTTTTTGAATAAAAAAAATGTTTATTAAAAAAAAAACACTTCATTTTTTGTTTTAATTAAACTAGGTATACAGGGGAAAGTAATATTTTGTTGGTAGCGACATATTTTTTTTTTTTACTAATGTAAAAAAATCTTGAATCTTCTAATTTAAAGTAAAAGCACGTACACCGTTGCATAAAAAACTGAATATTTCAGGATAAATTAGTACGTGCGGCAACGCTGCGCTATATACGCCACACGCATGTGTCGCGCGACGTTTCTTCCCAAATGATCGCCTATTGAATTAAAAAATATAAATTTAGAAATGTTTTATTTGATTGTTACGTCCGATCTTAAAAATTTCGCACTGTTTCGTCAGTACACATACGTTTAATAATAAAAGATAATATTTTTGTCGAACAAAGTCTAGCTGATAATATTTCGACTATTTCGTCTAGTTCACGTGAACGGCACAGTTTTATTTACGTAACTCAGCTGACTGCGCGAAATTTAACTTAACCTAAAACAAAGAGTTAAAAATTCTCACAATGAACACAAAAGGGTATGTATGATTTTTATATTTTTTTTAATCCTTTAAATTATGCTTTCCTGGAAAATTCTCCCAGAAAAAAGTGCTTTATAGTTTACTTTTCCCCTAAGAAAATCCTGCGTTAGTAAATAAAGTTGATAATTTTTTAATGCTTTTTTCAAGTTCCTTGGGGTCTGTCTGTCCGGGAAAATAAAGACTTAAATTAGGTCACATAATTTGATTCAAAGGTTCCATAGTTCTCGGCTGGGATTGTTTTTTGTTAAACATTGGGGTGGGGGTAAAAGGGGAAAAAAGAAAAAAAGAAAAAAAAATCGTTTTTCGAAAAATATTTTTAAAAAATGGAAATTGTTAAATACATGCACGGACTACACCCCTCGCAGTTATATTCGCTATAATTTTTTTATCTCAAATTTATTTGTAAGTTATAAGTTAACTTATAATCATATATGTATACACACCAGGTGGCGGAAATAAATATTTATTTTTATAATTGTTTAGGCGTTTTTGAGACTTTTAAGCTTAATTATTGTTAATCCACTCCCAGTAGTAAGATTTAATTATAATTTTTAAATTTTCACAATAATTTCATTAGTGTGTTTTTTTGAGTCGCTGAATCTTCTTCTATATCCGCGAATCCGGTGAACGTTGGACAAAAAATATATTTTTTTACTTTGTTTTCAAAGGTGGCTAAAATATAATTTATTGTTAAAAATCACCCCCCGAATTAAACGCACGAAACAAAAAAAAAAGGACAGAAATAATGTTTTTTTCAAAATTTTCTCATTTTTCAAAAAAAAATAAATAAACTGATTTGTTGTTATAATAATAATAATTAATATTTCAAAAAAAGGAAAAAAAACAAACTATTATTATGCATTACGTAGGTAACCAAAAACAAACCAAGATAAAAACTATGTTATCTAGTTTAAAAACGCGCGTAATTATTGGAAGCCCTGCAGTGTTTCTTTTTTTTCTCGGCTGGGATTGTTTTTGCTAAAAATTAGGGTCATGTGAGGGGATTAAAGAGGGTAAAAACTATTAATTTTTTGCGATAGCCGGTCGAACACACATTTTTGCTGCAAAAACTTAAAATATTTGTTTTTTTTTTCAACAAAATTTTTCCAGAAACTTTTTTTTATTTCTTTGCATGATTACTTTTGAGCTACATCAGGAGGGAGGAAAAAATTGTTATTATTTAAGGTCTATACAGTGCATGTCTAAAGTCCGCCTCCTTAGCCTTTTTTTTTGGAACACGTATATATATAATACTTTGGTATATATTTAATATTTTTAGAGGCACAATGAAGGCAGGGAAGGGGGAACATTTTTTAAATGGAAAGGGGGGTCATGTAATACATATTTTCAAAGTAACCAAAATTCTCTGTACGGCCATATATTTTTTATTTTTTTAGACGTTTCTTTAAGGTTTTCATTTTTTATTTTTTTTTGCTATGCCTTTTTTTGACTTTTTCTGCAAATTTTTATTTAAAGTCCGCGCATTATCTATCTGAGTTGATTCTCATCTGTTTTTTGTTTTATTGTTGGTAGAATAAATTAAATCCCCTATGTAAGGTTACTAACTTGTATATTAAATACTTTGACGTTTAAATCATTATTTTGACGTTAAAATAAAAAACATTAATTTTTAAAAAGCAGAAATATAATGGTAAAAAGAACGAGAAAGGTCCTAAAAAAGAAAACTAAAAGATCAATTTAGAATTTTTTTACTAAAATGAAGCAATATAATGCAGTGCTCAATAAAGGTTTCATAGTAAACGATGTAGCAGAGATTTTTTCGCTAAGTTCGTATAATATCTACTGATCCATAATTTTATTTAAAAAATATTATTTTAGGTATCACCAGCTCAGGTCTTCGGGATTATAAAACAAACAGAGGGTGGTGGGGCAGATAATTTATTTACTGCCGGTAACTTCAGAGTATTAAAAAGTTTTTTAAAATGTAAAATTTTACTTTATTATAATATATACATAATTTTAATAAAATAACTTACTCGGACTATTATTTTAAACAAATTTTCAGTTTTTAGTAACATTTAAAATTTGAAAGCTATCCCAATTTAAGTTTATATATAGATCAGCTGGTTTGGATTTATAATATTATAGTTTTCTGTAGAAAATTCCTAAAATGTATTTTTTTTAAATAGCACATTATGAATAAAAAAAAACTTACTTTAATTCATGATCATCTTGCGTTTATTATAATTTTAAACAAACTCTCGTTTTAAAGACATTTTCTCATCATAATTATTTATAAGACGTAATATGACAGTTAATTTAATCTAAATGTCAAAAATAGTAAAAAGCACAATAGACAATAAAAAATAAATAAAATATCACTAACAGTCATTTTTAAACCACTAATCATAGCTGCCTTGATCCAATTCGTTGCTCAGATAGATAATGCGCCGAGTTTAGGTACGTCATTAAAAATTAGTGTAGAAATATAATTTACGGATTTGCATCATAAAATTCACCATTTTTCAAATTATTTTATATTTTTTTAAAAATTTTGACGAAAATTGCCATTTTCAACCCTATTTTAAACCATCAAAAAATGTTTCAAAAAAATAAAACAATAAAATTCCCATTTTTAACCCTATTTTAAACCATCAAAAATTGTTTAAAAAAAATAAAACAAATATGTGGTAAAATAGAGAATTTTATGAGCTTTAAAATGATGTGGTCGAATGGATAATTTTACAAGCTCTAAAATTATGTGGTCGAACAGAGAATTTTATAAGCTTTAAAATGATGAATCCCATTAAAAAATTTCCTTCCTTTGTCCCCCTGCATCCTAAGCATATCAAATATATACCAAAAAAATATTTTAAAAACGATTTTTGGATGTTGTGCATAGGTCTGCCCATTCAGAGACCTAGAGGCTTTACCATGTGACAGATCAAAACCAAACATTCAACTTTTTTTATAAGTTTGTTCAGACGGGTGCTCTTAAATTTTCTTTACTCACCCAAATAAGGGTAGTTTACTGTAGTTTAACAAAAATCGAAAAATTTGATTGTTTTAAGAACGGCTTTAATAATATTGCTCATTGAACATTTATAGTAAATTTAATATAACAATATAAAAAAAAGGCGTAAATATTTTTTTGCGGTTTTGGGGAAAGTCCATTAAAATTTACATTTGGGAGTTACTTTTTTATAACCAACAAAAATTGATGCAAACAAATTACAAAAAAAAAATCAACGAAGTAAACAAAATTTCAAAACTTAACGGCACGTTATCGCGAGAAACGGTGCGATGGAGGGGTAAACCGAGGGGTAAATCTCCTGCGAATTCTTGTGTACAACCCTCGCGTAATCTTACGAAATCTTGCAAAATAAAATGTATATATAAAAAAAAAGCGAAATCTTGCGAAATCTTACGAAATCTTCGAAATCATGCGAAATACCGCAAAATCTTGCGAAATTCCGCGAAATCTTGGTAGTGTGAAATGTGTACACGAATTATTTAGAATTCCTGCAAAATCCCGCGAAATATTGGGTAATGCGAAATCTTGTGTACGCGAATTCTGTAGAGATTTACCCCTCGGGTGGAACCGTACCATATTTTTATTGTAAAAATGAACTATATTGGAAGTAATATAAACCAAATTTTATTATCGAAACTATAACATACTAGTATGAAGAACGGCATACTACACAAATTTTATTAGTTAAGTACAACAATGACGTCACACTTACTATTCTTAGTAACCATGTACCCCTAGGTGGTTTGCTCGCCTAGTAAGTATTTCTATCCTTTTCTATCATATTTCTGTCCCTTCCGAATTATGATTTTTTCGACGAACAAGAGGTTACAGTTTTTGTGGAAGCCGGACTTATGTACAAGATTGTTTTGCCACTTTTGCAAGAATCTCGGCAAGGATGAATTCTATTGATATTATTTTAAATAATCGTCAGATATCATTCGTGAATAATATAGATACGATAAACGAGTTAAATAAAAGTAAGTAATTTATAAGCTTTATGCAAAAATGTTCTTGCAAAGTTAGGACAAGCCTATTTTTTTCCTTGTAGACCTCATTTTTGGTTCTCAATTTCAAATATCGCAAAATAAACAACTCAATCAACTTTTGAACCTCGAAAAAGATTTTACTTTTACTTTGCCAACTAACTATGACGTCAATTAAACAACACTCTTCAAACCATACAAGTATGTTATAGTTAAGATAATAAAATTTGGTTATAGTTTTATTTTAGTAATATATTATAGTTTCAGAATTCCCAAAGAATGAAAATATGAAAATAAGTCCAACATTCAAAAATGGATTTTGCAATTGGGGCCTTAGCGGCAAGCGGCGCCTGTCTATTCAGCAACCCTTTCGACGTTCTAAAAACTCGTATGCAACTTCAGGGAGAATTAAAAGCCCGAGGACAACATGCAGTGCACTACAGAAATGTTTTTCATGCAGGCGTTGTGGTGGTAAAAAACGAGGGCCTGCGGGGCCTTCAAAGGGGCCTCGGAACGGCCCTGCTTATGCATTCTGTCCGAAACAGCATTCGACTGGGGAGTTATCAAGTTATTTACAAAAACGGATATTTGACGGACAGTAACGGAAAGACTATAATGTACAGGAGTGCGTTGTGTAGTGCGTTCGCGGGGGCGGCCGGTGCGTTTTTCGGCAGTCCTTTGTTTCTAGTAAAAACTCAGTTGCAATCGCAGGCGGCGAAAAATATAGCCGTTGGGTTTCAGCATGGTCACCAAGGGCCCTTTACTGCGTTTATGGAAATTTACGGGACATTTGGGGTAAGGTATACTTTTTTGGTGTTTACACTTTTTTGGTCTTTCATTGCCTTTCTTTATTAATTCACAACGTTTCGGTTAAGGAGTATTTCCAACCGTTATCAAGTGTAACTTAAAACTTGCCTGCATCATTTAACATCTTTTTTCTATTTTGCGACTCTTATAAGCTCATAATCACACGCATTTTGTGTGTTCTTATAGGCCCATAAGAGGCCTCTACTTTTTTTTCTTTTGGGTTGGCAACAGACAAAAGCCTATCGTTTGAAGTTTTCCGTGCAAATGTCAACGACGCTTTAAAGTTTAATTTTCTACAAAATTTTGTGTTTAGGTTATTTTTTACCGTGTTAAAATTGTGTCTTGGTTACTTCTAGTGATAAAGAGAAGATATGATTATAAAATATATCAAAATATCAGTTGTTCTTAGAATTTTAAACATAGCGAAAACTGTAATTCCAACCCGAAATAAAAATCCCTAAATCAGTCATCGATTTGAATGTAAATTTTCTAAAATTTTAGAACAAAATAGAAAAAATTGTATAAAGTACACGTTTTATAACACGTTTTTAGCGTTCTAGTATTTTATAAAACTCGCCGCATGCGGCTCGTTTTCTAAACTTGTAGTCATACGCTAAAAACGTATGTTATGAAACTAGTACTTTAATATATATTTATTGTAACCAAAATATGTATTTACTAAGCCACCTAAGAATGATATGATATTTTTAACTATCCCCTGCTGGTGCGTAAAAATATATCTTAAAAATGTTAAAGAGAAAATATGATTTTCGGTACTCAACCAGTTAAAATCATGCTTAGGTTCATGCACCTTCAAAATTTTGGCTTTTAATAGGCAACGATTAAAAGTTATAAAAATTAAATATTATTAACCCCTTGCGCTCCAGCCAGTTTTTCAAGGTAGAGGTGCCTATACCAGATTAAAACTTATATGGAAAATCCCGTATACGAATATCCAACTGTGGATATTGTGGTAAATTTAGCTAGCTAAAAATATCCATACGTGGATACAATGGAGCGGAAGGGGTTAAATATTTAGTAAAAATAAGAACTTCAGTTATTAAGTTAAATTAAATAAAAATCCAATTTTTTAGCCACTTGAAAGGGGCTTAGCTCCCTTACGACGCATTTTTGGACATATTTGTATAGGAACTTTTTGTCATACTTTATGGTGTAGAATCACCCCTTAAAATTTCGGACCCTATTTCAAATACACCTTGTATAGTTGTTCGCGGGCTAGAGACGTTATTTTATAAAGTAACTAATTTTAAACTCTCGTTCACAAGTTATATCCAAAAATAGGTGTCAAAATGCTTCAGGTAAAATAAGGCGTTCTTCACTTGAAGGACGCCTTGGATAAAACAATACCTACTGAAACTTTGTATCATAAAAGACGTCCGCAAAAATTCCGGTTTGGACAGACACCCACCCCCTACTTGTGCGATTTTGTCCGATTTCTAGACACCCCTCTAAAGGACGTCCAAAACGCAGTAGGGCACCAGCCTCCCCTTTTTTCAGATTTTCACTTTTTTATCATTCTTGAATTTGGAAAAGTGAACGTCCGAAAATGGCTTGACCCCCCTCCTCCTTGTCCGCTTCTGTTCTGTTTTGGTAACCCCCCGGCCCCCCAACTGCGGACGGCTTTTATGGACGGCCCCTAAAAAAGGCACTCTTTATGTAACACCACAGGGCCAACCGTTTTCGAGAAAACTGGAATTAAAGAGGCAATTTCTCGTTCTGAGTATCAAAAATAGGAACTAAAAAATTCACCAATAAATATTTCAATACTGCAGGGTGATTTTACATTAAAAACTGTGAAAAAAAGCTCCTATACATCTAGGCTTGAAAATCTGTGCTCCACGCCGACCTAAAGAATAACACTTTTTAAGGATCTGTAACTCCCTTAAAAGCGATTTGTCGATATTTGTATATGGAAAGTTTTTTCCATAGTTTTTTTTATGTGGAATCACGTTGCAGTATTGAATTTTTTATTGGTGAATTTTTTAGTTACTATTTTTAATACTTAGAACGTGAAATTACCTCTTAAATTATGAAGCTGAAGTTTGCAACGTTTTTTTGCAACGAAAATTCAAATATTATATTAAAGTACTAGTTTCATAACATAGGTTTTTAGCGCACGAGTACAAGTTTAGAAAACGAGCCGCTTGCGTCGAGTTTTCTAAAATACTAGTGCGCTAAAAACGTGTTATGGAATAAGTGCTTTAATATACTATTTGAATTTTCGATGCAAAAAAACGTTGCAAACTTCAGCTTCATCTTAAATTGCAATTTTCTCGAAAACAATTGGCCCTATGCTGTTACAGAAAGAGTACCTTTTTTATGTAGTTTTAACTAAAGAATCCTATTTTATTGAAAAAATGCTAAAAACTCTACGGATAAAA
The DNA here is from genome assembly GCA_958510825.1 of Brachypterus glaber. NCBI lineage: Eukaryota > Metazoa > Arthropoda > Insecta > Coleoptera > Kateretidae > Brachypterus > Brachypterus glaber. Next base: position 14,788,367 of record OY294044.1, on the reverse strand, counting down.
AAGTTGGGGGCAAAAAAGTGACATGGACCCCCCATTTTTCACGTTCCGTAAAAATTACCAAATAAAAATTACATAAAAGGATATCCTTTATCAATGTTAAGGCATGTGCAAAAAAATGGGTACTGTAGTTCATAGTATTCCAGAGATATTAAATAAAAACTACTTTTAAGTACATCTGAAGGACAGTATGCGGGGTCCTTTTGATATTGCAAAAAAAGAGATAAAATGAAAAAAACATTTACCATATCTACAGGTAAACTTTTTTATTTTAGACTTCGTACAAAAATATCGAAAAAAGTTAAAAAAAAAACAACAAGACCAGTTTGTTTGACCCAATAAATAAAGTGAATGCACTGAATAAAATTTGGCACCGAAAATAATTTAGTGATACTTTGTCATGCCGAGCATTACTCGTTTAAATTGAGTCAGATTTATGATTTTTATACAGGGTTATTCACGGAAGTGGTATATTAAAAGTTTATGGAGAACCAATAATTTTAAAAATCTGATATTTTGCACTTTGGGGTTATTGAATATGACCAATCGATTAAAAATATTTTCATGCTTGTGTCACTTCCGGTTGTACCAGAAGTGGCACTCAACTTTGATTTTTAATTTAATTTAATTTTTAAAATTCGCATTAAATTTGCTTTATTTTAATGTGTAACACGTTATGTCTATCTCTGGTAGTTTTTGAGTTATTCAAGTTTTTAGCGAAAAAATTAATTTCTCATTGATTTTTTAAATTCGAGAAAAGTTGTTTTGTGGTTTACTCAATAATACTTAACCGAATTATCTTCTCAGAAAGCAGGTCAAATCTAACAAATTTAAAATAGCCAACACATTTTTTTTTTAATTTAATTAATATTTTAATATTAAAAAGAGTTCCTATAAAGGTTGGTCCAAAAATCAGCGCCCTAAGAGAGCTACGGCCCTTTAAAACTGTAATAAAAATGAAGTTTTTAATTAATAACTCTGCTACCCTTTAAGCACGTTTTAGACCATTCTGAGTCGAAATCAGTAAAAAAAATATTGCGTCCGTCTGTCTGTCTGTCTGTCTGTCTGTCTGGGTGTAAACTCCATTTCTACATGAGATATCGACTTGCGGTTTTTTGCATATTGTTTCTTATTGTATTCCGAAGAGCTGATTAGATTTTGGGGGTAAACGATTGGGAGTAAGGGGGTAAAAATAGGGTAAAACTCCTATTTTTAGCGTTTTTTGTTTATAATTAAGGCAATTATTATTGTATTTGGTTAATTTAGCACTTATATAAAAGATAATTTTAAATTGGTCAAAAAATGTTATAAACAACGTTTTCCTAAAACGCATTGTTTTCGAGATATTTGCGTTTAAAGCAGTAAAAGGTTTTTTTAGCATATCTCAGATATTTATAACCCGATTTCAAAAAATTATATTTTAAATAAAAGCTCTTTTTAAGCCCTATAAAAAATGTTATATACAGTTTTTTGCTAGAATATAATGTTTTAAATATACAGAATTTAAAATCAAACAAAACACCTAATTTGAAATTTGCAAACTAGATGGCTCTAGTGTACAAATTTTAAGCTTCCATTAATTTTTTTTTTAAATCAAAAGCTAAAGTTTAATATAAATATTATACAAATTAGTTTGTGCAGTGAGGAATAGTAGTAAAATTGTAATTATGTTATGCTACCCTGTTCTAATAGCATGTTATTAGTTTTCCCAATAGTGCCGATGTTTTGACAGGGTTCTTGCAACGTTTCATCTAGTTTTTTCTATGAATATTTCTGTTAAAGTAATGTTTTTTGAAAATTAGGAGTTAATCTAACTTTTCTGTTATTTTTTATAATTTTTTAAGTTACTGTTTTGTTTTTTAAAAACAAAAAGACAGACGTTTGTTTTGAGTCAATAAAAACAACGTAGAAATCGGAAATTTCATTGTGATGTTGCATAAGGACCACAAAATCATAGATGATATGAAATTACAGTAATAAAAACGTAATTTTACAAACATAATAAGCATAAATAAATTATAGGTATCTTTCCGGTATCTACGTTGAAAATTTTCTTTAAATACGCCAATGGTAATTTTTTGTGTGTGCGTTGATAAGGAACGTTTAAGTATCACGTAACGCAAATTGTACCAAAATTCATACACTTCATTCCCCGGTTCTCGCGTTATTAAAGGCTGTAGATGTTTCATGTTTTGGCTACCCCCCAAATATGGGGGGGGTTTAGGGGGGTAGCCAAAATATAAAATCTCTACAGCCTTTAATAACGCGGGAAACGGGGTATGAAGTCTATAAATTTTGGTACAATTTGCGTTACGTGTTACTTGAACGTTCCCTAATAGGTAAAAATTAGGATAGATGAATGAAAATTAAACTCCATTAGTAAATATATATTATTCATGAATTCTGGTAATGTTTTGTTAATAGTAGTATTTTCAATTTTTTTTAGATTGTTGGTCTTTGGAGAGGATTTAGCGGAACAGTAGTAAGAGCAATAGTAGGATCGTCTGCGCAACTCACCACATTCGCACTAACTAAAGATGTTTTGAGCGACACCGAATTCTTTAAAGAAAGAGCGTTATGGGGCACATTCCTTGCTAGTTTAATAAGTGGGGTCATTCAAACAGTCATGATCAATCCCTTTGATTTAGTGTCGACGAGAATTTATAATCAAGGTATGAATGCACAGAACTATAGTTTATAATGATTAGACATCGGATTTTAGGGAATCGTGACGTCAAAATACATAGCCGGGTACAATAACTTAACAAATTCATATTAATTTTATAAAAATGTTTAATATTTTGCCAAACTACTACATTACCAACGAAAATTATACAAATATTGTGAAAATCCTATAACGTTTTATTTAAGTAAAAGAAAATAAAAAAAAATAACAATTCTGAAAACTACGATTTAGTTGGGCTCTTTAATGATCCAAATTTAAAATTAAAATTATAGTATTGTGGCATGGTGGATGGGTATTACTTTTACCAAGTAAAAAAAAATCTGCCTGGCCAATCGTTTTTTATTCGCAATAAAAGGTCACGTGACTTTTATAACTTGTGATTAAAATTAATTTAATATTTTTTTACTTTCTTTAAATATTAAATTGTCTTAAATCTTCTTTATGGGTTTTTGTGTTCACATGTCTTAAAATATTAGTTTTTCTTTCTCAGGTTAAGTCTTTTTTACAAAATGTGCAGTGTAAAATATTGCCGTCGAACTCTAGTTCTGGATAATCTTCAATCTACGATTTAACCGTAGTAAGTAATGGTTTTACGAACATTTTATTAAGGGATTTAACTAATAAAATGAACGGTGACAAATTAATATTCGATTAGGCAGTTAAAGCAAAAAAAGAAATTAATTCGCATTGCTCAAGTCAAACGAAATAATTCAATTTCCTTGCAATAAAAACCTTGTTTCCGCATGCGCGTGATTCTAACCAATAAAATAACGTACATGTTACATGCTTGATCTTACATCTCACTTATTTCGTCGCACGCATACGGAAATAAGTTTAGAGCTTTTAGATCTCTGCAGAGTACATGTTTATAACGATTTCAAATAGATTTCACCTTCCAGTCACCTCTTCACAAATTGAATAAAACACAAAAAGATTTCGTCGGTAGTTTGTTTTTTTCTACAAACACTATAAGTGTTACTTGTCTAATTTAGTATTTTATTTAGATTTGAGTAAAAATAATAATTTTGAAGAAATTTTTAAAAACATTTTTCACAAGTTATAAACGTCACGTCAGCTGTTATTGCGAATAGAAAAGGATTGGCCAGGCAACTTGATAAAAGTAATACCCAGCCACCATGTTACAATACTATTAAATAAAATTTGGATTATTTAATAGTCCAACTAATTCATAATTTTCGGATCTTTTATGTTTTTTTTTTTATTTCTTTTACTTAAAAACGCTAGGGAATTTGTATAATATTTGTATACTTTGTAAATGTAGTAGTTTGATACTTAGGTTATAAAACATTTTTATAAAATTATTATTCTGTTGTACCCTATAATTCCTATATCACAATCAGCTTTTTTCACTGGTATTTTTGGTTTTAGGAATCGACAAAAGAGGGAAAGGTCTACTTTACACCAGTCTACTAGATTGTTTCATTAAAACAGCCAGATCTGAAGGCTTCATAGGATTCTACAAGGGAATAGGTGCCAATTATATGAGGCTGGCTCCTCATGGGGCTCTTTGCTTACTATTCTGGGACTATTTGAAAGAATTACAAGAGCGATATATCTAGAGCCAGAAAGTATTACATTAAAAGTGAGATGAGAAATATTTTGTCAAATCAGTTATGAACAAAAAAAATATCAATTAATATGTTAACAGTTAACATGTTAACAGTAAAGTTTTTATATGGATATAAAAAATATAGAACTGATGTAACTTTTTATCAATTTTCTTTAATTTTACTTAGATAAAGTACTTGTATGTATTATTTTTTCTTATAAGATATATCTAGAACAAAGTATTTAGTATAAGTTAAGGTTAACGTAATTACCGGGTGTCCCAGCTATAACAGATCAATCGTTTGTTGGCGCTATTATTATGCAAATAAACGAATAACTGCGAGAAATATTATAATTTTAATAAAATATAAAAATAAAAAATTATACCAAAGAAATAATTTAGATATACATTATGAAACATTATTTGATTAATACGTTCGCTGCCGCTAGACTACTTTTTTGCAATGTTATTCAAGTCTACAGTGAGGCGAACGCGTTAATGTATAAAAAAACAAAAATATTTTTAAAATTTTAGTATTTAAATTAAAATTGCTTAAAAATAATGTTAAATAAGTTAAATCTCGAAAGCAAAAACTCGTAGAATTTTTTTGTTTATGCACATATCTTTTTGGAGGGTAGGGGTCTTTACAGCGCAGTCCATTACCGCGAAATCGTTAACGCGCCACCGTTACCCGCATGGACTTTACCGCGCATGGACTTTACCGCGCATAGACTTTACCGCGAAAGCCATTACCGCGAAGAAAATAACAGCGAAGGGGTCAATACCGCGAATGGACTTTACCTCGAAAACCATTACCGCGCATAATTATTTTAATTTTTTTTTGAAGAAAAAGAGATTAAATAAAAAAAATAAATATTTTGCAGAAAACAATCAAACAGTTCTAACTAATATAGCTGCTAGGTCAGGGTTGTGGCCATTACAAGTTTTCTTTAAAACATTTACGTCCGAAGTATACCAACGCCCCTTGCAACAAAGCACGTCGTAATTTACGCCATTTTTTTATTTTTAACAGTATTTTCTTTCCTGTATATGAAATGTTTATATACAGCGAGGTCTTTGCCCCTATCACTTTTCATTATTTCGATCGACATGACGATTCGTACTAAACTGATTAATAATCAGCCATTTATAAAAATCAGTTGATATAAATTAAAAAAAAACACACACATTTAGTAAACGTTCCACTTTATCAATAAAAATCCAAACCAAAACTAACCAAACCAAACTGTCATCAATCCCACGGAAATACCCTTACATAAAATAAAAATAATGTATAACGATTTTCGCTGTAAAAGTCACACGCGGTAAAGACCGTTCGCGGTAATGAACTGCGCGGTAATGGTCTTCGCGGTAAAGGACGTGCGCGGTAATGGCTTGTCGCTAGGTTTTTTCGCTTTAAAGTCCGGCGCCCCTTTTTGGATGTTATGGGAGAAATAAGGCGTCTAATTCAAATACTTGACACGCCGGCACTCGCGCCAATTGCCTTTTTCGGTTAATTAATAATTGAAATTTGGCCAAGGCGACAGGTGAAACAGAGACACTCCCTATTAACTGGTTCGAATATCAGTTAGAGCCGGTGGTTCCCTCTAGTAGAGGGCCTCTACTACTAGCCCACACAAGTACTGGACTTAGGGGATGCTTAATTAAGTAGAATAGTACGAGGTGAAACAAACATGTCGATGGCCTAGCGAACAAATGTGCTAAGTACCGGATGGCTTAGAGTACAAATCGATACCCCAAAGCAACAAAGCCGTAACTCATATATTGTCATTTTTCACGACAGCTAAATTTCTAAAATATTTTTTTTGTTATTTAAGGGTGGGTAAATGATTGAAGTGGAAAAGGAAGTCATGTGATACATCATTTGAAAGCTTATAAAATTCTCTATTTAACTGTTTAAGTATTTATTGTTTATTTACTGTTTGTTTCTGATAATATTCAAGTTTAGAATTTCTTACTTTAGTGATTTTAAGTAAACTTTTGCTTAAAGTGGACTGTGGAGAAACCTGAGTAGTACCACCATGTGTGTCTTTTTTCTAGGCATTTACCTATGAGTATAACTCAAAATGGGTCTAATTTAAGTCACATCCTTGTTGCTTGGGAGTGTCGAAATGTGCTAAGTACCGTAACCGTTACCGGTACTTAGCACACTTGTACGCTAGGCCATCCGGTACTTAGCATATTTGTACGCTAGTCCATCAATGTAATATTGACCGACATAAATTTTATTTCGATAGCTTTAATAATAACGCTTAAAAACGACTGATCTGTGTTAGCTGAGACATTCGGTATACCTATACATCGTTTAATTTTAAAAATAATTATTTGTTGTTCTTGAACTTATACTCTCGTTTACAAATATTTATAACATTAATTCTCATCTGCTAACAGGGTTTTTCTCAAAGTGGCCATATACTTATGTACTAACGATATTTGAATTATTTTGTAAATAGCTTGTATTTATTTTTATGTAGTGTTTTTAGTTATACACAACTTAATGTTAGGTTTCTTGTTTGTTTAAAGTTACTTTAACTTAGTTACATATCATTATGTATACTAGAAAACAACGCAATAGGTAACAGATAAGTTAAAGAATTTCGCAATGTTTGTTTTTAGTTTTTTATAGTTTTATAAATTTAATATAAAAATAAATTTATATACATCTATAATATAAACACTTAATAACCTGTCCATGGATTTAACATACACGTAGGATTCTTTCTTAAAGGTTCCTTCTTAAAAATACATCTTTCCAATATTGTAAAGGTTTATTATTACATCAATCTATTTTCTAATCATCGTACAGAGTGATATTGGTAGACTGACAGTTTCGGGCTGCTGGCCCTCTTCAGTACCAAGAGTCAACTCTGCACGCTGATTAAGAAAACGTTTTTAGACTTTACTCGCAAAAGGAAAGTAAAGTAAAGTAAAGTAAAGTCTAAAAACGTTTTCTTAATCAGCGTGCAGAGTTGACTCTTGGTACTGAAGAGGGCCAGCAGCCCGAAACTGTCAGTCTACCAATATCACTCTGTACGATGATTAGAAAATAGATTGATGTAATAATAAATTAATATTTTTATAATTTTGTTTAAAATTAAAAATTTCTGTCCTTACTAATTTTACGTCTAACCACCCGTTAGTGGTACTATGTGCTTGAGACACACAAGTCTTCAACTTGCTACCATTCAAAGTCTCCAGATAAGGAGAGGTATGAGTAGTTGTCTACATCTAGAAATAGATGGCGCACAAGTCTACATCAATCTAATGGCTATATTCCTTTTGCGAGTAAAGTCTAAAAACGTTTTCTTAATCAGCGTGCAGAGTTGACTCTTGGTACTGAAGAGGGCCAGCAGCCCGAAACTGTCAGTCTACCAATATCACTCTGTACGATGATTAGAAAATAGATTGATGTAATAATAAATTAATATTTTTATAATTTTGTTTAAAATTAAAAATTTCTGTCCTTACTAATTTTACGTCTAACCACCCGTTAGTGGTACTATGTGCTTGAGACACACAAGTCTTCAACTTGCTACCATTCAAAGTCTCCAGATAAGGAGAGGTATGAGTAGTTGTCTACATCTAGAAATAGATGGCGCACAAGTCTACATCAATCTAATGGCTATATTCCTTTTGCGAGTAAAGTCTAAAAACGTTTTCTTAATCAGCGTGCAGAGTTGACTCTTGGTACTGAAGAGGGCCAGCAGCCCGAAACTGTCAGTCTACCAATATCACTCTGTACGATGATTAGAAAATAGATTGATGTAATAATAAATTAATATTTTTATAATTTTGTTTAAAATTAAAAATTTCTGTCCTTATTGTAAAGGTGTTCTAACAAAAATTTAATAAATTACACGTGTATTTAACAGACTTGACGGCTAGTAATTGCTAGCACGATTATTTTTACCAGACTACAGCAACGCGAAAAGAGGGTTATGTTTTTAACGTGTTTATGTTTATATGTATGCGTGTTGGTTTGTTCCCCTCTAGAGTCTAAAACACGGTCGAATTTAACGATCGAGGCGTCAAAAGTCTTTATCACGAAGGCGTCATAGGCTATATTAGTTTGTGGGCTATATAAAATTCTATATTTCGACACATACAGTGTGTCCCCGGATAGGTAAAACGACTCTTGTATACATGTAAAAGGTAAAAAATTCTTGATTTAAATTTTCATGTTTTGGGGTTCAGCCCTGCCTGATTAAAGATTAATTTTTAACATAGTTTCAGTTTTGAAAAATCAAGTATGCCTTGGAAGTTTAAAAAAAACTATTTTTCTGTATAGTAAAGTGTGGCAAAATGATTTTTCAAGTTTTTTTTTATTTTTTTTTCCAACATAGTAGCTTTTTAGTGACAGATATGTCAAAAAGTTATTTAGAAAGGTTCCTTGAAGTCAAAATCTAGGTCCGTATACCAAATTTCATAATCCTCGGCCAACTTTAATCTCCCAAATCAAAGAATTCTACTTTTAACAAAGTTGGCTGAGGATTTTGAAATTTGGGACACGGACCTATAATTTGGTATCAAGCAACTTTGCTGAATAACTTTTTGACATATCTGTTACTAAAAAGCTACTATGTTGAAAAAAAAATTAAAAAAATTTAAAAATCATAGTTGGCAGAGGATTTTGAAATTTGGTATAGGGGCCTAGATGTTGATTCTAAACAACTTTTGTTAATAACTTTTTGTTGTATTTGCCACAACTTTACTCTATAGAAAAATAAGTTTTTTGAAAACGTCCAAGGCATACTTGATTTTTCAAAACTGAAACTATGTTACAATTTAATCTTTAATCAAGCAGGGCTGAACCCCAAAAAATGAAAATTTAAATCGGGAATTTTTTACCTTTTATAATAGTCGTTTCACCTATCCGGGGACAGTGAGACACAATTGTGCAGTAAGAAATCAAAATTACAGCATTTTTTTATTAAATTTTGTATGAAATAAACAAAAATAAAAAATAATACACTTTTCCCTAAAGAAATAAAATAAATTAATATAAAATTTTGACAACGACTGATTGAGGAGTATTTGTTTTAAGATTTGATGCTGATCCTTGGAGAAGGGTGCATGATTTGAAGTAAAATGTGCACTTACAAAAAAGCTTAGAAAAACCTGTTTCTTTCGACAATATTGATCGAATTGGAAAATCAAAGAAAATCTAAAGATTTTAATCATGATTTCGTCAACGTTTCGGCTTTTTTACTTTGTCATGTATTATAATTATACATAATATAATATTGGGCAATCAGGCAGGTAAGTTTTTCATCGAGTTTTTATTTTGGCATCTTGGCTTGTTAATTTTCTATAATCTATATAGTATAGCTAAGAATAAATACTTGGCAGCAAAGATAGGTTTGTAAACTTTTTTATATGTACCCCCAATTTTTACCAAAAACAATCTCAACTAAAACGTTTAAGTAACAAACCTGTGTTGGGTTTTCAATCACGAAATTTCGGGATCCCGATTTTTATTCAGGAAATATCGGGATTATATTTTACCAATCCCGAGATATGTTTCTATTAAAATGTAATATAAAAAAAAATTAATATGTATATTTTTTTAATTTTCTTAAAAACTAGTTAATTGGTTGATTTGTTTAAAAAATGTATCTTTGATAAAAAAATCAAGCAATTTTTTGGCATAAAACATCATTAAGCGCGAAAATAAGCAAAAAAATAATGGTTTTGCATGAATGAACAGTCTTGTATTTGCCTTGAGGCTTTCCCTATTTTTAAAAATGTCTAAATGGGAAATCGAAATAAATAAATTTTGATCCTTTCATTAAAGTTAGCTGTGACAAGTGACGCATCTTGTTTTTAAAAATAGTTTTACTATATGTTAGTTGGTCACGGGTTCATATTTTATAATTATTTGACATACAGCGTGTCCCAGATAAAACAGGTCAATCGTTTTTTGGGTTATTATTAGAGCTATAGAAATAAAATTCATGGCTACTGCGTTTTTCAGCTTAAAATTTTTAAAAAAGCTATAACTTCCGAACGAAAAAAGATAGGACCTACGTTTATATGAACATTTCTTTATGAAATTAAATCTACTTTTCGCTGCCAAAGTTTCTAAACAGGCTAATAAATAGCTTAAATAATAATGTCAAAAAACAATTGATCTGTCTTAGCTGGGACACCCTGTATAATGTATTCCGAAATAAAAATAAGTACCCTACCTTGTTTCAAACTGTACGTCTCCGCGCTGCGTAAAGTTAAACTTTCCGGCCACAGGGCACTTGATCGGCACTGGATTCCTGCGCAAATACAAGTCGTACTTCCACTTGGCTTTGTTCTGGAACTGCACCCAGGAGCACACCGTGCTGAAGCTGTCCTTGATCACGGCGATGCCTTTGCGGTAGCGAATTATGTTGTGATGCTGGGGCACGAAGTTAAAACATAAGTAGTCCTTTTGACTGAAAGAAAAGAACAATCTTTTTTTTTGTTGGTACTTCAAAAATAAAACAATAATAAATCAGTGGATCTATTTTTCTACACTTTATAGTCTGCCTTTTAGTTAATATCACCGGCACACAAAAAAAAAAAAAATTGTCTGTACACCGGGCGCCACCTATCTACGGGCATGTTTTTCGACCCGCTGAATACGAATTTCAAGTCAGTTTAGGCCGTCCAGCCTTCAATTTCGAGTAAAAAATTTTTTTTCTTGCCAAAACATCGAATTTTCGCTATTTTTTGGGTTTTTTGCAATTTACTCGAAATTGAAGGCTGGACGGCCTAAACTGACTTGAAATTCGTATTCAGCGGGTCGAAAAACATGCCCGTAGATAGGTGGCGCCCGGTGTACAGACAATTTTTTTTTTTTGTGTGCCGGTGCATTTAACAAGAAATATTAGTCAAGGGGGTGGCAGTGGCTCAGTCGTGAACGCCTCGATCTAGTATTCGAGAGGCCGGGGTTCAATCCTCGGTTGTGGAACAACTTTTTCAAAGAAATAAAATACCGTCGTTTCGCCACCACATTGGCTTGTGCTGCCAAAGATCTAAGCACACAGTACAGAAAAAGGTTTTCAGTGGATAATACCGCACTAGCACTCGGACCTGTGATGCTACCCGGGCGCACCGAAAGGGAGCAGCAAGGTAGCTGTCAGGTCTGTTGGCCGAGCTCACTTTAGGGACTTTCAGGCAACCAGGATCTGTACTAAGGCTGCAAGCGAAAATGATCCTTAAGCAGTTTGGCGCCGGTCCAAGTGCACTGGCAGCCAATAAACTTAAGGATCAAAGCCGCTCACTTAGCCAAAAAAGCCGACAAAACAAGGTTTGGATTCCTCGCTAAACTGTAGGTCCCGGGGTACAACAACAAAAATCCTCGTTAGAGTAGAAAAACTAGTAACAAAGGGATAGGCAAAAAGGGCCAATATGGTCTAGTTGCCAGGCTTTACCTCCCCACCATTACTACTACTACTACTATTAGTCAAAGAAATAGTACAGGTCAACTAGGAAAAGTACCATTTTCCGGGATACCTGTATACTATTTTATTCGCAACTGTTTTTATTTAAAAATAAAGTAGTATTTTTTTAACCTAGATGTTCGAATTTAAATGAAGAAAATAATATAGTCCTTAGTTTTTTAGTTCTTTTCATATTTACCACAAATATTTTTTCCTGCATTTCACAAGAAAAGCACATATCATATGAAAATAAAGTTCCACATACATGTAACCCAAATAAACAACCACAAAAAACATTTGTTGATAGCTCACAAGGCTTCGTTTATAACATTTATTATCCATTTCAGTTTAGCCATCTTGCTTTAAGCATTAATAATGATATTTTAATCGGTGGCGCCATCTAGCGGAAATTAATTATTTAAATTGCAGACCTGTAATAATTAGTTTACTAGTCTCTGTTTTTCATTACAGGTCAGGTCCAGGCGTGGAAAACAGTGGGACAAGAAATCACGTACTTCCCAAACTTTATTAATACATGTAATGTATGTATTACATATACAGTTGCGAATAATAGTATATTATGCACTCAGTATGCGAACTAAGTCTCTAGTATTCGAGACTAAAGTTTTTTTGCTGAGACGGAGTCGAGGCAAAAAAACAGTCGAGAATACTAAAAACAGTTCACATAGGTGGTGCATATATTTTTTCTACTACCCAAAGCTGGTAACTCCAAATACCAAATTAAAAATTATTTTGACTAACAAGTCAAAGTTAGTAGTTATCTTAAACTTGTTTCCTTATTGACGACAATAAACAATGCTTAACAACGGTCAATAATAAATTATTTAATTTATTTTATTGGCTGTCAAGGTAAACAAGCCTTAACAACAGTAGATAAAATGTAAGCTAGCACTTAATTAGGTAGTAGAAAATATCCCTAGGGATATTCAGAAATAAGTACGGAAATTTTAAGGTGTGATTCTACATTAACACGTTCGCTATCATTAATTTGACATCGTCATCAAACTTTCAAAAAGCATACCTTTAGCTACTGGTATCTTTTCATATGTAATACACCGACAGAGGTATATTTGTGATATATTCGAAACTTTCACGAAGTGAAAATTTCGGATTTATCGAAAATATACCGAATCTGGAGGTGTATTTGCAGGACTATTTTTTTAAACAATTTTTTAACAATTTAAATCTTCAAAAGTAATTTGTTTAAATAATTAATAACAATTGATTTGATTTGATTTGACACAATAAATTCATGTTTGACATTTCTAATTTTTGGAATAAAAAAGATCTAAATTCGTTAAATTTTATTAATATTTTATAAAAATATGCTAATAAGACATAAAAATTGCCTTAATTTTGCATTTTAGTTGATATTTTGTTATAATATTGCATTATCAAGCTTGCTATATCAAATAACTAAAAAAATGGTATATATTCGACTTTCTGGTATATATTCGAGACGAAAATATCCTGTCGTTATGGTAATGCTTTGTTTTTATTGGTTGAAACCGATATTATGATAGTTGAAAAAAATAGTCATAGAAACCAATTGGAAAATTCACTTACTTTTATAGGTAATTATAACAGCTTCTGGGATTGGTCAAAACAAAACGTTCTTACCTCAAAATTTTATACATACTATATCAAATTTTGCTCAAGTTCTTTTTTATTGCTGTATTCACACATGTAACTTTTTTAACGCGAGTTCTGATACACCCTGTATTTTATAAAATTGGATTTTTAGTACCACATTTTGATTTCCACTAACACTTTTTTCCTTTTATCAAAATCAAAACTTCATAATTTTTTTTACAAATTCCTGTAGTCTACCCTGTTAAAAAAACAAGTACAGACCAGTAAAGACCAGTAGAAAACGAATCGGAATCTACTGGAATCTAACGGTCTCTACTTGTTTTTGTTAACAGGGTATCCTGTATGAAAAGTATACTGAGGAAACGACCCAAATGTGTAAAAAAATATAACTAAAAATAATTTTTTTGATCCAACTTTTTACTCAGATGGATTTTGCGCCGAGTTAATATATTTTTTTTTTGTCTGGACGGGTTTTTAACGATTTTGGATTTTGGAAATTTGAATACTATCGTATAATACTCCTCTAGTCATGAGACTAAGAAGAGTATAATAATATTAATAATATTTCATACAGGATGCTTCTTGAAATTTATTTAGGGTTATTTGTGATATCAAATGATATATGTTCTATTTGTGGATTTAAATAATTTTACAAAAATATTTAATTAATATATCAAAATATAACTATTTTAAACACTGGAACAACACTTTATCCAAATTTATAGATACATACTTTTTTTAAAATTTCAGTAAATAATTGTTCTACAGTGAGTATTCTCCTGTTGAAAAATGTCCAGTGTATTTTGTTTGTTGATTTAATGTTTTTGTTTAATTTGTTTGTTTTAATGCATATTTAATAATTTAGGTAAGTTTTTAATTTATTAATTTCTTTTATTTTTTTTATATACATTTTTTTTCCAAAAAATCAGTTTATAATGTCCAAGTTATTTCCAAAAAGTTTTATAACTTTTATGTCTTTTTAGCCCTGAAGAAGCCTAAATATTAGGTGAAACGTTGGCATGATTATGTAATGCAATAAAGTTTTTATTTGCTTCATTTCCGAGTGTTTATCACAAATAACCCTATATAATAATAATTTAAAATACTTACCATCCATCTACAGTTAACCTGGCCATCATAACTCTTGTATCTCTTTGTTCCCTACAAACGTAAATAGTTCTACGATATCTTCCTTCATCAGGATAATAAGTTTCAATGATATGAGTTTCATTAATAAAAATATCTGCATCGATATTGGCCGTATTTATCCATTCCCCTGTGAAATTTTGGGGTAATCTGCAACCTGGTTCTACCACCTCAGATTTGACTAAAAGGTAATAAGATAGTTTAAGCAAATACAGTTCCCGCCATTAAGCCTCCACAGCATAAAAAAGTTTTTTATGAATATATTTAAAAATGGTCTTAGGGAGAGCATAAAAAGTGACATTTAACAAATAACCAAAAAGTGACATTTAAAATTTGACATTTCTCACCTGTCATGAGGAGAAAATGGCAATTTGAATTTAAAAAGTACAAGTTTTTTAAGAAAAAAATCCTTGGTGCATTTTATTATTTGCGACAATTAAAATAATCTTTAGGTCCGATTTTTTACCAAACAGTTGTGGCATTAAATATCGGGACAACCTCAAAAAAATGTGTGTCATTTTTATATTTTATATTTTTTCATGGATTAACATGGGATAATTTTAAAAATTAAAAACTAGGTTACTTCGTTTTGACATAACTGAATTATTTAGTTGAAGTATACTGTCAAAAAATATTAAATTAATATTTATCGATTCATTAAATTATACACAAATGTTTTAATTATTTAAATAATAATAAAATTGATATTCTTTGGATCAAAATTGTACTATACGGGTAAAGAATATGTGTTTAATATTAATTTTTCTCTTCAGTACAGCTAAAAACTCAAGGTTTTATAAATTTTCTACTGAAAATGGATTTGAGTTTAAGATTTCATTACTGAAGAGCCTCACTGAGGTAAGCGAAAAAAAAATCCTAGTATACGGCAACTGCACCTTGTTTTTCTCGGTTTTTCTTATGCAGTTAGAGTGTTTTTTCTTTAACTTGACTCTTCCTCTAAAAAAATAAGCACTCTTGCGCACTAAAAACTAGGTTCGCGTATTCGGTGCGTAGTAGTGTACTGATACACTGATCAGCTGATTGTCACTTTTTGACCGCTGTCATGGCAATAGGTGGAAAATAAGCACTACTAACTAGGTTGTAGGAAAACAATGTTACCTGGTGTTATATGTAATCTTTCAGGACTCTTTTCAACTGTTTTTAGGGTGTTACATTCAGCAGTAATAGAAACACCAATATACAGATCATCATCTCGATTTTTCAAGAAACACCTATATTTTTCATCCTTTCTTGATTCCTTGGTGTTTGCAACAGCAAAATAGTGATTTTTTCCCACAAACCAATCACCTAAACAGTTGTATTCAACAACTAAAAGAAAAATAATTTTTAAGTAATAAAGTCCAACAATTTTTTACACAGCATTATCATAAAAGATAAAAATTAATCAAAAATGAATCTTAAAAGTAAGTAGTATGATTTTTTTTATGTTTTATGGTTTAACTACCCCCAAATCTATTTTTCCCTGGAAATCGAGGACGTATGGGGACCCAAAGGACTTCTAATTACACTATAAAAACCTACCTGCCTATGACTACGTTTACACATAGCGCTACCAGTATTTATAACTTCTCTATCATTCTTTCTTTTTGTAAAACAACTTGACAGAAAGAGACAGACTGTTGTCGGAATTTATAAATACCGGTAGTTTGCGCCATGAACGTAAAGAATAAGGACTGGTAACTTGTAGTTCGATTTGGCTAAATATTGACCAAAAGGCGCTGGTATCTAAGAGCGAGATCGGAAGCCTTCTAGATCGTAATTTTAATTTTTAAATGGTAGTTAGTCGGTGGCTGCTAGACGGCGCCATGCGTAAACAGTGACATTATAAACATATGTTCACAGCGACGTTTATTTTTAGTGTGTGTTTTTATGAGAACATCTTCTTTGGTTATTCTAAGGTAAATTATAGATACCCGGTATATAATTTTAGAAATAACAATCAAGTCTCTAAATCTTATGTGGCACATCAAAAAAAGCCATGATTCTGGTGATTTAATTTTGAATTCTTAAGTACTATATTTTCTTGTGTCAACTATAAATACATTTAATGTTACCAAACTATAGTAAAACCATTGTTATCACAAAATACTAAAAGTAATCACACAAAGTCTAGTGTTCTCCCTAAGTCAATGTTTTTAGATGAGAAAGTGGCAACTAATGGTCAGGAAACAGCCAATTTATTTGCCGATTTTTTCTCCTCTGTCTATTCCAAAGAGAAGGTGGATATTTTACCGGAAGATTCTTACAATAATGTTAATATTGACTCTCCATACCTTTCTTCGGAGGAAATTTTAGCAAAAATTGGTAAATTACCAAACAAAGTTTCTGTTGGCCCTGACGGGGTTCCTAATATTTTGTTAAAAAGTTGTGCACTTTCTCTTACCAAACCTTTGCATCTGTTGTTTAATAGGTCTCTTGAATCACAAGTTTTTCCTACTCGGTGAAAGTCTAGTTTTCTTATACCGGTTTATAAACCTGGCAATAAAAAAGATGTACAGAGGTGTTTGCAATCAGTCTAGCATTCCCAAGCTATTCGATAGTTTGGTTTATGATCACCTTAGCTGGAAATGTAAGCAATTAATTATTAATCAACAACATGGCTTTTGTAGTGCTAGATCGACAGCAACTAATCTTTTACTTTACCAAGATTACCTACTCTCAGCTCTAGAATTAGGTTTCCAGATTGAGGCGTTGTATTCCGATTTTACCAAAGCGTTTGATAGAGTTTTGCATAAACTATTACTAGCTAAGTTAAAAAAGTTAGGTTTTGCTGACAGACTTATAAATTGGTTGGAAAGTTTTTTACATGATCGGACTCAGATTGTTAAAATCGGAAATTTTAAGTCAGAAGCCATTAAGGTTACATCTGGTGTACCACAGGGGTCACATTGTGCACCCCTACTATTTTTGCTCTTTATCAATGACGTAGGAGACTGTTTTAAGCATTGCGAATTCTTATTATTTGCGGATGACTTAAAATTTTTTCGAATTTTGAAATCTGTTGAAGATGTTACCTTAATTCAAGAAGATCTTGACAGATTTTATAGATGGTCTGTGGTGAACGGTCTTTCATTAAATGCCAATAAATGCAAAAATATCTCATTTTTTAAATCTAGGAACAAAATTCCGACTTCTTATTATTTAAATGATAACCTTTTAAAGTATGTTAAAAATATAAAAGATTTGGGTGTCTATTTTGATGAACAATTGACTTTTAAATTTCATATTTCTACAGTCTGTATAAAGTCTTCTAAAATGCTTGGTTTTATTCTTAGAAATTGTGCAGACCTGGATGTATGGACTGTTAGATCTGTTTATATGTCATTGGTTAGATCTAACTTAGAGTACTGTTCAGCGGTTTGGTCACCATATTATCATAATGATATTTACAGTTTGGAAAAAGTGCAAAATAAATTTTTAAGATTTTGTGCCTTCAAATTAAACGCGTTTATTGTCAACCATGACTACAGTAATATTTTGAACAGCATTAATTTAACTACTTTGCGAAAGCGTAGAAGTATTTGTGATATTTGTTTCCTTTTTAAAATTCTAAATGGATATATTAATTCTCCGGATCTTCTTGAATTGCTTGATATAAGGGTTGCTATCACAAACACAAGACAGACAAATTTATTCTATACTCATCATCATCATACTAATTATATGGTATTTTCTCCTATAAATAGGATGATGAATATGGTTAATAATCATAATATTGAAGTAGTAGGAATTACTTACAATAGTTTAAAATCTCATCTGTTTTGTGTTCTACCTTGATCTCCAAACTAATTAATTATTTGATCTTATATATAATACTATATATAGTATTCGTATCTTACTTGGTTCCTATACTTGTTAAGTTTTATAGATTTAAATATTATTCTTTTTCTTATATTTAATTTTTGTTAAATTTATATGTATTTTTTACTTGTAATGGGGTTTCCCGTTTAAATAAATAAATAAAATAAATAAATAAATAAATAAAAGTGTTCATATTTTGTTTTTGTTTTATTTTTTATTTTTTACATATTTTATTTTTTATATATTTTATTATTGTCTTTTACCATATTGTGATATGACCATGTGATATTTAACTTTTTTTTTCTTACTTTTTTTTTGTCATTTATTTAGTAATTAGATTAGGAATCAAAAATACACAGTTTCATCGGCTTTGCCGCTCACTGTACTCAAATAATAATAATAATACCGATAAAAGTATTATAGTTTAGTAGCAAATTATAAAAAATTTTGACGTTTTTTTTTCTAAAATTAACAAAATTTGAGGTTATACAGGGTGTATTTGAAATAGGGTCGGAAATTTTAACAGGTGATTCTAAATGATAAAATATGACAAAAAGTTCCTATAAACATATGTCTAAAAATGCGTCATAAGGGAGCTACGCCCCTTTGAAATTGCCTAAAAAAATCGGTTTTTATTTAATAACTCAGGAACCCTTTGAGATATATTAACGAGGTTTTGCACGTGAATTAATCCTAATAAGGCCCATCTTTGTATGTAATTTTCACGTACTTATTTAAACCAGGGGTGTGCGAAAAGGGGGCTCCTTATCAGTTTTTTGTCCCAAACTTTTTTCTGTGTAACTTTTTTGCAATTTTATTTTTAAAATATGATTCCTCAGGTCAAAATACATAAAAAAGGTACTCTTGTTGTAATACTGTAGGATTAACCGTTTTCGAGAAAAGTTAATTTGAAGGTGAAATTTCACTGTTTGAGGACGAAAAATTAAATACTAAAATGTCGAAAACCAAAATTTTAATGATGCAATGTTATTCTACATCAAAAGCTAAGAAAAAAAGTTTCCATACATGTAGGTCGAAAAAACGCTTTTAAAGCTACCATAGCCCTTTAAAAATGGTGCATATTTAGGAGACCATAGCTCCATTAGGATTCATTTTTGGAAGTACCTGTATATGAGGTTTTTTTCTTAGTTTTTAATGTACATTCGCCCTGCATCATTAAAATTTTGGTTTTCAACATTTTAGTATTTAATTTTTCGTCCTCGAACCGTGGAATTTCACCTTCAAATTAATTTTTCTCGAAAACGATTAATCCTACAGTATTACAATAAGAGTACCTTTTTTATGTATTTTGACCTGGGGAATCATATTTCAAAAATAAAATTGCAAAAAAGTTACACAGAAAAAAGTTTGGGACAAAAAACTGATAAGCCCCCCCCCCCGTTTCGCACACCCCTGGTTTAAATAAGTACGTGAAAATTACATACAAAGATGGGCCTTATTAGGATTAATTCACGTGCAAAACCTCGTTAATATATCTCAAAGGGTTCCTGAGTTATTAAATAAAAACCGATTTTTTAGCCACTTTCAAAGGGGCGTAGCTCCCTTATGACGCATTTTTAGACATATGTTTATAGGAACTTTTTGTCATTTTTTATGATGTAAAACCATCTGTTAAAATTTCCGACCCTATTTCAAATACACCGTGTATGTCATAGAATTTTATAAAATCATAAATCTCGCTCGTAGACTATTTCGCTATCTGGTGGATATATAATAATAATAATAGACTAAGTATGGTCTCTAGACCTGTGAATAAATGAACAGATATGCAAAAATGGGGTTTTCAGTATGTAGGGGCCTTATAAGGTATAAATCTATACTCCTTTTTTTTTCCACAAAAATATACTTCTTTCCTAACGGAACGTTCAAGTATTATGTAACGCTCCTAGGGGGGGTGGGGGTCATTTTGGAGTGTTACGCCCATGTTAATGGTATAGGAAAATAGCGTTACAGGGGGGGGGGGTCCAAAATGATCAAAATTTGCGTTACGTAATACTTGAATGTTCCCTAATGTCACTCTGAGGGACACTCCCAAACCTGCCAGAGTGGGTCCAGGATTGTTTCACCAATTCTTAAATGAACTAAAAATCAATTCTACCAACAGAACTAAAACATGTTCATTTCAATACCTTCAGTAAAACATTACAAACATAAACTCCGCGCATTATCTATCTGAGTTGATGGTCATTTGTTTCTTGTTATTTGGTTGGCAGAATATATTTAGTTCCTTATGTAAGGTTTTCATCTTGTTTAAAATTTATTGTCAATCAAGACATTATTTTGACATTTATAAAAAAATCCAAATAATTTGCTTTAGCAAGAAGAAATAACAAGAAAAGTGCATAAAAAGAAAACTAAAGCATCAATCTATAAACATTTTGTTTAAATAAAGTAATATAATGCAGTGCTCTATAAATTTTTGAAGTAAACACTATAACAGAATTTTTTGGTTAAAATAATACTGGTCCGTAATTTTATTCAGGTAATGTTAAATTTAAGTTTATAATAGCATTTTATGAATAAAAACTTACTTTTATTATAATTTTGAACAAAGTTTTACTTTTTAAACAGGTTTTGTTATTATTTGTAAGACGTAAAACAGGTTTTGTTATTATTTGTAAGACGTAAAATGACAATCAATTTAACCTAAGTGTTAAAAATTATCAAAACCACAATGGGCTACAAAAATATTACTAAAAGTCATTTTTAAACCACTAATCATAGCTTCCTTGATCTAATTTGTTGCTCAGATAGATAATGCGCCGAGTATATGACTGTTACTTTGTTTATTCACTAACCTCCATCAAATGTGCCAGTCATTCCTTCACATTTCTTGTATGTGATATTAAACTTCTGATTTGTAATTAAAAATTGAGATCCTGCTGTTTGACAAGACCTGATCTGTGCATCAGGATTGTAGCATTCTCCAGTAAACTTGAATCTGTTTTGATATGCAAAATTCCAAACACCTTCAAGGGAAGATCGACAATTCACAGGGACATAATTTTCAGAAAACAGAGTGATCAGATTTTGATGTTCATCTAGAGCTCGGCAGACTCTTTCTACAGTGGCTTCATGTTCAGGGAGATTTTGACAAGAAGCTAAAAATTATATGTTAAAGTGAGGGATTACAATTTGTTCTGCAAAATCTACAAGTTTAAATGAAGCTGAAGTTTGCAATGTTTTTTTGCAACAAAATTTCAAATAGTATATTAAAGTACTAGTTTTATAACATACATTTTTAGCACATGAGTACAAGTTTAGAAAACAAGCCGCTTGCGACGAGTTTTATGAAGTACACGTGCGCTAAAAACGTGTTATGGAATAAGTGCTTTAATATACTATTTGAATTTTTGATGCAAAAAACGTTGCAAACTTCAGCTTCATAAGTTTAATGCTTACTCTCCATTTTTTCAAGAACATTAACAGTTCTCACAATAAATTTAACACATGTATAGCAATCATCCCGCTTGAAAACCATAGTATAGTTCACATGATACTGATTGTATATGTCCACACAGTGGCCCCTTCGACTCATTGATGTAGCATCTAATACTGTTAAAGTATTTCTATTCTCCCATGAAAACCATGACCCTTGTACAATTTTTGGTATTGAACACCCAGCATTGCTATATTTACCTATAAAAACAGCAAAATAAATAACATAACAGGTGGTTTTCGGAAAATAACAATATAACCCAACTTTTTATTGTTTATCACGAAAAAAAAGTAGATATAAACAAGTACTTACACAGATTAATAAAAATAACAAATGATATTAATATACTTAATTTAAATATAGATAACATTTTTATAAACCATATAATAACCACTTTTTATCGGGCTATGGCACACCCCAATCAAATTTGTTGTTGATCAAGGAACAAGAATCCGAATAACAGGTGACGCATGATTACTAGAGGTGACGTCATTACCGTTTTACAATAGGCAACACCTAAAACAGTTATGGTATTTAAGGGTTGCCTAACCATCAGGACCACAGCTGTTTCCGATAGATTTATAAGACCACAGAAAAACTTAAATAGAACGTGTTTGTTCATATCACTGTTCATGTTGCATTGTTCTGCCATCTACCGGCTCGGTGGTATACAATTCATGGTTTCAGTTTTAAATTTTATTTTCGTTTGGACTTTTTTTTTCTATATTTGTTGATTGGTTAAGCCAATCAATAGGTACGTTCCTGCACCCTTACAATTTATAATGGAGCACAGTTCTTTGTTATGTTTAAGATTTAAAGAACAAATACAGTACTTTTTTTCAGATTTTCACTTTTTTGCATATTTGAATAAAGATTTTTACTACCTTTTAGCCTGTACTTAAAAAATAAAAATATTATTCACATAGCCCATTTTATTTACAATGCAACTAAGTTCTATCTGCATTTTTTGAGATTTTTTAGAGCAACAAGGTTCTAACTGATAATAATAAAGGTTAATTTAAATTTCTTACATAAAAATCATGTAGTACGTTAATGAAAATTAACTTAAGTCACATCGATGTCACTAATGCGTAAAAAGTTTGGCTGTGATTTTTACCAAAATTATGGAGGTTGCTGAGTAATACTTGTGCGAAATAACTATTATCAGTTTTAATAATGATTAATAACAATTTATGCAAAATTTTGCATAAGTACAAATTATTAAAACAAACAGCCACAAATTTGTTTTGTACAAACATGTTTTAAAACATGTGAAATGAATGCAACAAAGTTCTAACTCAGTTAGAACCCTACTACCCTACTACTACCCTAAGAAAAAATGATATATAAAAACTTTAAATGATCTTAAAATGATCTTAAAAAACTCTTTAGAGCATTGGAAGAGCATTTTAAGATCATTGAAAGAGTTTTGAGAGATCATTGCGATATTATTTGTTAGTTTTCAATATTGTTTCAATATTGTAAGTATTCTAATAGGATAGAATATGCTATATTTATATAAATGATGGAAAGTGCACTCAGATGTACCAAGTCCAACCAACAAAAATAAACGCTATTATAGATATTTATATCATATTATAGGAGAATAGGAAATATATCATATTATAGGAGAATAGGAAAACTCTACATGTTTCAGATGATCGTTAAATAACATGTCAATACTCTTTGAATATAATAATAATAATAATAATAATAATAATAATAATAATAACAATAATAATAATAATAATAATAATAATAATAATAATAATAATATTTATTGCTGAGTACTATATACATAAGACAATAAATATCCTAACTTGCACAAAAATGAATTAACATTTGAGCGTGCAGTAGAAAAAACAATTAAACACTAGTATAAGAATAAAAATAAAAACATATACAAACACTTATAGTAACACTAATACTACACCAATAATACACTAATTAAATAATGAATGATACAACTGACAGGGGAGCAGATACCAAAAAATAACAATGATTTTAATAGCATTCGGAGCCCCCGCCGGGCCCTCTCTTTCTATAGATTTTATGATAAATAAAAATATTAGATATGCAGTCTAAAATTTAGAGGGCCTCTACCAAAAATATTTTTTAAACCAGTTTGCACAGTTGTCCCCGAGCTCGCTTGGGTTAAAAAAAATTCGAACCAAAAGTTAAGGTTGGATCCTTGTAGTAATCGGTTTGGTGATAATATATCCACCAACAGCCAAATCCAGAAAATTCGCTTTTGGCAGATAATGGTAACTCTTCTTTGAAGAGGTACATCTTTTACACCAATGATAATAGAAACCTGTTCAAGTGTATTTAGTTAGTATTTTTGACGCAGATTCCAAATATCTTTTCGAAAGTAAGCTATCTATTTTTGTTACGGAGAAAAACATAAATAAAAAAATGGAAAATTGAAATTTAGGGTACTTTTAAGCATTTACTTTTATTTAATTTTAGTAAATATATGACTCTCAAGTATAAATTAAGAAAATCTGTTTCTTTAACTTAATAAAAATGCTAATTAGAACTTAATTTATTAACCATTTTAAATTTGGGAACCTTTAGAAAAATCGATTGATTTTGATTATATTTTATTTTGTTGAGTAGTGTGAAAATTGCAATCCTTCAAAGTTTGACTTTTTAAATCATTTTATGGAATAAGTAAATCAGTGGTTATAAAACGGTTTAGAACATTGAATATAGTTCCTCCATCCGGCGGCGGTTCTAGGGAACCACGGCACTATGATACCAAATGTGTACTTGTTTGGGAATGATGCGAAACAAAATGAGGGACACGAGGGTGTTGAAGGCAATGAGGCAGCAGACTCTCGTGCTAGAGAAGGGGCATGCACTCAATTTACTGGCCCTAAACCTTTAACAAAAGCCACCTGGTAAAGTCTACCAAAAAATGGGAAACCAAAATCATAGTTCGATATTGTAAAGACCAAAACTTAAGTCAGGCTAAAATAATTATAAAATATGAACCTGAAAAACAAGAAAAGTGAACTCAGCATTCCGGAAATAAAAACCAGTCATTGCCCTCTAAGATAACGCTTAAAAATTGACACCTGCTGTATATGCTCAGAAGCACCAGAAAAGGCCGAACACATCTGCAGATATATCCCAAGTAGCCCCAAAAATACTTTTGTCCTTCTTGGGAAGCCTAAAGTTATATGTAGATTAAATTATGAAGGGGATTCACAATAGATCTCATTGGTCGCAGTGACTTGAAAGGTACTATGTTGCCTCACAACCCCATTTGAATTGAATTGTATGATGTTTAAATATAACTTAATATTTTAAGGAGAGGCGTTCTTAGTAGTATCTGGCGAGTCTGCCTATTAAAATCTGTTCGAACCCACTATGTTAAGCAACAATACGAAAAATGTAATTTATTATTAATAATCGGTAAAATATAATACATACAGTTGTGTTTAACCATATTATAATTTTTTGTCTCCATTTTCCAATTTCATTGCTGACTTTTGACTTATTTATGTGTTTTTGTATACATTCTAAAGATGAATAAACGAATTGAATTGAATTTAAAATATAATACAAAACGAGGAAGCCGAGGAAACGTGTAGATTTAGGAAATAGTTAGAATGTAAATTGAATATAAATGAATTTCTAGTCTAATAAATTATCACAAATCAGTTAGTGATCACCGTTTTATTTCACCCTCTCTGATCAGCTGAAGGACTAGAAAGTCTTCTCCATCCTGCTTATTCAGAGAGTTACCTGATGTAAAATATAACTTAAAAGTCTGGGTATATTGCTTGGATTTGTAATAATTATATTAAAAAAATAAAAAAATACAGACAATAAAACGATTTTTTTTAAATAAAATTATTATGCTTTAATTTGCAAAAACTACTGTGCCAAACAAAATGTATTATTATTTTATAAGATGTTAAAATATAAAACATAATAACTAACGTTAAATTATATTTAATAAAAAATGGAAAAAAATAAATTTAAATTAAAATAAAATATTTAATCTTATTGCAATATGTGTATTAATAAATAAAAAAAAACTTTAGACAATAGTCTATGCTGGCTACACATATTTTAAATCATTACTTAAAACAAAGATGGGGTTGTCAGAGTTTTATATAAATAAAACTTAACTTATTGAGAACCACTGCTTTAAAAAAGGACACTACCCAACAGACCGCAATTTCATCAATGATACTGTAAAAATAGCAGTTACTTTTTCAGGTTCTTAAGTTCAGAAAAAAATAATATTTTTAACTGTTAGTAGCGTATATATTTAGTTAAAAACATGAAATTTATTCAGGTTTAGTCGAAAGTATTATATTTGCTAAAATGTAATAAATAAAAATGCTTAAAAGTGCCCTAAATTTCAATTTTACATTTTTTTAAGAACGTTTTTCTCTGTAAACAAAAATGATAGCTTAATTTTGAAAAGATATTTAAAATCTGCGTCAAAAATACTAACTAAATACACTTGAACAGTTTTCTATTATCATTGGTGTAAAAGATGTACCTCTTCAAAGAAGAGTTACCATTATCTGCCAAAAGCGAATTTTCTGGATTTGGCTGTTGGTGGATATATTATCTCCAAACCGATTACTACAAGGATCCAACCTTAACTTTTGGTTCGAATTTTTTTTAACCCAAGGGTTCTCGGGGACTACTGTGTTTGGTTTTAAATTTTTACGAAAAGCTTTTAAAATTTGGCGTATGTGACGTCATGCATTCGACGGAAAAATGCAAGCTTTCAAAAGTTTATTGAATGTGTCTGACCATTCGACCAGGAAAAAACTGCCTTAAGCAGGGGCGGATTTAGGGGGGGTATGCCCCCCCCCCCAGCTAGATATATTAGCATAGAAATACCTTTAAAATTATATTTTTGTTGAATGCGTAATTTTTTTCTTATGGATGCCCCCCCTTAAAATGAAATAAATCCGCCCCTGGCCTTAAGTACTCAGTTGTGTGGAAAGTAGCTATAGTCAGCGTCATCTATAGATGAAAATTAATTTTTTAAACGACTAAATTATTTCCCCAGAAAAAAGGTGGCGCCACATACAATTTTAACGTGAGGTTTTATAATTCATTCTATTTGTTTTATTTTATGATATTGACAACTTGTGCGGCCATCAGCTGTCATTTTGATATAATTTTTAGCCGGATCAGTTTATCGAATATTTTCTTCTGTATATAGGTATATTTTAACTTTTTTCGCCATGGATATGTCCTCCATCATGAGACAATACACGAGACACCTGCTGGTCATCTTTAATTTCCTGTTTGCGGTAAGATAATATGCACCAATTTTTCTTTGTTCAGAGCAAAATTTGCTACTAAAAATAATTACTTGTTTTTGTACATTTCAATGACTAATCCGTGTTGTTTGTTTATCAGTTAATTTTTATCACGCTAGATTTTTAGATGGGAAATAGTTATTTCTTGTACAGGATTTGTTTTATAAAAATTATAAAAATATTGGTACTGAGGAGGGCCAGCAGCCCCAGACAATATCACTTTGTACAGTGATTCGATTGATAAAATATTTAGTAATTTTTTAAATTCATGCAAAGCAAATCTTAAGGTTTTTAGTTAAGTATCAAAAATACCTACCAATTTGAAGATAACATTCAATGGAATTTTCCTGTGTTTTTGTGGTTTCTGTGGTAGAATTGATTTAGAATAAAGGAAGCCAACATCTATTTTAAAGATATTTTTATCAAGAAACAAACGTGGCATATTTTTAAAATAAATATACCTTGTTTATTAATAGTATTAAAAATAAGTAACTATATTATTATTCAAAACATGTATATTGGTTTTCAAATGCCAATTCATTTGGAAAAAAAAACTTATTTGAGATAATTTTTGCTTAACTGCAGTTCAGTGTCGAAATACTAATACTAGCAACAAAAAGTGTTTGCTAAGATGAGAGCAAGTACTTAATGCAAGTGTGGATTAGTTGGTTTAAGAATAAAAATAATAATTTTTGTAAAAGTATTGATTTAAAGTTTGGTAAGTCAAAAATGACTTCTGTTAATAGCATATAATAAAGTATATTTTATATCTTTATCAAGCTAGTTGCAAATGTGTTATTTGTAATATATATTACACATTGTTGTGCAATTTTAAAGATTTGATCTACACTGCAAAAATGGGTGGTATAAGATCCTATTATTCATGAACATGCAATACCTCCTAACTGAAATTTTTGGATTTATAATTACAATATAATCTAGAATAGTGTAAATGTAAAACATCTTAAGGGACAATAAGTAACCTTACACCACTTTATTTTTATTGCTATAAATAGTAGTAGTAGTAGTAAGAGTGGGGAGGCTACAAGCCAGGCAACTAGGCCATTATGGCCCTCTTTGCCAGCCCCGAGCTGTCCCAGCCACACATCTACCCTACTCCCTGCCTAAACCTGAGGGACCTTCTTATAAAGGTCGCGATATCTGTCCAGGCAAGGGTACGCAACTCCTCTCTTCGGAGAGTTGCCACTCCGAAGATCTCCTGTCGTATTCTGCCGAACCGATCGCATTGTCCTAGGTCGTTACCGACCTTTATCTTGAACAGGTGCCTTCCTAGTCCACAGTGATCCGTGAGGATCCCTGTGAGTTGGCTGATCGTGGCTCGGCTTCTTCCTAGTAGCCACGCGGTTTTTGACTTGCTTGGACCGGAAAGGAAGTCCTTTGCCTGTCTGCAGTTCGTGACCGTTGACCAGCTTTCCCTTAGTTTTTCTCCAGCCCACGTGTTGAGGGCTGATGTGACTTGTTTCCTTGTAATACCAAGCATGGGTTCGGGTCCCATGCATGGAGTCTCGGCTCTGAGCCTGGCAAGTTCGTCTGCCTTCTCGTTGCCTGGTATCCCGCTGTGTCCAGGGACCAATACAAGGTGGACTCTTTTGTTCCTCGCTAGCTCCTCCAGGGCTTTTATGCATTCCTGCACAAGACTGGATCTTGTGCCGGGTGCACTGAGAGCCTTGAGGGCTGCTTGGCTGTCGAAGCAGATGTATACATCTGATCCGTTACTCCCTAGAACCTCTTCGCATCTTGCCGCTTCCTGTACCGCTCTTTTGAACCCCCGTGTCTTGTAGAAAGAAGCCTGCGCCCGAGCTTTGCGTGCTTTCCATCCGGGAGCCGTCTGAGCACACTGTTGCGTTTTGGGCAAAATTAACTTCCTTGTTCTCCCACTCGTGTTTTGTTGGTATAGTGAGAGAGAATGCTCTGTCAAACCCTAATCGGTCTTCCGCCTCTATCACCTTGATGCTGCTGATGCTATAAATATTAAAAATAGAGTAAACAGCAACTCTAAGAACTGTTTTTTTGTCGCTCCTCAAAAATTTGATTTTTCACACTTAGGAGACATTGCAAGTTCATGGTCGATATGGGCGTCTGTTACCCAGGCTATTACCACATTTACAAATAGCGCGAACTCCCGTGATTTATAAATTCAGATAGCAGTCTGTCCTTTTTTATCAAGTTGTTTTACAGAGAGATAGATTGATACAGGAGTTTAATTAATTTAATAAATCTCGACAGTTAGCGCTATACTGGGTGAGTTTTATTTAGGTCCACCCTTAAAATATTTTTTTTTTCGATTTTTTGATGTTTTTGGTTTAACTTTTACCCCCAGATATTTTTGTCCCTGGAAGTCAGGGACGTATGGTAACCCTCCCTAAAATTAAGATTATCGGGGACGTATGGTAACCCTACCCTAAAATCAAGATTGTCATTCGATAAAAGCGAAACTTTGGTGATAATTTTACATTGGCTATAAAATGGCGGATTTTTTTTTGTTTCACTGCCGGTTTGACCGGAAATGACCTCAACTTATGATTTTTAAATGAAACAGCCTACTTATATACAGGGTGTCTCAGTACTGACGCGCTTTCTAGAAAAGGCAAATAGTACAAGGTCTCAGGACATAGAAAAAAACACACAAAAAAATTCATCATCATTGGTTCTCGAAATAAATACATTTAAAATTGACCAATCCCAGAATATGTTAAATTGTTAATTGGGTTACTATAGAAATTTACCTTACTTTTTGACAACTGACAATGTCAAACATAATTTAATTTTGACAACTGACATGTTGATGTACTATATTTTTAAAAAAAATAAATAAATATGTCATTTCTATTTAGATTAAGGTATTTGATAAAATTATTTTTGTTTGAACTGTACTTTATAAATTATCTTAATTTTAGATTTTATTGTTTCTATTGGATAAAATATTTTATTCTTTCCATTGGAAAAGGGGTGGCTCAAACCAAGGCCAGGGAGGGCTTAGTCCCCCTGTCCCCGCCTAGTTACGGCCCTGCATGAAAATCAAAGAACCTTAGAAAAAAAGCTCTGATAATATGAATATTGCTTTTAAAGTGTTTGTGAACTTTATTTTAGAATATTCACTGTTTTTATCAAAATTAAGGCTTAACTGGGTCTCTTTATGAGTATTATATTATTAGAATAAGCTAATTACAATAAATAACAAGTCGTGAATATAATATATTATATAAATAGTATGTAAAAAAAAAGTTTTCAAAAAAAAAACTTATTTTTTTTAATTAATTTTTTTTTTTTGTAGAATTGATCCTTAATAAAGGCGGCAGACTTGTCTGTCGCCTTACTAACTTAAGACCTAGATCTAGTGTCCCTAACTAAATCTGTTCATTTTGGATCTGGGGGTAAAAACATTATTTGTTTAATTTTTAAATTTTCAAATAAAAAAAATCAAAACTTCCTTTAAAAGTTTTACCTTTTCCGACAGGAAAGTTTTTGTTTTTTATATGAGAGGCTGTCCATAAAGTATGTCACGCAAATTGACCAAAATATGAAATCTCTACAGCCTTTAATAACGCTAGAAACGGGGTATGAAGTGTATGAATTTTGGTCAATTTGCGTGACATACTTTATGGACAGAGGAGCGCCTATGTGCAGCTCTTTATGCCGCGTTTTGATAAACAGCGCATGCGCACGCGCATGCGCTGACCGTTTTTCAATATGTTATTTTAAATAAAAAACATTTTTTTACAAATAAAAACACCAAACAGACGCCAAACCAACGTTAACGTAAACTAAGGCCCCTTCATTAAAAAAAAAAAGACTAAACAAGAAAAAACCAAAACAAACTCCTGCACAGAGCTGCAATTAGGCGCTTGTATGGACAGCCCCTGAATTATTGTTGGGGAAAGTGGTATTTTGCTAGCAGCAGCATTTTAGTCAACGAACTAATAACTCATCTTTGTAAAATAGGCATTTCATTTGTAAAAACTGACAAAAACGTAGCCAACATATAAATTTGTCTGTCTTACTCGCACAGCTTTGTTCTAACAGAGACCACAATAACAGTTGCTGGTAACTGTTATTGTTCAGGCCTGAATATACTTACTATTTGTTTACAAACAAACCGAGATGTTGGCGATAATTTATATTAACGGTATGCGTATTCTAGAGAGAAGAGTTATTAGTTCGTTGATTTTAGTGTTTCTTTAATTTCAGTTGACCGGCATTTTCATCATCTCCATCGGACTGACCGTTAAAGCCTACTACCACGAATACGGGAGCTTCTTGAACGACCGTTACCTCTATGCTTCCGACCTCCTCATCGTCGTTGGGGTTGTCATCTTCTTCATCGCCTTCTTCGGATGTTGCGGCGCCCTCAAAGAAAATGTCTGCATGACCACCACCGTAAGTATAATTTATCATACATACATAAGATTTTTTGAAATAGAAATTTTTTGACACTTCCGCTTTTGCCGGAAATGAATCGAACTTTCGATTTTTAAATGGAACATCCTGTATATTTTTAGATATTTTGATTCGGAAATCAATTCTGAGAACAAGCACGTGTCACTTGTCAAATGTTGACAGGTCATGTCATTTTTTAGTTATAGTTTATTTTTTGATACATATTACATTTTAAATCTTTTGTGTTATAATGCCAAGTTCTTCCAAATAAAATATTCATGTGTGGTATAAAAAGAAAATTATCTTTCATTTTAAGTTAATGAGCCACACTCTTTCGATTTGCCAAAATAATCATTTATAGACAAAAGTACGATTTTCGAACATTTAAGAGCCCACCATGTTTAGAGTTTTAGGAAAAAATCAAAATAGTATTTTTCTGAAGATACTACATCAACAATTAAGCGAATAACATAATTTAAGGCACTCTAGATTTAAAATAAAAATTTAAATAAAAAATGACATGACCTGTCAAAAATTGACAAAGTGGAACATGCTTGTTCTCAGAACTGATTTTTAAATCGAAATATGTAAAAATATATAGGGTGTTCATTTCCGGTGAAACCGGAAATGCCAAAAAATGTCAAACCATGTCAAAAAAATCCTAAATTATACATAATATAGTTCCTACAAAGGAGGGTCTGTAAAAAACGCCGAATTTTGCCTACAAAGGTAACCTCTAAATCATGTCTAGTTATTTACTTTAGGATCTGCTGAAGTCAGAAAAAATGGTCCTGTTTCCACAGAATGGCGGGAAATATTTTTAAAATAGCAAAATAGGTGCTGATACACTGAAAAGTGTGGCCAATTTTTAACTAATAAAAACTAAATACAAAAAATATATTGAATTGAATTAAATTGAATTTATAGGGGGTCACTAAGGGGGCGCTTGGTAATTATTGCGTTTCAGAAGTTTGCATTATGTATTTTTTATTGTTTTTCCAAAGAAATGAAAAAAAATCCAAAACTTTTAGGAGAAAGTCCTCTCGCTCATGGGAGACAAATATGTTTCTGTTTATTTATGTAAAAGAAGGCATACCGGGTGTCTCAACTCTATTTCCCAACGATTTTCTCAAAAACTTAAAGAGATAATCAAATTCTTCGAAAACCATCTTAAATAAGACAACTTAAACTATGTTTTAGCATATATTTGATACTTTCAGCTCCCAAAATGTGGACAGGGGTGCATAAGGAACATTTTTTTAAATAATAAGGGAGGTCGTGTGATACATCATTTTAAATATTTTTTTTTTTTGTTTAAAATAGGGTTTAAAATGGGTATTTTTGTCAAAATGAATCTAAAAAAATCAAACAATTTTTTACTAATTTCATGATGAAGAACGTAAATTGTACCTTTAAACTAATTTTAATTGACAGAAATAAAAATTTACAAAAAAAAAAAACTTAAAAAATCGCATTTTTTGGAAAAATAAAGAATCAAAACCTTAAAAAAATTAAAAAATATACCTTCCAATAGAGAATTTTATTTGCTTTAAAATGATGTATCACACAACTCCCCTTTCCATTAAAAAAACTCCCCCCCATGCCCCCCCTGCCCACATTTTAAGAGCTGAAAGTATAATATATGCTAAAAGATAGATAAATTATCTAATTAAAGATGGTTTTCACAGAACTTGATTATCTCTTTTAATTTTCGAGAAAATCGCTGGGTAAATAGAGTTGGGACACCCGGTATTTTAAATTAATAGTTATTTATGGTACTAGTGGGTAAAGTAAGGCTGACGACTCGCAGGTTAATTTTCGAGGGGACAATATCGGTTTACCCATGAGTGCCATACAAGGTTTTATCAAATAAATAGCGTAGGAATTCATATTTGTAATAAAAATTTTAATGAAATTTACAAGAAAATAATTTGACAAGTGACAGTTGAGTGGGTAAAATAAATAATTATCCACTCAATAAAGTAAAAGCCACGCGGGGGTTTATATTGAGTTTATCTATTTAAAATAAAGCTGGTAATTGTCTTATTATCTGTATGTATTGGATAAAATGTATTTTTTTGTTTTAGTTCTCCAGCCTATTGATTGTAGTCTTCGTTCTGGAAATACTGGTTGGAATTGGAGGCGTTCTTTTGAAGAATAAAACCGAGGATGTGGTCAGACAAACTTTAACCAAGTCTATGTTGGAGTATAACAAGGACAACTCAACTTTGGAAATTACTCAGTTGTGGGATAAAGTTCAAACCACCGTAAGTAATTTTTTTTTTACGTCTGTCTTAAAATATTTGCCAAATCGCACAAAAAACTCTTACAGTATATAGCGGATGACGGCATATGAAAATTTACGGTATACTGGGTGTTTCAGGAAGGTGGTTCACCCCCCTTAACTTTTTTATTTTTTTAGATAGGATCGTGAAATTTTTAGGAGCTAATTTATATTTAATTTAGGATATTTTGACATAGATTTTTTTTGGCACTTCCAGTTTCGCCGAAAATGAATCGAACTTTCGATTTTTAAATGGAACACCCCGTATATATTTACATATTTTGATTCAGAAATTAATTCTGAGAACAAGCTTGTCGAGATCGGGATCCCGAAATTTTTGAAATTTTCGGGGTTTCGGGATCGGGATCCCGAAAACTGGATCCCTACTCCTAATGTTCCATTTTTGCAGTTTCACTGCTGCGGAGTGACCAACTATACCGACTGGGAGACCCAAACCAATACGACCCAACACAAATTGCCCATGTCCTGCTGCGACATTCCGTCCGGAAGCGTGGACACTTTGACATGCCATCCAGACAGCCTTTTAAGGCACAAGGAGGGCTGTTTGGAAGTCTTTTCCGACTATATTAAAGGACATGCCACCACCATCGAAGGAGTGGGCTTGGGGCTGGCCATAATTCAGGTTAGTTAATTTTAAAACATTTGATAAAAAAAATTAATAAAACCGCTAAAATATATTCCATTTGAAGACAATAATAAAATAATTTTAAAATTCTATCGGGTAACGGAAATGGACTCTATCTAAAACCGCCGATGCTGAGGAAAAAGCTCGGGAAATAGTATATTACGCACCGAGTACGCGAACTTAGTTTTCAGTGCACGAGAGAGCTTATTTTTTTACAAGGCGGAGACGAGTGAAAAAAAGCACTCGAAGTGCACTGAAATAGGTTTGCGTCGAGGTGCGTATGCTATGTTTTCTACGACCTAACACCTATACATCCAAAAAACGCATAAATTTGATTAATTTGACGTTTTTGTGACGTTCACTTGTTCTCTGACAGCAGCTGTGTAAAATCAGCTGATTGTCACTTTCCAACTGCTGTCATGGCAACGGGTGGAGAATAAGCACTAACTACTATAGTAGTTATAACTAGGTCGTAAGAGTAGTATATTTCGCGAGTACGCGAACCTAGTTTTCAGTGCACGAGAGTGCGTATACTATTTTTCCTACGACCTAACACCTAAACATTCAAAAAACGCAGAAATTGTCTTAAAATTGGTTTTATTGTGTTGTGCTTGACGTTCACTTGTTTTCTGACAGCAGATATGTCAAATCAGCTAAATGTCACTTTTCGCTGTCATGGCAGCGGTTGGAAAATAATCACTATCTACTAAATAGGTTGTAGGAAAAAAATTTATAAAGTTGAAGTTTTGAAAACCCGGTTGGTCATATTACTTCTGACCACTGTAATTCGTATTATTAAATTATTAG
Organism: Brachypterus glaber; assembly: GCA_958510825.1. Lineage (NCBI taxonomy): Eukaryota > Metazoa > Arthropoda > Insecta > Coleoptera > Kateretidae > Brachypterus > Brachypterus glaber. Next base: position 14,753,201 of record OY294044.1, on the reverse strand, counting down.
TCCTTTCATGAAAAAATGTTCAAACTAAAGTTGTAATTTATTTGCAATATTGTACGATCGTCGCCATTGCTACAATCTGTCACATTGCTAGAGAAATACCACTGCTTTGGCATATTACCGAATCTATGTTTTGGAGACTTGCTATTTTATCTTTTTGGCCAACGATATTTTAAATGTACAGCTGAAAGAAACAGAGTTTCATGTTTTATTCGCTCTTCTGTCCAATATGGTGGCCAAAAGGTGCACGCCCCATTAGATAAAAGCTGGTTTTAAACCTATAGCCCTCCCCTACACCATAATATATACAGAGCGGTCCAAAAGTCACCCTTCCCTCTTAACTTTTGAACGAGTTGAGATATCGACTTAAAATTTGGAACTCATAAATAAGACAAGTTAAACTATCTTTTTGCATATATTCGATATTTTCAGCTCCTAATTTGTGGGCAAGGTGGCATGTGGGGACATTTTTTTTAATGGAAAGGGGGGTCGTATTATACATCGTTTTAAAGCCTATATAATTTTCTATTGGACCATATATTTTTCATTTTTTGGGGGTTGAAAATGGGTATTTTCGTCAAAATTTCTTTAAAAAAATCAACAATTTGGAAAAATTAAATATTTCAAGTTGCAAAAACCTAAATTATACTTTTAAACTAATTTTAATGGATATAAATAAAAACAACAAAAAAAATATTATAAAATCTAATTTTTTAGCTAAAAAAATTAAAAAAATTAAACTTAAAAAAAAAAACGAGAAAAAAATTAAAAATATATGGTTAAATAGAGAATTTTATAAGCTTTAAAACGATGTATTACACGACCCCCCCTTTCCGTTTAAAAAAATGTCCCCAAACGCCCCCCCTGCCCACATTTTAGGAGACGCAAATATCAAATACAGGCAAAAGGATAGTTTAAGTTAAAAAGTCTTATCTACAAATTCCAAATTTTAAGTCAATATCTCAACACGTTCATAAGGAGGGGGGTGACTTTTGGACCGCACTGCATAACTTACTAATACGCCATTTTTTTTGCAGTTATTGGGAATAATGTTATCTTGTTACTTGGCTAAGAAAATCCGACAGGACTATGAAACCGTTTAAGCAAATACTATTTAAATGGTATTTCACAGTACGACCCTGCAATTTTAAAGTTTTAAGAGATGTGCACCAAAAGTTTTTTTTAGATTAATAAAATAGGTTTATTGGTTATTAAAAATCACTATGTTTAAAAATCGCAACAGATCCTTTTGATATATTTTTTTCAATAGTTACCATTTTTGTCAAAATAACGATATTTTTTGAATTTTATATTAAAAAAATAATTAACTGTATCAAAGTATGCTACGATTTCATTGTGGCACATCTTTAAAATCAATCAAGGCATAATTTGATTGAGTTCAATTCAGTTAAATTAATATATAATATTTATGTAAAGACAAGAAAAACTATAAATATTTTATATTTAGCACAGGTAAACAAATTACAATCATAATATCTAGGTTTGGACTTTTTGCTCATACATTTTGGGCTCATAGCCCGCCAAGAGTAACTAATTTTAAAGCGCCCTCTGTTCCCAATCACACGAACCACATTAACATGTGTATGTATTGCATATATCATACAATTAACATATCTAGTAACCCATGATATGCCAGAAAACAAAAACAAAAGCGCTTAAACTGTCATATTTTTATAAGCAAGTATGCTTTTTACCTTAGTTTTTTACATATTAGAATTATTTCTCAGTTGAATTATCGCAGTTTTTCAAAATATTAATATATAATATTTTATTGGTGAAAATGGCTTCTCATACAACGATAAAGTGTAATGAAGAAAACAGGAAAAAAGTGTGGGTTAGTTGTGGTTTGAAAATAACTTTTGGCAAAGACAATTCCAAGAAGTTTCAAATAAGGGAACGTTCAAGTATTACGTATCGCAAATTGTACCAAAATTCATACACGTTATACCCCGGTTCTCGCGTTATTATAGATAATAGAGATTTCATATTTTGGCTACCCCCCCTAACACACCCCCTGTTAGGGGGGGTAGCCAAAATGTGATATATCTACAGCCTTGAATAACGCGAGAACCGAGGTACGAAGTGTATGAATTTTGGTACATTTTGCGTTACGTAATACTTGTACGTTCCCTAACTGTAAAAATTAAAGAACTAATATGTGAGTTTTTAAATCCATACTTTAATGAGTGTGAAGACAAGTACCCTCTTTCTATTTGTACTCATTGTAGAATATATTTGGCTGGGGAGTCTATTCACAGAGAATTCCTTACTGTCTGGAATCAATACAAAATGAATAATGTTGACGACCCACGCTATGGTCAGCAACTTTTAAAGGTAGTTATTGAATTTTCATCTAATAGGATTTAATTTAGTTTTTAAGGTAACGTTTTTTAAAAGTTTTTAGTTTTTAGATGTTTAAGAATCATACAATACTAATTTGCAATTAATTCAGCTATTAACGCGCAATAAATGATATTTAATAGGATTTATAATTGTTTAAACTTTTTTTAAGGTTCACTGAAGGGCTCACTAGCGTAATTTTTTTTAAATAAGTTTATTAGGCGAGATAATACGTTTAAAAGAGTTTAAAAAAAATGAAAATAAAAAAAATATTAAAATAGGCTTTAAATTATCAAAAGGATCTGTTGCGATTTTTAAACATAGTGATTTTTAATAACCAATAAACCTATTTTATTAATCTAAAAAAAACTTTTGGTGCACATCTCTTAAAACTTTTAAAATGCAGGGTCGCACTGTGATTTGGTCAAGTATTAATTAAAACCTACTTAACCAAAGTTATATTAATCCACCCTAGCAATATCAATTATCGAGATTAAATCTTTGAATTAATTATAATTAGAGGTCATACTTAAAATACGTAACGCACCTACAGGAGGCAAGTTACTTGCACTACTCACAGTGGGCCACAACCATTAATAAGGTTTAACAAAGATGTACGCAAGGTAAGTAGTATATTTAGGTAGTCTAAAGTGTTCAGATCAAACATTTGTTTACCGTTAAATCATACATTTTCCTTCTTGCACGTAATCTTAACATCTCTTCAGAAGGACTTCAGGGCTTACAAAAAAAATCATGAAAGATTTATTTTAGGTAATTCTTATACTTTCATTGACGCATAATCAAAATATGCTTGTGGTATTTATCCAATATTTACAGTTTAAGAAAAAAGCAAATTAATAAATAAAATCTTTAGGTTAGTCGATTTTTAAGACCAATAAGCGCCTTAATTTTAGCTTATACCCATCTAAATATAGAATTAAATTGTAGGTTTGGACTTTTTCTTAAATTTTTAAAAGCAAAAAACCACAGGCCCTTTTTTTAAACTGTTATAGAGTTTTGAAAGTTATATCTTAAATGTTGGCAAGTTCTCGACCATTTTCCTTTCCCATTTTAAAATTTTGGAAAGCACTGTATTCGCTTATTTTTGCGTTTGATGACGTTTTATGTCGATAAAAATCGATTTCGAGAAAAAATATCGGTGGTCGGTTGGTTTCTTGTTCTGTTCGGAAAATTTGTAGGTACAATACGTAAAGATGTAATATAATAGTTATTTTACACACTAAAATAGTGTTAAAAATATATATATATATTATATATTTAATTTTTTCTTTGTTAGGACTTTTTTTAATTTTGCCAACGGCTCACGCTGTAATGCAAATTGTACATTTGCATTCGCCACTTTTTACTATTTTAATAAGGTTTTTATACTTAGGCATCCTGATGTCACTTTCATTCATGTCTGGTTTTTGAATCTTATTTAAACAGTAACTGCATAATGAAAGTGGAAATTTAGGATCTTGCAAACTAAAATTTTGGTTTAAATGTTTCTTTATACGGTTACAAACTTCATCCTTAATTAAAAATTGACTTAATTTCCTTTTACCCATAATTTTTTTTTGTCCGCATCCTGCATATAGCCTTTTTCTGCAGTCTTCATGGTCAAATTGTTGTTGTTTATGCATTTTAAATTAAAAATCCACATGGAACTTATTTTGAACCACTTTTATAATGAAAATATCAAAACTGACAAAAATTTTATGGAAACATCAAAAGTGACATTTAAAATTTTCACACTAGTCAACAAGTAATATTTAAATAAAAAATTAAGGATTTTTTAAATGCTTACGAGGAACATTGTATTAAAAAAAAGCCTCATTTACTTTTTGAATCCAAAAGTAGAGTATCAAGGTAAACATTTTAAACTATAGTTGCACATGCACCCATTAAAATTAACTTAAAAATTGTATTTAATAGTGACTCAGGTTTAAGTTTTATATTTACTAATTTGTATTTTTCTCGAAAACGGTGAAAATTGGATTAATATTGTAAGCGTATTTTAATTCTGCCTTAACAGTAGTATTAGAATCAACTAACTTGAATCTTGCAGGATACCTGTAATATTCCTCAAGCCCTCCTGAAGAAATGTTAAGATTATGTCCAAGAAGGAAAATGTATGATTTAACGGCAAACAAAGGATTAATCTGAACACTCTGGAGTACCTAAATATGTATGCTATTCATCAAGGGTACATTTTTGTTGAATCTTATAAATGCTTGTAGCTCACTGTGTACTGTAGTACATTATGATGGGCGAGATCTTTGATATATGAAAAAAAAAATAAGGAAGGGTGTCAGGGCTTGCGTTACGTATTCATAGAAAGGGGTAAGTCTTAGCGTTAAAAAGCGTTATTTGGGAAAAGGGGGTCAAAAATACAAAAAACTTGCGTTAAATATGATCCCTTAAATGTAAACAATAACAAATTTATTATTTGGATTTTTTATAAATATAGAGTGAATCTGACTGATGTAATAATGACTTGTGCTGACTGATATAGATTTGTTATTGGTTATTAACTATATCCACTAGTTTATAGGCTACATGAATGTGTAATTAATTTTTTAATAAACTACTTATGTGATCCTTTGACATTGTTTTTTTATTGACCCTGATGGAAACTAGATGCCTGGATGATGACGTTTTCTGAAAGAGCAGAGATTCGAAGGAAACGGCAAACCTGCAAATGTTTTTAGCCTTTCCGGATATTAAGTTTCTCTTCTAGTAATGTGTCAAAATGTAGAGTTATTGGTGGTGACATATTTTTACAGTGGCGTAACCCGGGAAATCAAAAGATGTCTTTTTGACGTCAATTTTATTGGACCTACGTGACGTCATATCGATACCCCCAAGCAACAAAGCCGTAACTCATATATTGTCATTTTTCACGACAGCTAAATTTCTAAAATATATTTTTTCTTATTTAAGGGTGGGGAAATGAAGTGGAAAAGGAAGCCATGTGATACATCATTTGAAAGCTTATAACATTTTCTATTTAACTGTATGAGAATTTATTGTTTATTTATTGTTTGTTTCTAATAATATTCAAGTTTAGAATTTTTTACTCTAGTGTTTTTAGGTTGGACTTTTTTAGGTTGTTTAAAAAGGTCTATGGAGAAATCTGAGTAGTACCGCCTTGGGTGTCTTTTTTCAAGGCGTTTACCTATGAGTATAACTCAAAATAGCTCTAACTTGAGTTACATCCTTGTTGCATGGGAGTGTCGATATTATGACATCTTGCTGTTGTCCCAGTAACGTGTATAAGTCACAGCCCAAGAACATCACATTACTGACGTTATAATAACGTCAGAAATATGACGGTAGAATGTGATCAACAATAGGTTTGTTTTGTTTCTCGAAAATACAAGTTCTGAACTGGTTCAGTTGCAACTGCACAGTGCTCAATCGCAACTGCGCACGTTCCGAACCAGTTCAGAACAGGTATTTTTGATAAACAAAACACCTAATATGTATGTCTCCAATTAATAGTTATTTATGGTATTGAAAGAGGAAACTAGAATTTTTCCCATGACAAAATTAACCCACAATGTTTGAGTGGGTTAATTTTAGAGGTGACAATATTTTAATATGAGATCCTGTGACAGGATTTCGTAGAAAATTTCTTGCCATTAGTCCCTACACATATCTGCTCTTGTCCATTGAAAGGAATTTTCCACAGGCATAGAAAAGTTGTGGGCTAAAAAGTGCCCTGGGTGTTATTAGGGGACCTAGTTTCTTGTTCGATGTTCTGATACAAGAAAATAGGGGTTCAGCAAAGCCTACACGCAACCGACTGGGCTCATGGAGACGAATACGAAACTTATCACCGGGGTCGTGTAATATTTCCTTGAATATAAGTAATGTAAAATATAAAAAATACCAAAAGAACACTGTTTTGAATTAATTGATTATGAAAATACCTGAAAGAGAAATGTGTACTCAATAAAAAGCTGATTTTAAAATGTAACGTATATAAATATATTAAATTTAACTTAAGATTTACAAAGGTAATATAAAAACTGGCATTACAACAATAAATATAACAATTTAATCTAAATGAAAAAAAATTAGGGCATATTCCCTGGTGCAAAATAGCAAGATTGTAAGTAAAATTTAGCAAAAATATAAAATTGGGCTCAGCAGAAAAATACAAAAAAAATTGGGGTACATCACCTTTAAATTTGAAATGAAAAGGAAGCCAATCTCCTGTCGAACCAACAACCAGTCAGCCAGCGATTTGGGATACCTCTGGAGCTCAGAACACAGCTAATGGCCCCAAAATCATACCCAGCTTGTAGGTGTAATAAGGATTATAAAATCATTCCAAAATTTATAGATATGGCTTCTTATTTTAGCTCATCAAATGTCAGGTGAGTTTCAAACCCAGGGGTGCGGTCTAATTATTTAAGAAAAAAACGAGAGTTACACCTCAGTTGAAAAAAAAGGTTGCAAAAACTTACCAACTTTTTTAAGTTGACACTCTTCAAATTTCTGCAGTAAAATGAGAATTTTTCTGCCAAAAATCTTAACCTACTAAAGAGACACTACTGCGCAAGTCTTAATTATCGTACATTATGATCAACGTACATAATTTTTGTTTAAAAAATATAACATACTAGAAATTTAACCAAAATCACAAAATAAACCATAAACCATATTTAATAATAATCTATTATTAATATTTCATTATAATAACAAATTAAAGTAAAATATACTAAATAATAATTATAAGTTGGCAATACTTATAGCGCCAATTTTAAAATATTAAATTTAATTTTTTGTTAATATTCACACAAAACCAAATTATTTTCATTCTTAATGCCAACACAAAAGATTTTGTAAATAGTAATCTTTTATTTAATGAAGACATAATTTATTTAAGATAATTATTAATTTTAATAAATTTATTTGGAAATACTTTTTATTTGGGGTTGGCAGTACTAAGTTTTGACGTTCATTTATAGGTTAAAAGCTATACGGGGAGAAAAATAAAACCATTGGAACAAAAATTAACTATTTCTTACTTGAAATATGGATATTTAATGATATTAATTAGCAGTTATGAAGAAAAAGAGTGGAAAATGTATTATAAAGTTTCTTATGTGAATCTGAAATCTGTAATCACTAATGTCAACCAGGTGCAAAGCTAAATATGTTGGAACTGTAATTACTTTTTAATAAATATGTATGGCATTGTAAAATACTACTTCTGAATACAGAGTAGAACAATGGATATTTAAACTGCAGTTACAGGTATGCTTAAAAAGGGATGAATTGCTAATTAAATGTTATTGATATGAGGTCGATACTTAAAAAAACCAGGGGCGGTTCAGTTCACCCGTCACACGCCACCTCAACGTGCAAAAAAAAGGAAAAAAAAAGAGCGAAACATAGCGACAATTATTATTTGTCTCTATCATTTCAGTTTAATATTTCGTCGTCAGTCATGTCAGAAATGTGTTTTAGATTTTTTACATGCCAATTTCCTACATTTTTATTATTTTCATTAACTAAATTATATACTAAGGGGGAAATTACTTTTTTAACTATACATTTAATATATTTTGGGGCAAATTTAGCATTACATTTTTTATTGGAATCGGATAATATTTTATTTTCTTTATAAACTGTATCTCCTACATTAAAAGTCATTGGTCGTCTACGTAAGTCATATCTAGATTTATATCTATTGTAAGCTTTATCTAACTGAGTTTTTACACCTTTGAATATTTCGGGGAAATTTGAAAGATCTTTTATAAAATTAGAAGTTTCTGATACAAATATTTTATCACGATTTTCAATGGTTCCGTAAAATTCACCATTGTTGGGTACAATTCTGCCAAAGGTTAAAAAGTTTGGACTATGTCCAGTTATCTCATGAGTAGACGCACGAATTGCATAAGCTATTTTATGTATTTCGTTGTCCCACATTTCGTGATTATTTTTTAAATAGGAACGAATTGCAGTAATAACTACTTTATTATACCTTTCAACAAAATTTACTTGTGGGTGATAAAGGGAATTATACCAGACCTTAACCTTATATGAATCCATAAATTCTTTGAATATTGAGCTTGTGAAATATTTAGCATTATCAGTCAATAAAATCTGAGGGACTCCAAAAATTAAGAATATATTCTGTTCCAAAAAATTAATAATACTGCGGGAAGTGACTTTTTTTAGGGGATATACAAAAACTGCTTTAGTAAACCAATCACAGACTACCAACGCATAGGAATTTCCTGATTTAGAACGGGGATATTTTCCAATAATATCGATACTAATGAGTTGAAATGGAAATGACACGTTTTTCTGTTTACCCATAAATCCAGCAGGTTTCTGTTGGGAAGATTTACAGGAAGCACAAACTTGACATTTCGCTATGTATTTTTTAATAGCTTGACGGAGTTTTGGCCAATAATACCTTTCTAAAATTTTGTGATATGTTTTGAAAAATCCAAAATGTCCTGAAAAAACTGAGTCATGATTTTCTTTAAGAATTTCTAAACGCTTATCAAATGGGACAAAAAGTTTCCACTCAGGGATATTAGATTTAATTTCGGTTTTGTTTTCTACAAATTTAAATAATTTATTATTTTCTACTTTAAATAAGGGATATTGATCAGGTTTATTTTGTACTTTTTCGATCATGCCTTTATACCAATTATCATTACTGTCAATTTCTACAGAGCACAGTTCTGAGGGAATACGAGATAAGGAGTTTACATCCTGGACAACATTAACGGAATCTAACGAGTGTGTGAATGAGTCATTTACAAGGTTTAATGATAATTTAAAAAGTTTGCAAAAGTCCATGCCCAAAATAAGTGAATGTTTTACAGAGGGTATTACTAAAACTTTTAATTTTTTAAAATTTTTGTTTAGTTCAAAAGGAACTTCTATTGTACCTAATACGGGTTGAGATTTACCGTCTGCAGTGCTTACATTTAAATTACAGTTATCTATGATTATATCTTTTAAAAATGGAAATTTAGTGAGGCAAGAGTTACCTATAACAGAAGCATTGGCTCCAGAGTCAACAAGAGCATCAATCTGGTGTCCAAATATTTTAATGGAAATAAATGGTCGGTTGTCTTTGTCAATATGAGTAAACATAGGAGCTATATTTAAGTTATCGGAAGTTACATTATGTTCAAGGTTATTTCGAAAAGGATTTGAATTTAAATGATAATTTGCTTTATTAGAATTAACTTGTGGAGATTTAAATTGTGAAAAAAATGTTTGTACAACACCAAGCCATTCGAACCAGTCTTTAATATCGGTCTTTAACTTGCGATTCGTGAACCAATGACCGTCATTTGGTCCTCGCTTTAACAGTTTTTTGAATTTTCAGAATCTGAAGGATTGTGAACGCTGCAAATGCAAAGATTGGCCTTTTGTTTAACATAGGCGATGCATTTGGGATTCGAACATGTTGCCATTACAACTCCCGATTTACCGCAATGAAAACAAAACTTTCCTGTTCTAGGTTTTTTACAATTTGTAAAAACGTGACCTAAGGATTTGCAATTCCAACAGGTAGCTTGAGATCTTACTTCATCTACAGACAAATCTATTAAATTTGAAGAGTTTTGATTATTACAACAATTTTGAACAGAATTTAAATTTTGATTACAAACATTATTTAAATTTACGTTTGTATTATTATTGTCTGAAGGACAAAAGATTGGATTTGGAAGATCAGAAGTATTTATATTAAAACTAGGGATTCCAGAACATTGTGAAAAACTACAACTTTCATTTTGATTAGGTTCACTTGGTGCGGATTCAACATTTATTTCATTGACTCTGACTTTATTAATGAATGATTTTTTATACGACAGATCACCTTCAATCATTGTGCTATTAAATGGAATGGGATGCTTAAATTTACTGGTATTTAATCTAGTTCGTTCAAGTTGACGGACTAAATCTTTTAAATGGTCTATAGAAATGATATTAATGAGAGCTAACTGGTTTTGATAATAAGGCAGTAAGTTTTGCAGAATGATATTAATTTTTTCGGACATAGGGGGTTGATTATTTAAGCGTGAAAAGTATGCTTCCATTATGCAAATGTAGACAATAGCTCTTTCATCATTACCCATAGTTCTCTGGCGTAATTCTTCCATCAATCTAGCGTCAAGATCACAGGGTAAGAAATCCTGCTTCAGTCTAAAGATTAGATCTTCCCAGGAAGTTAAATTATGCCTGACAGCGCGGAACCAAATTAAGGCATTACCCTTAAATAGCTCTACGGCAGATCTAAACAATATATTTTTGTTAACATTTCGACTGAAACATAACTCCTCAATCCTTTCCAGAAACACGTTAAGATTCGACGAGTTACCATCAAAAGAAACATTCCACCTGGAAATCTGATAACTAATAGAACCAGAACGATCGCTAAAATTGCTGGAATCAACATGAAAACCTGATGGATAAGGATTAACTAAATTGTAACTATTCCTTAAATTTGCATTCATATTAGGCATATTTCTACTTGTATTTAATTGGTCACTAAAATTGACAGATCTATAATTTAAATTTGGGTAATTAGTATTTTGAAAATTTGTAGATTGAAAGTTATTAAAATTGGTAGCTCTATGATTTATATTTTGTAAGTTATTATTAGGTAAATTATTAGATTGACAGTTATCGAGGTTTGTAGTTCTATGATTTATGTGTGAAAAATTAGCATTTGGCAAATTTGTAGATTGAAAGTTTTCGAAATTATCAGCTCTATAATTTAACGTTGAAGGGTTAAAAGTGGGTAAATTAGTAGAATGCAAGTTTATATAGTTTTGATTGTTATTCTGGCAATTATTGTGAATATTTTGGTCAATAACCTGATCTAAAATTTGTGGTGAATTTTGTGTATTATTTGAAATTATTGGTGAGTGAGAGAGGGAATTATTTAAATTTATGATAGGTTCATTTTGACTTAAATTTTGGTTTATTTCTGGATTTTGACTTATATTTGAATTTTGATTTCTATTACTTTGATTTATATCTGAATTTTGATTTATATGACTTTGATTTGTATTTGAATTTTGATTTATATGACTTTGGTTTATATTTGAATCTTGATTTATATTTGAATTTTGATTTAATTGACTTTGGTTTATATTTGAATTTTGACTTATATTTGAATTTTGAGGTGCAACTAACGGTTCACTTTCTATTGTCTGTCGGACAACATCATGAGAATCAAGCTGCATGTTTTCGAAATGAGTAGTTAAAATAGCTGCGTCATTTGTACATCCGACATCATCAGAGTTACAAACTGGGGCACTCATGTTTGCATTTTGATTCGCAAGAAGATCGTCACCAAGATTAATTAGATCATTTGATGTGCGAACATTATAAGAAAGAAGTTTAGAAACCAATTCCATACACTGTAGGAAGCTATTTACTCTCCTAGCATTTTGCAAACCAGTCATGGGAGTAATCCTTTTAATACGGTCCGACAAGTGTACTAAACGTGTTTCTAATCTTTTAGATTCGTTTGAAACATTTCTAAAACTATTGATTGAGCCTGTTAAGATACCTATTTTCTCCGAACAAACGTCCAACTCCTCGTCAATGTCCGTGAACAGAGGTAGTTTGTGGCTAGTTGGCCGGCTTCGTTCCTGCTTCAGACGTTCCCTCAAAATCGCTCGCTTCCAAGTTAAATTTCCAAATGCAGGTTCGCCGCGGATACTAAGTTCATAGTTCACTTCATCAACAAGCAGGAAATTGGCGTCCATTTCTAAAAAATATAGGCAGCAATTAATTCAAAAAATTTAAGAAAAATTCCAGAAAATAGAATTTATTCTTCCAAATAAATTCACTTACTGAAACGAGGTATGAAGATAATTAAGCAAAATGAATTTAAAAAATGAATGAATGAATTTATTAAAGGTTGTTATTTGAAAATTTTCTTGTTAAAAGTACTTCGGATTTACGGTCAAAATACTCCAAAAGGAAACTACAAAAACCACCAAAATTAAAAAAATTAAGTACTAATCACCACAATAGATGAAAGCAAATATTAAAATTTGAATGAAAAAATAAATTTTGTGAAACTTCAAACGTTCAAAGTATTTCGGATTTACGTACAAAATACCCAAAAATCCAACGCACAAAAACCTATCAAAATTTAATTGTAAGTTAAATGAATTTATAAAGTTTAATTTTCCAAAGTATTTTGGATTTACGTACAAAGCACTTCAAAAAGAAAACTCTAAATAAATGTAAAATGTTTTTAAATGTAAAAAATTAAAGTAATTGAATGCAAGTATAGTAAGTCAAAATGTTTCTAATTTATAAAATCAGTATTTCGGATTTACGTACAAAATACTCTAAGGGAATCCCAAAAAATAGCTATAAAATTTTATTAATCTGTAAATGTTAAATATTATTTTTAAATGGATGTATAAAACTTTTAATTTTTTAAATGAAAAGGATTATATAAGGAAACTGTCCAAACTATTTCGGATTTACGTGCAAAATAGTCCAAAAGAAAAGCAACCCTACTGCAATCCAATCCCAAAATTTAAATAAAAGTGAAATATAATTATTAAAATCAATTTTTAGAATATCTAGAATAAGAGTAGGTCTTCTAAAAAATTACTATCCCAAATCTTGGATTTACGGACAAGAATTTAAGAATTAATTTAAATGAGACCATAAATATACTATAAGAATAAATAAATAATTCTCCAAAGGATTAGTAAGAATTAAAAATTCTAAAACATTAAAAACATCCTTTGACAGAGAATACGACAAAATTTAACTAACACTAGACTTACACACTATAAAAAATTTACTGCAGAAATTTTTTTCAATTGTTGTTGACGAAAAGCACGGAAAATTACAAAAAAATAAATAAAGTTAATTAAAGTACATAGTATTTGCAACAAGCAACATCTAAAATTATTTCTTACGGACGCACCGTAAAAAAATCAAAAAAATGTAGTATAACTACAATCAAAAATACCAAAATCTAAAATTATATTTTGGGGTATCCAAATAATATGAATTTAATTCACGAACACCCCGTATAAAATTCAAAAAAATATGCATAAATATCAAAAAAATTTAGGGTATCTAAAATATATGAACTTTAGTCACGGACACCCTGTACTAAAATTCCAAAAATACAAAAATTTGCAAAAAGAAATTGCAACACTAAACAAAAATCTAAAAACTGTACTTTAATTAACACCACAAAATGCAACAAACTTGTCGACAACAATTGTTAAACAAAATTACACCCTGTAATTAAAAATTATTGAGTACACAAAAGCATTTTCAAAACCAAAATATAATTCAATCAGTATTGATGTAGGGCGGGCGCCATATATTCAAGAAAAAAATTTAAAAAATTTAACTTTAAATATCAAAAGTTTACAAAATTATTAAAATTAATATCAGCAATTTTATTTCAACACACAATATCAAAAAGTATTCACAGTTGCCAAGGTTAAAAAAAAACCACTTAACAACAGCAAGCAAAAACAATTTGCCAGAAAAAAAACTTAATGAAAAAAGTATGTTTCAAGGTTATCACTGAAATTAAGATTAACAAGGCTGAAATTGTAAAAATTATTAAAATTACAAAATACAAAAATATAATCTGAAAAAATATTAATAGCTGAAAAAACTAAACTAAACAAAAAATAGGGTTCGAATTCAATTGAATCCTTTGGGCGCCAATCGTGTGGGCTAAAAAGTGCCCTGGGTGTTATTAGGGGACCTAGTTTCTTGTTCGATGTTCTGATACAAGAAAATAGGGGTTCAGCAAAGCCTACACGCAACCGACTGGGCTCATGGAGACGAATACGAAACTTATCACCGGGGTCGTGTAATATTTCCTTGAATATAAGTAATGTAAAATATAAAAAATACCAAAAGAACACTGTTTTGAATTAATTGATTATGAAAATACCTGAAAGAGAAATGTGTACTCAATAAAAAGCTGATTTTAAAATGTAACGTATATAAATATATTAAATTTAACTTAAGATTTACAAAGGTAATATAAAAACTGGCATTACAACAATAAATATAACAATTTAATCTAAATGAAAAAAAATTAGGGCATATTCCCTGGTGCAAAATAGCAAGATTGTAAGTAAAATTTAGCAAAAATATAAAATTGGGCTCAGCAGAAAAATACAAAAAAAATTGGGGTACATCACCTTTAAATTTGAAATGAAAAGGAAGCCAATCTCCTGTCGAACCAACAACCAGTCAGCCAGCGATTTGGGATACCTCTGGAGCTCAGAACACAGCTAATGGCCCCAAAATCATACCCAGCTTGTAGGTGTAATAAGGATTATAAAATCATTCCAAAATTTATAGATATGGCTTCTTATTTTAGCTCATCAAATGTCAGGTGAGTTTCAAACCCAGGGGTGCGGTCTAATTATTTAAGAAAAAAACGAGAGTTACACCTCAGTTGAAAAAAAAGGTTGCAAAAACTTACCAACTTTTTTAAGTTGACACTCTTCAAATTTCTGCAGTAAAATGAGAATTTTTCTGCCAAAAATCTTAACCTACTAAAGAGACACTACTGCGCAAGTCTTAATTATCGTACATTATGATCAACGTACATAATTTTTGTTTAAAAAATATAACATACTAGAAATTTAACCAAAATCACAAAATAAACCATAAACCATATTTAATAATAATCTATTATTAATATTTCATTATAATAACAAATTAAAGTAAAATATACTAAATAATAATTATAAGTTGGCAATACTTATAGCGCCAATTTTAAAATATTAAATTTAATTTTTTGTTAATATTCACACAAAACCAAATTATTTTCATTCTTAATGCCAACACAAAAGATTTTGTAAATAGTAATCTTTTATTTAATGAAGACATAATTTATTTAAGATAATTATTAATTTTAATAAATTTATTTGGAAATACTTTTTATTTGGGGTTGGCAGTACTAAGTTTTGACGTTCATTTATAGGTTAAAAGCTATACGGGGAGAAAAATAAAACCATTGGAACAAAAATTAACTATTTCTTACTTGAAATATGGATATTTAATGATATTAATTAGCAGTTATGAAGAAAAAGAGTGGAAAATGTATTATAAAGTTTCTTATGTGAATCTGAAATCTGTAATCACTAATGTCAACCAGGTGCAAAGCTAAATATGTTGGAACTGTAATTACTTTTTAATAAATATGTATGGCATTGTAAAATACTACTTCTGAATACAGAGTAGAACAATGGATATTTAAACTGCAGTTACAGGTATGCTTAAAAAGGGATGAATTGCTAATTAAATGTTATTGATATGAGGTCGATACTTAAAAAAACCAGGGGCGGTTCAGTTCACCCGTCACAAAGTCCATACTAATCCGATGATGTACATCAGATTAGCAGGCTAACTATAGTCGCTATAGCAACTGAACAGTACTGTTCAGTTTACATAGTTCCAGAAAAAGCCTTTATGAAGTCGTCAATCTTTAATCAATATATTTTTTTTTAGATTTAAAACTTTTTTAGTAGTAGAATTCTAACAATATGTGGCGCCACTAATTCCAAACCCCAGAAGTCCAATTTTTTTGTCAAATAGCATCCCATTTTTTTATAAGCCCTTTGCCAAAAAAGGCTTTATCATACACCGTTAGAAAGCTTATTAAATAACCTTTTCAACGATGTATCACAAGGGGTAGGTTGCTATTTGAAAAAAAAAAGAAGTTGTGATGGGAGGGTACAAGGGGGTGAATATAACTTTTTTGCACCAAAATATGCATAATAAAAAATAAAAATCGACCTTTTCGAGCGTTTTTAAAAATACATAACTGAAAAGTTAATCGGGCGATTCCAGACTTAATGTACACCCTGTATAATGTCCAACCCAATTTTCAATAATTATTCGTGAATGGTTTGGAAATGGATTTAATAGAAATTAATATAATAAAGGAAATTATTGTTTAAATCTAAGTTTTTGTTTATAAAAAAGCCTCTTGGATTTTTTTCTAGGGGTCTTCTTCCAATTGATTTTTCTTGTAAACCATTTTACTAAAATCAGTATTGTATCTATACTTAGCTTCTCTTCTAGAATTGATAAATAAATTAGGAATAATTTAAAATGTCGCACATTCCGAAGAAAAGTGTAATAAAAATTAGTAGTAAAAGCAACAATCTATCTGAAGAAAACTAATATTTGGAGTTGTTACACTTTTCTTCTACGATGTATGCTGTCCATTAGAAAACTCGCTTTAGACTCCTGTTTCCTAAACGACGCGACGGACAAGGGCGGATTTAGGGGGGTTATTTTTAGAGTAATTTACCTGTAATGTCTGGTAACGTATCACTAATATGATATGTCAGCCTGGCATTGTGAGGCATTGATACTTCAGAGATTCTGAACTATATTAGTTATGCGAAAAGGTACCTGAAGTTTTGTTTATAAATTTTACATTTTTAGACCTATAGGTAAATTAGACTAAACTAATTACTTTCCCCGGGAAGTCATTCACTAGTAAAAAAAATTGAAAAATATTTATCGATTTTTTTTTTCGTTTTTCGAAAAAAAAATGTTTATTGACAAAAAACTCGATTTTTTGTTTAGGTTATAGGCCTACAGGAGAAAAAGGCAGACTAACATCTCTTCTTCTTCTAGATTATTTTATCTTTAAATGTAAATCTAGAACAATCATAAATGAATTATTCTAAAAGCAACAATGACCGCGTACTCTTAACATGCACTAATATGTAAGTAATTAATAAACTGAATTCATTTTTGACAGTGACTTCCCTTGCGACTTTACAATCACGCTGAAAAAACTCTGGAAACATTCTAATAACATTTTGTAATCATGCTGTTACCAGAGTATTTCCAGAGTGTATTTGTGCCCTTTATCCATAACGTTCCCAGAGTAAAATCAGAGCGTTTTCAGAGTGTTTTCGTTTGGACTTTTTTTTTTTTTTTCAAAACACTCTGAAAACGCTCTGATTTAAAAAAAAAAAAAAAGTCCAAACCCACTTTGGATCTACTGTGAATCAAGCCTGGAACCACTCTGATTCAACTCTGACAAAATGGCACAAAACCACTCTGGAAACACGTTGGCAGCTGAATGTTTTCACTCTGACTCTGTTTCCAGAGTAAGTTGAAGGTCGCAAGGGTTAGCATGACAAATATTCTTTTGAGTTAAGACAAGTGGCTAATCGAGTGTCTATAGTGTGGAGTAGAGTTGTTACGGAGGTCCTAGAACGACAATAAACCATTACAATTACAGTAGAGATGTTATGGAGTAGAGATGTTACGGAGTAGAGATGTTACGGAGTAGAGTTGTTGTGGAGTAGGGATGTTATGGAGTAGGGATGTTAGGGAGTAGAGATGTTAGTCTGCCGAGAAAAATATTCTTTTGTTGACAGCAGTATTTTTCACTTTGGGCCCTTTTCGCATCACTACGCCCACACACAAAACTTAGGGGTTCCATTTAAGCTCACTCGGTCGCCCCATAAAAATTAAATATTTTTTAAAGGACCCAATCAGCCTTTAGTAAAAAACGTGGTATAAAAAATATACGCGGTGCCACATAAGGGAGCGTTCAAGTATTACGTAACGCGCTAGGGGGGTGGGGGTCTCGAAAACGTTACGCCGCGTTACAGAGGGGGGTGGGTGTCAGTAAAAATGTTACGTAACACTTAAAAAATTATAAACTTATAAAATGTTTATTGGATCACGTTTGGACTTTTTTTAACAATGATCTAGGCTTAAAGAGACGGAAAATTTTTTGCACACGGCGTGGTTAACAGTTAACTAAATCCTCTAAACAAACACAATTAGAGATGGAAAACCATAGCCAATAACCGGTTTTCGGTTAACCGGTTTCGGAAATTACATCAGACCGGTTTTGAGTTAAAACATGGAAGCAATAACCGGTTAGAAACTGGTTTAAACCATAAAGCAAAATTTCCTTTCATTTTTTTTAACTTTGTGTAAAATGTTACGTAACAAATAGGGGGGGGGTCTTGAAAATGTTACGCCGCGTTACATGGGGGGGTCAAAAATGGCCAAATATTGCGTTACGTAATACTTGAACGCTCCCTAAAGTCAACACGAGATCCGGCATAAAAAATATCTTCAAAAGCCCAATCAGCCTTTAGCAAAAAAAGGTGTGTATGAGAAAATTTAAGCACTCCAATTAAATATACTACTTTTATTTGTATTGTATTTAAATTAAAAGGTATTTTTTTTAGAAATCTGCTTTTTAAGGGGAATGGCAAACTTTTTGTGCCTGTACTGGCTGTGCCCTGCACTGTATGTAATAACGTCACTACGGAACAGTTTTAGCGTTTACCAATAAAAAATATACATGTTATATTTTGATTATTTGTATTAGGTATATATTGTAACATTAAGTGTATTTTTCTTAAATTGTACAGTTTTTAAACATTTGACTACATATTTGTACTTTAGTTCAATCATTTAATACTCAATAAAAACGGCTCTACTTAGAAAAAATGCATTCTCTGCTCCAAATCTAACTTAAGTTAGATTTTGTTAAATGTAACAGCAATTAAACCAAACCTAGTTTTGATATTCCGTTTTTCATTTTATTTGAGAAATAATCTTGAAATATATCCTTGGATCGATTAATTTTACCATAAACTCTTTGTAAAGCTAACATTCTCTCAAATCAGCGGGATACCAGGCAACGAGAAGGCAGGCGAACTTGCCAGGCTCGGAGCCGAGACTTCGTGCATGGGACCCGAACCCATGCTTGGTATTACAAGGAAACAAGTCACATCAGCCCTCAACACGTGGGCTGGAGAAAAACTAAGGGAAAGCTGGTCAACGGTCACGAACTGCAGACAGGCAAAGGACTTCCTTTCCGGTCCAAGCAAGTCAAAAACCGCGTGGCTACTAGGAAGAAGCCGAGCCACGATCAGCCAACTCACAGGGATCCTCACGGGTCACTGTGGACTAGGAAGGCACCTGTTCAAGATGAAGGTCGGTAACGACCCCGTCTGTTCGGGTTGCGGGATAGACGAAGAATCGCCCTTCCATTTCCTAGGACAATACGACAGGAGATCTTCGGAGTGGCAACTCTCCGAAGAGAGGAGTTGCGTACCCTTGCCTGGACAGATATCGCGACCTTTATAAGGAGGTCCGGCAGGTTTAGGCAGGGAGTAGGGTAGATGTGTGGCTGGGACAGCTCGGGGCTGGCAAAAAGGGCCATAATGGCCTAGTTGCCTGGCTTGTAGCCTCCCCACCCTTACTACTACTACTACTACTACTACTTCTCTCAAATTATTAATTTATTAAGTCACTAAGTAAAATTTGGAAAAATTAATCTATGAGTAGTTTGATAAAGTTTGGACCAAGCCAGATCAAATGAAGGTCGTCTGTCCGAGTTTAGGTTTAAAGATCTTAAGTTGTAAAATCAATCACGATTGTAATGTTTTGCTTAGCAGAAAAAGGAACAAACTGTTGATTGGCAGAAACATAAATGAGTTGCCCCAAAAAATAGTGTTCTTCTTACAAATTGAATGTTTCTCTGTGTGCATGTAGTAACATTTTTTCTAAGTAAAGGTATGAATGAACCATCTCCCAAAGTTGGGGACCGTAACCATATAGAATACATAATTCGTATTAAGAAATGTTTTAAAAAATATTCGTAAATTATTATTAAAATATTTTATATAATATTAAAAACTCTTAAGTTGTATATTCAGTTCAAATAATTTAATAAATGCATTTTGTATAAGTAATATCTATGTAAAACAATCTAAAAGGTTACTTTTGAAAAATTTGGCTCCCAACGCAGTTTTCATTTTTTAAGCAAACTTATTTTATCATGTTTTTTTGGCTTATATATGCTCTTAAAACTAACTAAAAATAATAATATTCCCGGTAAGTATGGCGGCCATATATGGCTATTACAATATAACCATATAGGGTTCTATAATAACAAACAATAAAATGAAGATCTCATTAACTATGGTCTGTTTTTTCAAGCAAGATAGTAAATTAAAAATCGCACAGTAACTATTTTTACAACAGGTTTGAATAGTATAAACTACGCAGTATATTCGCACATCCAATATTCGAATCTGTTTAGAAAATATTTAATGTGCGATTTTTAATTTACTATCTTGCTTGATGAAACAGACCATAATTGTGAAAAGATAAATAAAAATAAAAAATGTTTCTTGAGAAAATGTTTGTTATCCTGACACTTGCCCGGGAAATACGTTAACAAAGTATAAAATGCATAATAAAATAGTAATAATAAACATTTTGTGTAACAAATCAGTCAGTGAAAGTGAAAAAAACACTAATTTATATAATCTAGATTATATAATTTCGTTTTAAAAGATTCTTAGAAGATTATAGATTTGTTTTCCTTAAATCCTTAGTATCTTGTAATTTACTTTAAGATATTAAGAGTCAATTGATATACAATCTAGATAATATAAAAGGTAAAGTGTATTAATCTGGAGAACAAGCTACATATGTAATCATACCTCTCAATTTTCCTTTTTAATTACTTTTTTTCTACAAGTGTGCGGAAACTAGGTACTTTCGCGCATTTGCGTGTGTTTCTATACCTGAAAACTGTATTTTAATTGATATAACAGTTACGTATAATTAACGACAAAGTATATGATAGGAATAAAAAAGTAATGTATTTTTGCTAAAATTTCGCTAGTTCAAGCTAAACAAGGTCGTATTTTTACTGAACCAAAATAAAAACAATTTACCACGTTAAATGTTACAGATTTTACGCAGCCAAACGTCACATGCGGCTTGTTCTTCAGTTAGATTAACTCTACTTTGTACCTATAAAAAATTGTACCCTAAATAATTATCAAAGCATCCATGACTAAAAATTATAGCTGTAAATTTTAACACAGACTTAATTTTTTAAATAGGTGGCATCACAAACCGTTATTTAAATCGGTCCTTTGTTGTTAATGAATACATCTTATACCAGGTGTTTCGCCTTAGAACGCGTATTTTGGCCGCACATTTAAGATTTTGAAAATATAACCATTAAAAAAAACAAAAATCTTTATTTTAGCATAACAAAATTATTGTCTTTTAAAATATTAAGATAAAGACGATAACAAATGTGTAATTTCTGTACAATAAATAAAAATACATAATTGTAAAATGTTACTTTTAAAATTAATGGTAGGCACTCTCATAATGTTATTGTTGTTAAAAAGCTATGTCTTATAATCAAAGCCTAATTTGCTTTTTGAGCTTATTCATTATGATAGTGGTAAAGAAAAAAAAAGTTTGTAGACCTACAAAATTCCACAGTGGGCCATTCCAATAATTGTAGAAAATAAGAAATTCCATGTATTCAACGGCTTATTTCTTAATAGACCAAACCAAAAAACGGTTTATCATTCTTAGAAAAGTCACCTGGTATAATTATTAAAAAAAAACGAACAAATTATTAACAATTGTAGAATACAAGTTTAAAGAAGAGGACCTTCTTTGGTGCAATGTTTCTTAGGTAATAATATTATTTTGTCGAATAAATATAGGTTAGCTTACACTGTTTCGTATTCCTTTCTTATAGAACGGGCCAGCAGGCAGGCAAAAATTACTCCAACAAACTGAAAATAACAGTTTAGTTTAGTCTTAGGGAATTTAAAAATACGTGTTTTGTTTGGGTGTTCCCATAATTAACTAACTGGACTTTTAAACACCCTGACTTTTCCAGGTTTTCATTGACCCAAACGTAAAAAATATCGATGAATTTAATTTATTAATTTTGGATATGCAATTGCCGTATACACTGTACTATGGTCTGTTTTTTTCAAGCAAGATAGTAAATTAAAAATCGCACAGTAAATATTTTTACAGCAGGTTTAAATAGTATATGTTTGTGTATTGAATATAGTTATGTTTTATAATATAAACTACGCAGTATATTCGCTCATCCAATATTCGAATCTGTTTTGAAAATATTCACTGTGTGATTTTTAATTTACTATCTTGCTTGAAGAAACGGGCCAAGTGTCAAATTCACAGCTGACGCCATCACGAAATAATACCTAAATATGGTCGTTGTGGATGATCCACAATAGCAAATTACCATGGTTAAATGGATGATAGTACTAAAACTAAAAATAGTACGGTCCACCACACAAAAAAGTTATGTGACTTTGTTTATTTTGTTGTCATTTTTATGTCTGCATTTATTTTTGTTGATTATGCAAAAGTAACCCCCGAAAACAAATTTTAAGGTGCCTCGCCTTCACCTATTATATACGCCCTTGTGATTTTTTCCGGGGATCCAGTAATGACATGTAATATAATGTAATGTAATTTACCATCAACATACAAAAAGTTGAGCAAAATCGTTGTAGCCAGTCACGGTTCACCTGGGCGATTTTAAATAAAAATTTCGTGGACACCTACATTTTTTGGACTAAAACATAACTGATGACATCAGAAATCAATTCCCATTTAAAAGAAAATCGTAAAAGATACACTTTTTTAGACAGATAAAAAACGTTTTTTTGAGTAATAAGGTGTGTCAAAAAATCGCGATTTTCAAAATCAAAAACGCTCTCTGGGTTAAAAGTTGCTCCTTAGTAAAAAACAGTGGCCACTCAAAAAGCATGCCTCGGTCTTTCAGGCAGAGGTAATAGGCATAACAAATGCTGCGAGAGCTATTTCTGAAAGGGAAATCAGTAATAGAAGAATAACTATTCTTACGGATAGCAAAGCTTCCATACTAGCAATCAAGTCTTTCAAAATTACTTCAAAGCTAGTTTTGGAATGTCACCAATCCCTGGAGGAAGCGGCAGTTTCTAATACTGTTACACTCTCATGGGTAAAGGGGCATAATGGAAATGTAGGCAATGAAAAGCTGATAGATTGGCACGAGCAGGCTCTGGCTCTGTACCTATTGGTCCAGAGCCCATAATCCCTGTATCTGTCGCTTTTAAAACAGCTCTCATTAATCAAGAAACCCACATAAAACACACCCGTAATTGGATTACGAGAAACGACTGTAAACATGCAAGAGCAGCCCTTCCCACTCCGTGTGAAAAGACAGCACGCTTTTGTATGCAACTAAAAAGGGATAACCTAAGACAGTTTGCAAGCATCGTAACAGGTCACTGCAAACTAAATAAGCATCTTAACATCATGGGGAAGCCAGTCGACCCCATCTGTAGATGATGCTACATGGAAGAGGAAATAATGGAACATGTGTTATGTCACTGTCCAGCGTTAGCCTTAATAAGAGGGTCCATGCTAGACGAGTACTGGCTCGACATGGCCGGTATAAGCAGCATCACTCCCAGACATCTTCTTAGATATATTCAAAGAATTGGATGGCTGAGAGGTTAAATTAAATGCTGCGACCAAAGGGAGGTAGTACAATGGGCCCAGCTAAGTGGCCTAAGTGCGTGTAGATAGCTACCCTCCACCCTAATAACCATAACCATATCCATAACCACTCAAAAATGAGCCAAATCGATAAATGTTTAGAGGTAGCTCAAAGCACTCAAACTTAAAAAAAAAATCGGTACCTGTTTTTCGGATAAAAACTGATACCGATAAAAATTGAGGAAATTTTGGAGGGTTTCTTTGGTAATATTTAGAAACAATACTAAATTTAAGAACTAAAACAATTATATCCCCCCCTCCCCTTAAGTTAGAACATGAAAAAATCGCCAATTATTTCAAGATTTCGCGAAAATTTAATTTTTGCAAGTTTTTAAAAGTGCATAAAAAATAGTTTTAAATAAAAAATCTGCAAAATTATTTATTAGTATATAAGCATATATACATAACTATATAAACTACATGACTATACAGAAAACATAATTTTTTTCCTCAAGTTGAGTAAAAAAAATTAATTTCGATTAGAAACCGGGTGGATTTTCTGTTTTTTGCCTAAAACTTTTTTCGGTGTACTTTTTTTTGATTTTTTGGTTGGAATACTATTTTTTTATGTAAAAATACACAAAAAAGTTTCTGTGGTTTAACATCGCAGGTTTAACCGTTTTAAAGATAAATGGATTTAAAAGTAAATTTTTACGCATGAAGAACCAAAAATAAAAAAATTAAAAAATATAAAGCAAAAAACAAATATTTTAGTAATGAGTGGTTATTTAACATTAAAAACATAGAAAAAGTTTATATGCACCTTGGTCAAAAAATCATTCCTAAGGAAGTAATGTCCTTTTAAATATGCCCATTTTCAATAAATTTTCGCAAAATCTTCAAATAATTGGCGATTTTTTTATGTTCTAACTTAAGGGAAGGGGAAATATATTTTTTTAGTTTTCTCACAATTAGTATTGTTTCTAAATATTACCAAAGAAACCCTCCAAAATTTCCTTAATTTTATATACAATCACTTTTTATCCGAAAAACAGGTACCGATATTTTTCAAAGTTTGAGTGCTTTGAGCTACCTCTAAACATTAATCGATTTTTGAGCCAGAGAGCGTTTTCGATTTCGCAAATCGGAATTTTTTGACACACCCTATTACTCAAAAAAACGTTTTTTTATCTTTCTAAAAGTGTATCTTTTACGATTTTGTTTCAAATGGAAATTGATTTCTTATGCTATCAGGTATGTTTTAGTCCAAAAAATGTAGGGGTCCACGAAATTTTTATTTAAAATCGCCCAGGTGAACCGTGCAGTCTTAAGAAAATGGATATTTTTGATTTTGTTCAGTAATCTACCCTTATTTGGAGGGGGAGTAGAGAAAAACTAAGAGAAGCCCCCTAAGTAATCCCCTAAAATCCTTAAGATTAAAGTTGGGTTTTGATCTATCCAACGGTCTGGCCTAAAGGCCTCTGTATGGGCGGACGGGTTTTCGAAAACTTTGTTCTCTCCGAGGTCGCTCGAAAGTAAAAAGTGAAAAAGTGTTACCTACCTGGGTCATAGCGATTCCAATGCCAACTGCTCCAATGTATGATCCATACTTCATAAACATGGTCTTTAACTTATCGATACAGGCCGAAGTGTAAATATTTGGCGAATTCATGGTGCACGTGCCGTCGTTTTGCGCGTCTCTGCAGCACGTGTGAGGAAGAGACTGGTTCTTGGTCACTTTTTGCCAATCTTGGGGTCCGTGCATGCCACAACATTCAGCCTGCAAAAAATAATTACGGTGAATTAACTTTTAGTATTATTGCTATTCTGGCTTAACCACTAAAAAATATTTTTTCATAAATTTACAGCGATAAATATATTAGCAACATTTTTTCAGCGATAAATAAATTTGTAAGATTTAGGCCCAATTTATGAATCTACAGTTAAAATTTATCTAACAGATGAATTCTCAGTTAAGAGCAAATTCTGAATTTTGTTTGGAGTTGCTATGATTTTTACGTGCCAGTTAAATTAAGCTGCACTTTGATAAACCCAGCCTTGGTTTATCAAAGTGCAGCTAAATTTAGCTGACACGTAATAACCATAGCAACTCCAACCAAAATCCAGAATTTGCTCTTTACTGAGACTTTATCTTTTAGATAAAGTTTTAACTATGTACTGATAAACTGGGCCTTAGAGCCACTATATTCACCTAAAAGCAAAGTCTCTTTTAACATTACCACCGGGATAAATGTCGAATGCAGCATTCGGAATGCTGCTTTGTCATTGGTGGTTGCTATGCTACTCTACCAAGCGGATAAATTTACTTAAAGTTGAATATAATGGCCCTTAGAGATCTATGGTCCTGTTATCAGCATAAAAAGCGCATATCCATAGTCCGGAGTTCAGAAAAAAATCAAAAAGATTGTTGTTGTTTTGACATCCAGATTTCTAAAAAAAATTGCCTGTGGCGCTGCAGATTACACATATTGTAATGATAATCAAGCAAGCCCCTGCACAGCCAAAATCTTTAACCCGAAATGAATGGAAATGAATGGAAAAATTTTAAATAAAAGTGTTGCTCGTTTGCAAAATGATTTATAAAATTTTTCGCCTGTGGCACTTGATTGCACGGGGCGTAAAATGTTGAAATGTTTTATAAAATAATTTGGTCTGTTTGGGAATATTATAACCTTGAAATTACTAAAAAAAAATCGGCGCTAGACTGTATATATATATATATATATATACACTATACTGTATATATACAGCCTGTTCCAGAACTCGCGTACCGAAATTTGAGGGTATATTAAAAACCCTCTGGAAAATATGAAAAAAATTAAAAAAAAAAATCCATCTTCAATACTAATTAAAAAGGAAGCTATTTAATCTGACCAATCCTGTTGCTGATGTTAAATTACCTAAAAATTAGTTTTTCCCTACTTATTAGTAACTATGGTTGCATTTTAATGGTTGACTCGTACATTGTTTAAGACTTTCAACTTTAGAATCTTTTTAGGTTATTATATTTTGACAAAACCGACAGACTCTATCAAATATTCTATTTTTATAGGGTCACTCCATCCGGCGGTGGTTTTTTGTCATTATTAAATATTTATGTCATATTAATCACCATGTCAACCTACAGAATATGTACCTGCAATAATTAAATTTGCTTCCATAGCTACAAATTCAACCTTTAATGGTAATTTATAATCAGCAACAGTATTGGTCCACTTAAAGCGTTCTTATTTTTGAATTAAACGAAGATGGATTTTTTTTGAAATATTTTTCATATTTTCCAGAGGGTTTTTAATATACCCTCAAATTTCGGTACGCGAGTTCTGGAACAGGCTGTATATACAGTGCGGTTATAAAGTGGCGAACAGTTTGAAAAGAAAATACTCTTCGTTTGAAGCCACACCTCTGTTAGAGTTGTGCGCGACAAGCCCATGTGATTGCCATATACAACAGCTCGGTGGCCAGTAAAACGCACACATGTTTCTTGCATTTTACTCATCGCTAATGCCAGTTTTGCATTAAAAAGTGTTCGGCACTTTATAATCGCACGGTATTATGCAAATTAAAAAAAATGGCGAAGGCGCAAATATTTACTTATTAATTAAAAATTAAAAGTCCAAACCCAGAAATTTGTAAAATTTGACCCATTTATTCATGCCTCTTACAATAAAAAGATTAGTTAGGGCACATCCACAAGCTCGCATAACAAGCCTAATACATAAGAATGCAATGCCGTGATTGGCTTGATGTGCCGTCATGTATCTTGCAATCACGGTATCCCATTCTTATGTAATATGCTTGTTATGCGAGCCTCTGGATCTGCCTTTATAGGTAATTTAAAATATATTTTTATAAAAAACCTTGGAATTTAAAAGTAAACCTAGAAGATTGTAAAATATAATGCAATTACGTGGTCAACCTTATCTGAAGCTTATCGCCTTTTTTAACCATGAATATGTTTAAAATGTAACTCAATGATTTACACAATGAGACGCAAATAAATGTAACGTTTCATATTAATAATAAATAGAGATCGGATTTTAGCGAGTCGTGACGTCAAAATCTATATCCGGGTACAACAAATTAATAATTTTATAAAAATGTTTTATAAGCTATCAAAATACTACTTTTACAAAGAAAAGTATATAAATATTATGAAAATCCCCTAACGTTTTTATTTAAGTAAAGGAAAATAAAAAAAAACATAACAGATCCGAAAATTATGATTTAGTTGGACTTTTAAATAATCCAAATTTTATTTAATAGTATTGTAACATGGTGGCTGGTTATTACTTTTATCAAGTTTAAAAAAAATCTGCCTGGCCAATACTTTTCTGTTCGAAATAACAGCTCACGTGACGTTTATAACTTGTGAAAAATCTTTTTAAAAATTTCTTCGAAATTATTATTTTTACTCAAATCTTTTGTTTTTCACATGATATTACAAATAAAATATAAATAAAATACAAAATTACACAACTACAACATATAGTGTTTGTAGAAAAAACAAACTATAGTTTATATACCGACGAAATATTTTTGTGTTTTATTTAGTTTGTAAAGAGGAGACTGGAAGGTGGGCATGTACTACGTCCCCAGAGCCTCGCTAGGAATAACTGAGGAGCGGTTGTGTGCAGCTCTTTATGACGCGTGTTGATAAACTGCACACGCGCATGCGCTGACCGTTTTTCAATATGTTATTTTAAATAAAAAACATTTTTTTACAAAAAAAATACCAAACAGACGCCAAACCAACGTTAACGTAAACCAAGGCCCCCTCATTAAAAAAAAAGTTCAAACCAAGAAAAAACCAAAACAAACTCCTGCACAGAGAGCGGCAATTAGGCGCTTGTGGATAACTGGCCTCACTCCTAAACGCATTGTCAACGATCTTACCACAGCCAACAGGCCCGTAACTGGGGTGGTGGTGCTCAGCACCCCCTGGCATGATTTTGAGCACCCGCTGGTGAAATAAGCTCTAACCATCCCCACAGGGGGTGCTCAAGTCGAAACACAAGCTACCCTACATTAAATAATAATAATACTGTAAGTAATGTAAATTGACTTAATTTATTATTAAAATAATAAAGAAAATCGTTTTTAAATAATTATTTAAAATTCTCAAAAAAACAGAAAATTAAATAATATTATTTTTAGTTTAATTTTTCAGAGGTGAGGTACTTTTTTTTAGTCAGAAAAATTTCACGGTAAGGGGTGAAGCTGTTTTTTTGATTTGGAAAATTTCTCAATTTTTAAATTTAAAAATATTCTGTCAGGGGGTCCTCAGCACTCCCTGGATTTTTTTCCAGTTACGGGCCTGACAGCCAACAAATTTAGTCTCTAGTTAATTGATCCCTCTACCACCGTAGTCAAGGCCTTGCTGAAATTTGTAGATGATGTAGGAAAGTGTTTATAGATGCTTGTAGAATATTGTATATAGAATTTTATATAGAACTGCTTTACTCTTTATCCGCTTGCCGCTAATCAACTTTGTAAAAGTATTTGGAAAAAGTTTATTTTAGTCGGAACCCAATCCGTCTTGAAAGTGACGGAAATGTAAAATCGACAAAAAAATATATATAAAAGAAGAAGAAAAAACACAGGAAGAGTATCCTATGGAATCCGAAGCATTACATATCTTCATGGCTTGCTTTTCGAAGAGATTTATTATACTGTACTGTATCAAACCGAAATTCAGGTACATACCCTAAATTGGAGTTTCTTTTTTTAATTAATAATACAAGAGTATTTCATTTCACTGGCTAGATAATAATTAAAAAAGAAAATAATTACACATTTCAACTAAAATTAGTTATCTTACAAACAAATCTATGTTTTGTTGCCAGGCAAGTTGTTAATTTTAAAAATTGCAGACAATATGTAACAAAATAATATTTTATAATTTGTTTTATTGAATCAATATCCAACATGGAAAATAATACATAACTAAAAACCATTAAACAATATTTTATTTAAGTATATCTTCTGACACCAATTTAGTGGATCAATTTTAAAAACTAGCCGTGAAAAATTCTTTACATTTTATAGTATACTCCTCGCAGTTTCAAGTAAATTTTTTCCTGGTTTATTGGTTTGCCACAATTAGAGTTTATTTTTTTAAGGTATAGTTATTTTAAACCTTCCCGCTTGTAAAGAATCTCGAAATTGCCATAGCAACGTAAGATACGCATGCGTCGTAAGCGAAATGACTAGGCCCAATTTACACAACCGTAAAACGTTGACGTGTCATTAACGAGAACAAAACAATGGTTTATTCCTCTAAATTATTGGAATAAAAGCCATTTTATAAGCAAATTTTGTTTCTACAGGAATACAAAAGTGTTTTTAGCAACAGCTTTTTCAATTCTCTTTTTTTACATCAAAACATAATAAAAACAAAGTAAGTACACAAAAATTATAAATTTTGGTTATGTTGACATTCAAAACAAGCCATATGCTTTAGTGTAAATCGGACTTTTTGTGGAGTATTTAGCGGCAAATTTAAAATAACTATACCTTAAAAAAATAAACTTTAATACCGATAAAATTCCGGAATGCTTAACCCTTTATAGGTTACAGGTCAATATTTTAACCAAACCGAAAAAACATTTGTAATTTTTAATTTTAGAATTTTTAGCAGTATTTTTATGGTAATAATTAATTTCCAGTATACATATCGCACTATGAATGCAAGACCACCATAACTCAAAAAAAAACTGTGGTATGGTTTGATTTGTACCTCTGTACTTTTGAATGATAACATATACAAACTCCAATTTATTACTGGAATATAACGTAACTTATAAACTATATGGAATAGTTAATGGACTGCCGCCTATTTAGATTAGATAAAGAGGGAAGTTCTACAGAAAGAGATAAAAGTATAATTATTATTGTTTTAAAATAAATTTATGCATATTTTAGATAAAAATAACATTTTAGATTATATTTAAAATTACATGAAGGTAAGATATTTGTTTTTTTTAAGTAACAAACAATTTTTGTTTTTGTTTTTATAACAAATATACTATGTGTACAGTAGGTCTAAAGTTTCCTAGGGAACTTATGACATACTCCTTAATTTGACATTCATTGATAATACCCCGTTGTGTGTGAAGATTTTGTACTTCTCTCTCTCTCTCTCTCTGTATTTGGTCTTTTTCTTCCGAATAATTAACCAGGGTTTCTCTATATAATCATGAGGTTTCCAGTACGCAAGTACTAATCGGATATGTATCCTGACTTGCGCACTATCACTGATAAATTACTACTGTAGTAATTTCCACGCTAATATAAAAAGTTATCATTAAAAACACAAAAAAAAATTATCTTCAAACGTCCATTATTATTAACTTAAAATTCAACAGTTCACACGATTAATAACCACAAATATATGGTTCACTTTAACTTGTACATAATACATTAATATAAAAATACTCTAGGCACATCATAGAAGACGGTAAAACAAAAATACACAAGGCACATCATAAAAGATGGTAAATTCGCTGCACTGGAATGTGCCAAGAAAGAAACATCCGTCCCATTCAAAGGCCACGCTGTAACTGGATTTTGTACTTGTTTTTGTGTTTAATAAGCGGTTTTCTTTAATAATTTTGCATATAATTCACATTATTAATGCATTAGGGAATTTTCTTTTTGGGTTGGTATTGAAGACCTAAATTTATGTTGCCTAACTTATTGGACTGCTGTCCATTGGAGTTTGTATATGTTATCATTCATCAAGTACAGATATACAAAACAAACCATACCACAGTTTTTTTTTTGAGTTATGGTAGTCTTGCATTCATAGTGCGATATGGGCAACAAAATAACCTATTATGCGTACCGTAATTTTGTATTACATTATTTAATTTTATATTACAATATGTAATTTACATAGTAAATGTTTATTCTACCGTATGGAACATGTAATTTTATATATATTTTTTATAATTTTATAAAAAAAATCGGTAGGTATATAAAACGGAATTTTATTTTTAAACACACTGAAAAAATGAATATTTCGAAGTGTAAAAGTTTAAAAAATAAAATTACATGTTCTATAGAATTAGAAAAAACAATAAATTTTCGGTATTTTCTTCGTAAAATAAATAAACATTCAGAATTTAATATAAAATTACGTTACGCATAATACGTTATTTTGTTGCCCATATGTATACCGGAAATTAGTTTTTACCATAAAATTACTGCTAAAAATTATAAATTTGCCTTAACTATTCGGAGTTTTCTCGGTATTAATTGTGGCAAGAAAATAAACAATAATGCGTAGCGGAATCCTTTCTTTCAGTGCAAGTTTTTTTTTTATAAAATTTTCACCTCCATCCAAAACGGATGTACCACCGGACGAACATATATTTTTAAAAGTGGTTTAAAATTTTATATAACGCACTTTGGTACAAAAAAAAAATGATTTTGAACTTTTTTCGGGGTCTAAAATAAACGTATACGTATACGCGTATATAACTCCTCTGTTACAAATCTGCGAGGAGTATAATAAGAAACGTAATGAATTATTAGTTAGATATTGATAAATTTTATTACTAAATAATTTTCATAGTTTTTACCTTTTGGTAATAACAGCTCTATTATTTCCAAAAATAACAGTTTTTTGTTTTTTTTTTTAATTCTAAACAACTTATAAAAAAAATCGACTGTCCGTTTATATATCTAACTCAAGAACAGATTGCCCGATCGATATTCAAAAAGTCCAAAAGCAGCCCTGTGATTTTTAGAAAAATAGTCGACGGAAAAAAATTATAATATGTTTTGTGTAATTTTATTTTCCTTTTAATGTCGTTTTTAAATTTTTTCTATTTTGCGACTCTTATAAGCTCATAATCACACGCATTTTGCGTGTTCTTATAGGCCCATAAGAGGTCTCTACTTTTTTTTCTGTTGGGTTGGCAACATACAAAAGCCTATCTCTTGACGTTTTGCGTGCAAATGTCAATGTCGATTTAAAGTTTAATTTTTTACAAAATTTTGTGCTTGGGTTATTTTTTACCGTGTTAAAATTGTGGACTGGTTAATTGCAGTGAAAAAAGAAGAGATGACTGTAAAATATATCAAAATATCATTTGTTCTTAGAATTTTAAACATAGTGTAAACTGTAATGCCAACCCAAAACAAAAATCCCTAAATCAGTCATCAATTTAAATGTAATTTTTTAAATTTTAGGGCAAAATAGAAAAAATTGTATAAAGCACTCGTTTCATAACACGTTTTTAGAGCACTAGTACTTTAGGAGACTCGCCGCAAGCGGCTCGTTTTCTAAACTTGTACTCGTGCGCTAAAAACGTATGTTATGAAACTAGTACTTTAATATACTATTTGTCTACTGTAAATAATAAAAAAAATACGAAAAAAACAAAAATTTAAAACCCCCCTTTTACCCCCCTTCCCCGCAACCGATTATGCTCAGACCGGCAGACAGATATCGTTTTTTCAGGAAAAAATAAGATAATTTAAGAAAAAAAAAACAAAATTTTTTAGATGCTTTAGGTAATTTTTTTTTCTATCACAAAATAGTTTGTGAGAAAGTAAAAATTATAAGTAGAAAAGATTTTCAAAACAATAAACAATTCGTGAAGATGTGGTATACTCTTTACAATGGATGGTATATTGCGTGCTTTCTCTCTCTCTCTTTCTCTATCTCTTTTTCTTTCTCTATCCCTTTTTTTCTCTATCTCTTTTTTTCTCTCTCTCTCTTTTGCTTTCTTTCTCTTTTGCTTTCTCTATCTCTTTTTATTTCTCTATCTCTTTTTCTTTCTCTATCTCTTTTTCTTTCTCTATCTTTTTCTTTCTCTATCGATTTTTCTTTGACTCTTTCTTTCTCGCTCCCTCCCGCCCTGTTTTTTGTTTGAACAATTTGAATATTTTTCTGGATTTTCGGGAAAAAGCAGCTAAATTCCGGGTTTTGCCGATGTCGTTTTAAATTACCTGATTACACTAATTTTCCTATGAGAGCCCTGATATCGGTATATCGGCCAATCTTACCTATAATAATTATCGTAACGACATCTAAGGTTTCTTCTGAGAATACAAAAAAAAGTCAAACCAACACTCAGGGATCCTAGTTCCGTAATTACTAAGCATCTTATGAAATACAATGATTCACTTGAATGCTGGTAAGATATAGTTATCGATATATCGGCATTTAAATGTCATATTGGCCTCAGATATCGCATCGGCCGATATATCGTATCGGCAAAAAAATAGCCATATTCTTCGATCTCTAATTGTAAATGTACTCAATTATTTTCAGAAGTGTTTGTTCAAATGGAGGAATATAATAGACTGACACAGGGGCGGATTTATTTTATTTTAAGGGGGGGCAATCCATAAAGAAAAAAAAATCCCATTCACCAAAAATATAATTTTGAAGGTATTTCTATGTTGATATATCTCGCTGGGGGGGGGGGCTAAATCCGCCCCTGGACTGACATGTCTTTGACCGCAATAATAAAATAAATTAATGTAACTCATTGTGGTGTTCAAATTACATCGGCACTTAGTGCCGATGTATTGAAATCTTCGCCGAAAAGTCAAAATCTTTGACCGCGTTTTTTTCACATTTCTCGAAGTTTTAGACCATTCTGAGTCGAAATCAGCAAAAAAAAATTTGCGTCCGTCTGTCTGTCTGTCTGGATGTAAACTCTAACTCCATTTCTACATGAGATATCGACTTGCGTTTTTTTGCATATTGTTTCTTATCGTATTCCGAAGAGCTGATTAGATTTTGGGGGTAAACGATTGGGGGTAAGGGGGTAAAAATAGGGTAAAACTCCTATTTTTAGCGTTTTCTGTTTATAATTAAGGCAATTATTATTGTATTTGGTTAATTTAGCACTTATATAAAAGATAATTTTAAATTGGTCAAAAAATTTTATAAACAACGTTTTCCTAAAACGCATTGTTTTCGAGATATTGGCGTTTAAAGCAGTAAAAGGTTTTTTAGCATATCTCACATATTAATAACCCGATTTCAAAATATTATATTTTAAATAAAAGCTTTTTTAAGCCCTATAAAAAATGTTATATACAGTTTTTTGCTAGAATATAATGTTTTAAAGATACAGAATTTAAAATCAAACAAAACACCTAGTTGCAAATTTCAGCAAACTAGATGGCTCTAGTGTACAATAGTGCTGATGTTTTGACAGGGTGCTTGCAACGTTTCATCTAGTTTTAATCATAAATGTCTACATTAAACACAACTAGTGGGTGTTTTTTTTTAAATTGTTCATGAATCATTTAGTCTGTCTCCAAGCTAATAAAAAAATACTTTTAATAACTAACTTATTATAAGTTACTTATACTATTATTAGCTAAACTAGTGTCCCAAATAAAATTACCTGATTACACTAATTTTCCTATGAGAGCCCTGATATCGGTATATCGGCCAATCTTACCTATAATAATTATCGTAACGACATCTAAGGTTTCTTCTGAGAATACAAAAAAAAGTCAAACCAACACTCAGGGATCCTAGTTCCGTAATTACTAAGCATCTTATGAAATACAATGATTCACTTGAATGCTGGTAAGATATAGTTATCGATATATCGGCATTTAAATGTCATATTGGCCTCAGATATCGCATCGGCCGATATATCGTATCGGCAAAAAAATAGCCATATTCTTCGATCTCTAATTGTAAATGTACTCAATTATTTTCTGAAGTGTTTGTTCAAATGGAGGAATATAATAGACTGACACAGGGGCGGATTTATTTTATTTTAAGGGGGGGCAATCCATAAAGAAAAAAAAATCCCATTCACCAAAAATATAATTTTGAAGGTATTTCTATGTTGATATATCTCGCTGGGGGGGGGGGGCTTAATCCGCCCCTGGACTGACATGTCTTTGACCGCAATAATAAAATAAATTAATGTAACTCATTGTGGTGTTCAAATTACATCGGCACTTAGTGCCGATGTATTGAAATCTTCGCCGAAAAGTCAAAATCTTTGACCGCGTTTTTTTCACATTTCTCGACGTTTTAGACCATTCTGAGTCGAAATCAGTAAAAAAAAAAATGGGTCCGTCTGTCTGGATGTAAACTCTCTAACTCCATTTCTACATGAGATATCGACTTGCGTTTTTTTGCATATTGTTTCTTATCGTATTCCGAAGAGCTGATTAGATTTTGGGGGTAAACGATTGGGGGTAAGGGGGTAAAACTCCTATTTTTAGCGTTTTCTGTTTATAATTAAGGCAATTATTATTGTATTTGGTTAATTTAGCACTTATATAAAAGATAATTTTAAATTGGTCAAAAAATTTTATAAACAACGTTTTCCTAAAACGCATTGTTTTCGAGATATTGGCGTTTAAAGCAGTAAAAGGTTTTTTAGCATATCTCACATATTAATAACCCGATTTCAAAATATTATATTTTAAATAAAAGCTTTTTTAAGCCCTATAAAAAATGTTATATACAGTTTTTTGCTAGAATATAATGTTTTTAAGATACAGAATTTAAAATCAAACAAAACACCTAGTTGCAAATTTCAGCAAACTAGATGGCTCTAGTGTACAATAGTGCTGATGTTTTGACAGGGTGCTTGCAACGTTTCATCTAGTTTTAATCATAAATGTCTACATTAAACACAACTAGTGGGTGTTTTTTTAAAATTGTTCATGAATCATTTAGTCTGTCTCCAAGCTAATAAAAAAATACTTTTAATAACTAACTTATTATAAGTTACTTATACTATTATTAGCTAAACTAGTGTCCCAAATAAAATCTCAACTATTAGTATATTACAGGTCAACTCGGAAAAGTACCATTTTCCGGGAGACCTGTATACTATTTTATTTTCAACTGTTTTTATTTAAAGATAAAATTTTGTTTTAACCTCGTACTATTCTACCTAATTAAGCATCCCCTAAGTCCAAGACTTGTGTGGGCTAGTAGTAGAGGGAACCACCGGCTTAAACTGACTTTCGAACCAGTTTTTATAGGGAGTGTCCGCTTCACTTACGCCTTCGCCAAATTTCAATTATTTATTAACTGAAAAAGGCAAATCGGCGCAGTGAGAATCGAACTCACGCTAGTTGTAGTAGACTTGTCATGTACAGACGCGGTAGACCACTACACCAATCCTCCCATAAAAATAAAATACTACTTTTTTTTGAAACCTAGAATTTGAATTCAAATCAAGAAAATAATTCTAAAATACTTTGTTTTTTAGTTCTTTTCATATTTACCCCAAATCATATTTCCTGCATTTCACAAAGAAGCACCCTCATATAAAACTGAAGTTTCACATACGCATAGTCCAAAAAACAATCACATAAAGCATTTGTTGATAGCTCACAAGGCACCTTGTATAGAATTCATTATCCTTTGCAGTCTCAAAATTAAAAAACATTGACAAACTGTACATTTAGATTTTTTAAACAAAATGTATT
The DNA here is from genome assembly GCA_958510825.1 of Brachypterus glaber. NCBI lineage: Eukaryota > Metazoa > Arthropoda > Insecta > Coleoptera > Kateretidae > Brachypterus > Brachypterus glaber. The sequence goes on along the minus strand of OY294044.1, from coordinate 14,716,043 downwards.
AGATTATATTCGTGTTTATCACAGTACTTTGGTTTTTATCATGACAACAGCAGTTCAGGCATTTTTATATTTTAATAAGAGCGCCATCTATCGAAAATTAATGATTTATAATGCAGACCAGTAATAGTTAGTTTACTGGTCTCTATTTTTCATTACAGGTCAGGTCCAGGCGTGAAAACAGTGGGACAAGAAATCACGTACTTCCCAAACTTTATTAATACATGTAATGTATGTATTACACTGCCGCACATTAAATTCCGGACACCTAAAAAATTGACATTTTTTAAAATATTTCGAAAACTAATTAATGGATTTGACTGATTCGTTTTTAGTTTTAAAGCTTAAACATTATTTACTTTTGTTTGTTTTAAGAATGATTTTTTTTTCGTATTAACAGCAACAAATAAGTAGTACAACTATGTTTTTTACCCCATCTTCTAGGAGTTGCATGGTACGCCACTGCAACTGTTTATTAAATTATTAAAGTCTTTCTTATTGCCGCAGTTTTAATGAATATTTTCTTTTTTATTTTTTACATTTTTACTTCTGGTTTAGCAGATATCAGGATTTTCCTGAAAGTTGTAATTTTTTCAGTTAACTTAAAAAGTACTAAATGAATTTGATTGATGCTGTGCTTTAAATTTGAAGCTTAACCGAGTTACCTTTTTTCTTCTAATCAAGTTTATAAAAAACATAAATTGGGTTTAAAAAACTTTAAATTGCATTAAATTATTCAATATTTCATGGTAAAATAAATATATTTTTGCTAATTTTGCTACAGTTTTCTTTACTTTTATAAACAAGAGCACTACATGTGTTCATTTTAACACTTGATACGGAATATTCAAACCGTATCTAGAGCTAGAATGGATTCATTCTGTGTTTGAAAAGTGTGTGTATTTGCTTACAGTCTAAAGAAGTCGTAGAAAAACACTATTTTCATCCTCAAATTCCAATTTTAATTTAAAAACGACGCCACGCGGTAAAATAAATCTTGATTTTAACTGTCAAACTTTCAATTGTTTCTTTTTTGTACTGTAGCCGTCTACTGTTTCAGCGGCCATAATGAAATAAAACATTGTGTGTACATAAAAAACAAACATTATTAAAAATCGCATTTTCTTATGATTACAAATGTATTGGATAAAATTATGTATGGCACATGTGGGTAATTAGATATTGTCTCTACGCCCGTCGTTGGTCAAAGATTCTCTAGTAGACAATATCTTACTTAACCCACTAGTACATACATAACTATTAATTTCATCAATTTATTAATACACGGCATTATGTGACATAATGTATGTCCTTATTACAAAACACGCCCCAAAAATTAACGTGTTTCTGGTGTGAGACATTTAATTAAACGGTATTCACGTTAGTTTTAATTTAATTTATTCTTTACATCAAAGGTTTTCAGGAAGTCACAGAGACGTTTTTGTACTCTTCACAGCATGCAGTGCTTAAAAAAGGTTGCTATGGTTTTACCGCCAAAATCATAAACGCGTAAAAAAATACACTGCCCAGTAAAAGAGCTTTCCCATTTTTCACCTCCGCGCGTAAAATGGTTTTTTTATTATTAGATTCACTTTCAGCAACCATAAAAACCTTAGTATACCAATTTTCACGAAAACTACCCTCTGCCCCTTTGGGGCTGAAGTTAGAATTTTGTTATAATCAGATTCCCTTTCAACAACCTCAAAAACCCCAATATACCAATTTTCACAAAAACTACCCCTCACCCCTCAGGGGGTGGATTTAGAAAAATTTTATTATGATTCACTTTCAGCAACCTCAAAAACCCCAATACACCAGTTTTCACGAAAACTACTCCCCACCCCTCAGGGGGTGAATTTAGATTTTTTTATCAGATTTAGGTAAAAAACTTTTTTGTCCGCCTGTGTATCTAGATATAGATAATTCTTATCAGATTACAGGTCTGCCAACTTCTAATGTGTAGTACTTTTGTCCAAACAGTAGATGGCGCAACCAATTTGTACGCTCTCGATACGATATGTGTTTATCCAGATTGCTTAAAAATTTCTAAAGTTGTTCCAATCTTTAAAAAAGGAAAAATGATGATACAAGTAATTATCGGCCAATCTCACTTGTCCCAATTTTCTCAAAAATATTTTAAAAACTGTTAAAAAAAAGGTTCGTAGATTTTTTCGAAACAAACAATTTATTTTCAGATTATCAATATGGCTTTCGAGCCAACAAATCAACTACTAAATGTTACTTCGCAGATTCTAAAAGGCTTTGAGGACAAAATGTATATTGGTGGTGTACTTTGTGATTTAACAAAGGCCAATTTAAATCTTCAAAGGTAATTTGAATAAATAATTAATAATAATTAATTTGATGTTAATTTATTTTGACACAATAAATCCATGTTTGACATTTCTAATTTTTGGAATAAAAAAATTCGTTAAATTTTATTAATATTGAATAAAATTAAGCTAATAAGACATAAAAATTGGCTTAATTTTTCATTTTAGTTGATATTTTGTTATAAGATTACATTATCAAGCTTGTTATATCAAAGAACTAGAAAACTGGTATATATTAGATTTTCTGGTATATTCGAGACGAAAATATCCCGTCGTTATGGTTATGCCTTGTTTTTTATTGGTTTAAACCGATATTATGCTAGCTGAAAAAAATAGTCTGAAAAATTAAAATTTTCTTACTATTATTATTCTATTAATAGAAAAGCCCATACAACTTAAAAAAATCCTTTCATAAACAAAAAAGGGGACGACCCTATCTAATAAAGCATTAAAAATAGTGTGCGCATGGGCTCAAAGAAATTATGCTTTGGGAACTAATACTTCAAAAAGAGATTGAAGAAAATTTTACTCAGAAAACTCAATATAACTATTTCTAAGAGTACAGTGTGAAACGCGAAGCATTACATATCTTCATGGCTTGTTTTAATTTTACACTGTAATTATTCTTGTTGTACTTAATTAATTTCATGTACACGAAATTAACTCCCGGGAGTATGTAATTATCATATGGAGTAAAATTTAAATTTTATGCCCATTTCTGGGACAAATCAATTCAGTTATTCTGTACACTGAAAAATAATTTAATTAATTTTGTTAGGGGACCGACATTAAGAGTGTCACGTCGATGGGTGAGGGGTTCCAGGAGTGACACTTTGTGACAGGGGATCGGATCGTATTATTTGTTCTTACGTATCGTGCACACAAAAACCAGACGGACGGGCGGACATTAAAAAAAAAGTTACTTATTTTTCCATGAAATAAGGATTTTTTTGTCTAGGACGATTTTTGATTTTTTTGGAAAATTCTAAACGACCGTATAATATTATTCTAGCGCTGGCGCTGTGAATCAACGGATATTTTGTCGTAAGACCTAAACACAGTGCATGCTATAAAAGTTGAAAGAAAAATTCTCAGATTATTGAACATTTTTCGATATTTTTGATATTTCCTGACTCTTCTCGAGTTTCCCAGATCTGTGGGAACCCTGAACTAGAACACTAGTTTTGTAATGCAGTTTCAATGTGGCTGCGTCACCGATCTAGTGTCCGTGAAAATCCCCCCTTTAAATTTTAAACCCTATTTCTGAATCATCCTGTATAATTGTGATATTACATCACATATAATTTTATAGTAGAATCCCCAAGTGATGAAGTTTCATTAGTTAAAAAGAATACTAAAAATAAATATACGCCTTCGCGCTTATTTATAACACTATGTTTTTTATTATATTTTATTTCTAATATTATAATGAAAGTCATTTTAGTAGCAGAGTTTAGGAGAACCGATTTAAGTTCACAGTTGAAGAATTTCTTTTGTATTACAAAAAATATAATATAGTAGAGAAAAAGATGCAAGTCGCTTGCAAAACAACTTTACACTACGATATTTCAAGAAATCTTTGACATAGAGACTTGAAATTTGGAACAAATTTTGTTTACTACTTAAAAAATCTTTGTTCCAAATTTTAAATCACTGGGTCAAAGCGTTTTTGAAATATAGTAGTGTAAACTTGTTTTACAAGCGACTTGCATCTTTTTCTCTTCTATAGGTACATGTATGTATACAGAGCGGTCCAAAAGTCACCCCCCATCTTAACTTTTGAACCAGTTGAGATATCGACTTCAAATTTGGAACTTTTAAATAAGACAACTTAAACTATCTTTTAGCATATATTTAATACTTTCAGCTCTTAAAATGTGGGCAGGGGGCCACATTTTTTTAAATGGAAAGGGGGTCGTGTAATACATAATTTTAAAGCTTATAAAATTCTCCATTTAACTCCATATTTTTAAATTAAAAAAAAATAAAATGGGGTTGAAAATGGGTATTAATGTCAAAATTTCTCTAAAAAAAAAAAACAATTTTTTAAAAATGCCTAATTTCATCATAAAAAAATGTTAATTATACTTTTAAACTAATTGTTGACATAAATAAAAATTTATAAAAAAAAACTTAAAAAATCGAATGTTTTAGCACAAAAAATTGAAAAATCAAAACCTTAAAAAACATTTTTAAAAAATTTAAAAATGTTAGTTTAAATAGAGAATTTTATAAGCTTTAAATTGATGTATTACACGACCCCCCTTTCCATTTAAAAAAATGTCCCCCCATGCCCACATTTTAAGAGCTGAAAATATCAAATATATGCTAAAAGATAGTTCCATATTATATTCTTCACATTGGATAGTATATTGCGTTTTCACTCAATATACATCCCAAAGTATGATGTTCTTTAGGGCGTTTAAAAGTTAGCAATATACCGGGTGTTACAAGACCAGGTACACCACTCTTTTTTTCTTTATTTTAAAAGTTAGAGATTTCAAATTTGGAACATCCCTTATTGCCATAAAACGTCAACTTTAAACATAAAAAGTACATTTATGTCACTTCCGGTTCAACCGGAAATGATACCAACTTTCGGTTTTTAAATGACCCTATATATTTTTACATATTTCAATTCTACGCTTCATTCTGAGAACAATGATACCAAAAAAGTGACATTTTAATTGTCAATTTTTTATTTATTTAATTTTTAGTTTTTATCATAGGCCATGATAACTTAAAATTACTCGAAATGCTCCAAGTAACCCTAGAAAAATAAGTTAACGCAAAAACTTTTTTTTTAACTTAAATTTGACAGATAAAAATTCTGCCTTCTGTGGTTTTCAAAGCCAACTTTGTTACTAAAATCACAAAAGTATGATTTTTAACGTTTATTTTCATTAAATAAATTTTATTAAAACGGTTGTATTTGTCATAAATAAAAATAAAAGGTATTGTTAGGTTTCTTAATGATGGTACTTTTTAATTGTACTGGTGTATTTTTCTAGGGTTACTTAGATAATTTCGAGTAATTTTAAGAAATCATGGCCTACCTATGATAAAAACTAAAAATTAAATAAAAACAACTTTAAAATTTAAAATTTTACTTTTTTGGTATCACTGTATGTACTCAGAATGAAGCGTAGAATTGAATATGTAAAAAAATATAGGGTGTCCCATTTAAAAATTGAAAGTTGGTGCCATTTTCGGTCAAACCGGAAGTGATTTAAATGTAATTTTTGTGTTAAAAGTTGACGTTTTATGGTAATAAGAGATATTCCAAATTTGGAATCTCTAACTTTAAAAATAAAGAAAAAAAGTGGGGTGTAACACCCGGTATGACCCTCAATTGTCAAAACTATTTCAAACGCTAATTACATCGGCACTTAGTGCTACAAAGTGTGCCGATGTATTGAAATCTTCGCCGAAAAGTCAAAATCTTTGACCACGTTTTTTTTCACATTTCTCGACGTTTTAGACCATTCTGAGTCGAAATCAGTAAAAAAAAAATTTCCGTCCGTCTGTCTCTGTCTGTCTGGGTGTAAACTCTAACACCATTTCTACATGAGATATCGACTTTTTTTTGCATATTGTTTCTTATCGTATTCCGAAGAGATGATTATATTTTAGGGGTAAACGATTGGGGGTAAGGGGGTAAAAATAGGGTAAAACTTCTATTTTTAGCGTTTTTTGTTTATAATTAAGGCAATTATTATTGTATTTGGTTAATTTAGTACTTATATAAAAGATAATTTTAAATTGGTCAAAAAATGTTATAAACAACGTTTTCCTAAAACGCATTGTTTTCGAGATATTGGCGTTTAAAGCAGTAAAAGATTTTTTTAGCATATCTCACATATTTATACCCCGATTTCAAAAGATTATATTTTAAATAAAAGCTCTTTTTAAGCCCTATAAAAAATGTTATATACAGTTTTTTGATAGAATATAATGTTTTAAAGATACAGAATTTAAAATCAAACAAAACACCTAGTTTGAAATTTACAAACTAGATGGCTCTAGTGTACAATAGTGCCGATTTTTTGACAGGGTGCTTGCAACGTTTCATCCAGTTTAATATTTGTTTTATTTATTTATTACTTCAAAGTTAAATAAAAAACAAGCCGTAAAGATATGTAATGCTACGCATTCCATTATATATACTATTCATAGTGGATGGTTTATTTCATTTTCCCGACCATTTTCCCAAATAACGCAACTTCAAAAAAAAAAAATAATATAAATAAATAAAAAAAATAATAAAAAATAACAATTGTTTTTAATGGTTTTTAAAAAACATTTCTTTATTTGAAAAACGAAATTTTTTGAAACAAGAAATGTTTTCAAAACTTTTTTTTGCCAGAATATTTCTGACAATAAATTGGACTTTTCCACTATTCCGATAGTATTTTTTTACTTGATTCCGAATATCTTTAAAGTAAACCTCTATATTTTTCCGTTTTCGAGAAAAATGCTCTTGAAAATATTTTTTTTCCGTTTTTCAAGCGCTTGCAGAAAAATTATCGTAGTACCTGAAAGCTTTTATCCAGGCTTCTATTAGAGCGGGGTTCTTACCCTTTAAAATCGTACAAGAAAACCTTAACACAATTTTTAGTGGTAAATTTAAAAACAGTTTTAAAATACCTCTGAAACCTCGTTTTATGCAAACTACATTAGTCTTTGCTACATAGTGTTTTTGCCGAATTTTGCCGAGTTTGCTCGGTTTTTGTATAACTTTCATTTTTGATAGTAATTGCGAATTATTGTAGTATCATAGACGTTCTGTATTTGAGATTTTTAGGGGTAAAATTCACTGCTAACATAATGACACTATGTAACAAAGAAAAATGTAGTTTGCATAAAAGGGTCGTAGCTCCCCTAGGAGTCATTTCCGGACCAACCTTTATAGGAACTTTTTTTTATATTTTTTAACGTGGAATCACCTTTTAAATTTCTCGAACTTATTTCCGAATAACCCTGTATGGTTATTTTTCTTCTTTTCAGTACATTAAGCTTTTCCTTTTTAGTAAATAAACATTGTTTTTTTTTTTTAATTTTAATACCATATTTTAATACTTTTACTTATTTTATAAAAAAAAAACACTTGTTATGATGCGTATATTTCATAAAATTTTTGAAATAATATTGCTTTAATTAGAGTGTAAACACATTCTGGCTTCAATAAATTTGCTTCGGCAGTCCGGTTGTTCTAGTTTAGATTCGGACTCTTTTGGGTATAACTTAAAAGTTGACTAATATATTTAAATGTATAAACAAATATTATTTATTGTTAAAATGATCATTTCGATTGTCGTGAATAATAATTATCTTGTGAATTTATTAAATTTGCAGTCTTTGTCGCAGTAATTAAATATACTTGAGAAAATACCGTCTTAAAAGCATTGTCACATAAATTTATCATTGACTTTATTATTTTAAAAATCCTATATAAGACATGCAAAAATACAGATATGGTTCAGTTTCGCTCAGTGTTTCTCCGTGTTAACTAAAAAGTGCCAAGTGAAAATGTAGTAGGAATAATTCTGAGAATTATTCTCGAAATAAAAATAGATAGAAAATAAGTATTTTTAATATTTTCCGTCTTAAACTTTGATTTTGGGACTTTTAATATCACATTTATTTAATATAACATTCTTAAGTTAAGAAGCTATTGTTTTAATCTGTTTCCAAAGCTCCGTCTCACTAGAACTTACAGCTTACGAATAAAGTGGTAACTGGTATGCTATGATCCGTAAATACGTATCGAAAATATGGACCGCGCGAGAACGAAACGTAAAGAGGGTAGGTCAAGTATAGGCGTTGCGGGGAAGGAAGCATGGGTGAGCATGAGTCACTATCACGTATAAACGAATTAGACTACAGTTAAGTATACTTTAACTAAACCAGAGAAGAATGAATGGCTAACCTAACTGAGTAACTGAAATTTCCACTTCAAAGTTATTAGTAAAAAAAACACTTCATAACACACTTACCTCATGTTGAGCAATGTCCCAAGTGTTCTTGATGTCTGGCTTAGTATAGTACTCGTACATGGTGGAATTAAGCTTGTTTTCAAGCATTACTTCGGCCTCATTTCTGCGGATATATCCCACGATACCAGCGGCCAGTTCCAAAGTAAAGATGATTAGCAAAAACACGGAGAACTAAGGAAAATAAATATTTAAATTAGTTTTTTCCAAAAAAAAAAAAAATTAAAACTTTGCGTTACGTATTTAAAGTATGGCAGGGTTTCCACCTATCATCAATATTCAACATAACTTATGTAATAGGTAAGATATCGTATATTTTTTTTAATTTATCTATTTTTGGGGAAAAATGTATTAGATTCTAAATTAATATGACACGCTGGGTCGTCCGGTCAGTAATTGAAGGAGATATGTAATTAAATTTCAATTGCATGTTCAGTAGCTACTGACGATGTAAATCCCTATTTAAACTGAGTATTATAACAAGCCGTAAAAATATGTAATGCTTCGTATGCCAAATTATACTCTTCACAGTATAGTATTTTGCTTTTCCTCTCATTATACTTATACCCTTACCAACATATGATTTATTTAAACTTGAGCGCGTACCTTACTTTTTACACTATATTAAAAACTAGGTAGTGTTTGATTTTTGATTAAAAAATTTTAAGACCCACCGTGAAGGGTAAAGAAATTCTTAAATTAGAAAAAAAAATATTCCTGATTGTTGTATTGCTTTATTTACCTTAACAATGAGCGCAAAATGGAAACAGTTAAATTTATCATAGGAAAAAATAGTTCCGCATACAAATTTTTGATTTAGGATAATAATGACGATTTTGAAAATTTCAAAACCATAGTATCACAGGTAGCCTTAAACAAAGTTAAATGGAAAGTCAAACCACCTCGGATTTTTTGATTTTTAGATTGTTTGGTAAATATCTTAGAAACAAATGAAAAAAAAACACAGATTCGATATCCGTAATAAAAATTGAACATATAGTGAAAAAAATATAAAAACAAAAGAAAATCGAATTTTCTTAAAATGTGCCCAGATGATTTTTTTTTTTCGTTTTCCTCCTAAAATAATCAGAGGATGTCCCCAAATCATGAAGCTGAAGTTTGCAAAGTTTTTTTGCATCGAAAATTCAAATAGTATATTAAAGCACTTATTCCATAACACGTTTTTAGCGCACTAGTACTTTACAAAACTCGCCGCAAGTGGCTTGTTTTCTAAACTTGTACTCGTGCGCTAAAAACGTATTTTATGAAACTAGTACTTTAATATACTATTTGAATTTTCGTTGCAAAAAAACGTTACAAATTTCAGCTTCATCCCAAATCAATTTGTAAAAAAAAGAGTGATTACATTTCCGATTAAAAATTAGTACAAGCTCGCTGTGCAACAATTATGCACTAATTGGCAAGTGTCAGAGGACCATACTGCCGTGCTAAGCTGAAAGGTCCTATCTACATAGGATTAACATAGATAGGACCTTTCAGCTCAGCGAGGCAGCATAATTGTAGAGAGCTTTTTTCTCAACAACTTTGTGCTCATAACTTTTTTTCGAAAAATGACGAGGAAGAAAGTTATATCCAAAATAAAAACTCACACCTTTAATCCAAAATGCCGGAATTTCCCATGGGGGTGGGGTGACTAATTTTAAAATTTAAGCTCCTCTTGGGCACCCAAATCGATCCCAAAATGAATTGGGCTGTTGCGATTTTTTTCTTTTCTTTGGCATAATTTGAGATTCTATGTCACAAAGGCAAAAACTGCGTTTTAATTATCACCTCCTCAAGTGTTTGACCTAGGAACAGGGCCGTAGCTATGGGAGCCTCCCCCCCACCTATCTTGAAATCAAAAAAAGTTGCATATTTCATGGATTAAAAACATAAAAGTTGCATATTTCATGGATTAAAAATATAAAAGTTGCATATTTTTTCTAGGGTGGGACTTTTTTTTTTGTTATGAACTTTTTTTTGAGGTTTGAGAAAGGGTGGGACTTTTTTATCTTGAAATAAAAAAAAGTTGCATATTTCATGGATTAAAAACATAAAAGTTGCATAATTCATGGATTAAAAATATAAAAGTTGCATATTTTTTCTACTAGGGTGGGACTTTTTTTTAGTCATGAACTTTTTTTTGAGTTTTGAGAAAGGGCGGGACTTTTTTTTTTAGTCATAAACTTTTTTATGACGAGGGAAAAAGTTGTTTTTAGGCTAAAAAAAAGTTGAAATTTTTGACCTCCTCCCCCCATCAAATCTCCTTCGCTACGGCCCTGCCTAGGAATTTAATTTTGACGATTTTTGAAAATTAAAAACCATTGTAGAATACTCTTCCAGCTCGAGTACTGTGAAGAGTATAATAATACTCATATCGGTTTACAAGTTATGGTACACCTATCGATTTCATATAGTGTCTTTTTTTCTACTTTATTATTAGTTAAAACCATACAAATTCTTTTGAACCCCTTTTCATTTGTTTTTCTAGATTTGTTATAAATTATAATTTATAATCAGTATTCGGCGTAAACTCAGTTATCAACGTTAAAAATAAATACAGAAACTTAGGCTTACGGAATAATTTTGCCGAATTATGAGGGAAATTTTAATAAATCGAAACATTTGACGACTAATTTGTTACCCACAACAATATTAACTATACATATTAACTATACATACGTATGTATATCGGTGTTTTTCAAGGAAAAAAATGACATTCGATTTTTATCTTTTAAGAATACGAAAGTTTTTAATTTTTATTTGTCGATAACTTTTTCCACCTTACTCGTTTAAATGGAATCATTAAAAAAAATCAAGATAAAAAGAAATAAAAATTTAAATATTTAAAACCTCGCCTCAAAAAGTCGACGCAGCGCCTATGCGAGTACTGGAAATTCGCCGACTACTGCTTATAATTTATGGATAGGGAACGTTCAAGTATTACGTAACGCTCCTAGAGGGGGGGGTATTTTGGAGTGTTACGCCCATGTTAATGGAAAATAGCGTTACAGGGGGGGTCCAAAATGATCAAAATTTGCGTTACGTAATACTTGAACGTTCCCATAGCACTATGGGGCCAAAATCACAAAACTCGGGCAAAATTACAAAAATTTGTGTATCAGGATTTTCAAGGGTTCTGATTAAAAATCTTTGGTTAAAATTAAAATTTTCAAAATGGCGGATCAAATATGGCTGACTGCTTTGTCAAAGCTTTTGTATAATTTAACAAAAATTGGTATACGGGGGTTTTTGAGGGCGCTGATTTTGAATCTTTGGTTAAAATTTATTTTTACAAGATGGCGGATCTAATATGGCTAACATTTGTTAAAGCTTTTGTATAATTTAAAAAAAACTGGTATAGGGGGATTTTTGAGGGCGCCGATTATGAATCTTCAGTTAAAATTTATTTTTACAAGATGGCGGATTCATATGGCCGACACCTTTATCAAAGCTTTTGTATAATTTAGCAAAAACTGGTATTATACCATTTAATAGGGGGGTTTTTAAGGGCTGTTATTATGATCCATATTCATCAAACCTATTTTCTTGTTTGTCTCATTTTAATTTGGATAAAATCTTGTTATTTATGAAATATTTTTAAAAAAACTAATTTTGTGTAGGCAAAAGTAAAAAGTTCCACTGAGTTCCACCTGGAAAGTGGTGTATGGCTTTAGCTTATTGTATATTCTATCAGATAAAAAAAACGCAGAAACCAATAGCTGTTATGAAGAGTGAGAGGCAAGCAAATATTTTCAAATAGATTTGTAAAAAATAAAAACCGACTTAATTCACACTTGTGTTCCTAGTACCTAAGTAGGCGGGAAAATTTTAAAACTCGGTTTTTGTATCCATGAAACTCATAGGTATTGTATTATAATTTTTTTTATTAAAAATGTAGGTTTTTCTTGAGGTTTTCCCAATTTTTTCCGGTTTTTACCCTGGTAAATACCGGTAAAAACCACTTGCTTTTTCCCAGCATTTGGGCAATTGTGGCCGGTTCTTACCGGTAAATACCCTGTACGGGATTTTTCGGCCCTGTTTTTGAGATTGCAGAAATTTAATCTAATAATAAAAAATTTCCAACTTCACCCCCTCCAGGGTGAGGGGGTAAATCCCAGGGTAAATATTTTTAAATGTTTTCAATATTTTCGTCAAAATTGGTACATAAGGGTTTTTGGGCTCGACAAAACTCAATCTGATAATAAATTTTTTTTAACTCTACCCCCCGGGTGTGAAGGATAATTATTTTTAAATTTTTACAGCATTTTTGTGGAAATTGATGTATAGGGGTTTTTAAAGTCGCTAAAACAGAATCTTAGAATATTAGAATAAAAAAAACAACTTCACCTCCTAAGGGGTGAGGGTAGTTTTCGTGAAAAATAGTGTATAGGGGTTTTAAAAGTAACTAAAACTGAATCTTAGAATAAAAAATCCAACCTCACCCCCTAAGGGTTGGGAGTAATTTTCGTGAAAAATAGTATATAAGGGTTTTAAAACTCACTAAAACTGAATCTTAGAATTAAAAAATCTAACTCCACCCCATGAGGGGTGTGGGGTAGTTTTCTTGAAAATTGGTATATTGGGGTTTTTGAGGTCGCTAAAACTGACTCTAAGGGGTGGAGGGTAATTTTCCTGAAAATTGGTATATCACAGTTTGTGATGTTGTTGAAAGTGAATCTGATAATAAAAAACAATTTTATCATTTTTACTGGGCAGTCTATTTTTTGTTAAATTATACCAATATTTTGTCACTTTATCTCCTATTCTTAGTATATAGCTTGTCACTTTTGGACACCCTGGGACTGTAAGCCCTAATTTAGGGATTCAAACAAATATGAAATTATAGAATTTCTAAATAAAACCATTTATAGTTTGAAAGCATGGGCCATGCCATTGGCATGCTTACATAATATGCTTACATAATATGCTTACATATTATGCTTACTTATGCTCAGGCCAAGATTTAATATTAGGCAATATTGGGCAATTACCTACTGGATATTGCCGACAGTGGTGAGTGTAGTGCTGATTCTTTTTTTTTTTTAAGAATAAACTTTTTCAATAAGCGGTGCACCTCACCCAGGTGGCATGTTATCTATTTCCTAGGGCGGCAAATTAAGTAACTCTGGCCATGCTTATGCTACAGATTTGAATATTTTTACCGAGATTTTTACTTACCGCAATGATCATACAATGGTTTTCTTTAACAGCCCCACAGCATCCAAAGAAGGCGACGAGGAAAATAATAAAGCCAACAATTATTAGAACGATGGGAGCAGATTGGTAGCTCGGATACACGAAATTTGAGTAATGAGCATAGTACAACAAAACGATGCTTCCTACACTCAAAAGTGCTACACCAGAGACCTATAAAAACAAATATTATGAATTAAATATTGGTTTATTAGGTAAGTTTATGCTGTAAACTTACGACAAATAGAAGATTAAAGAGGAAAAGCAAGTATTTAACACATGTCATTCCACCTGACACCATTTTGCTGAATTAAACCTGTAATCAATTACAATTTCTTAATTAACTTTGTCACCTTGGCGCCAGGTTATCACTTCAAACCTTTTGAATCACTGAATTCAACAGAGTAATGTAAACAACAAAGATTGTGCGACTTATCGATGGCTTTCGAGAACAGTCACAACACAAACAGCCTGCGTGCGAACGTGATACCTGAACGACTTGCGCAAAAGAACTAAAATTTGCGTTGTTTTCATTTCGCTCCAAATGCAACAAAAAATGCATCTAAAATTCACCTTTGCTCAAGAACTTAATTGACTCTAGGCAACTTATTATACAAATCATTGAATATATTATTTTATAGTGGCCTGCACATATCTGTTTAGGCAACACATTATTCAAGCCTGTATATACAGTTGCCTACACAGCATTCTTTTGCTTTCTCATTTGTATCATATATAAACCTTATATTATATGTTATATGTTAGTTATATATGATTTGTATTAAAATCAACGAATAACTCCTTTCTTTTGAAATGCTTATTCTAGAGAAGGGAGTTATGAGTTCGTTGCGAAAAGCTTACGCCATTTTACACACAAAAGAGACTCGTTTGGACTTTTTTGTTGAAAATTGTAACAAGGATTTAATTTATTACATTTTTATTGTTGTGACAAGGGAGAAAATTTAACCCAATTGACAAAAAACTTTTTTTTAATTTTTGGGACATAATTTTTCAGAAAAAATTTTTTGGGAAGTTTGATAAATAAATTCGGGACGAGTTTTCTAGGAAGAATTTTTTGGGAAAAAAATTCCAGGAATAATTTTAAAATTACGTCACCTATTCGTAGACCTCCCTAATAGGAGCCAAGGGCGTAGATGAGGGGGGTAATGACCCCCCATAGGCGTGGGCGCCAAGTTTGGTAGAAACCGTCAGGGAGTTTTTTTTTCTTGTTGGTATTTTTTTAGGCGCCAAGTTTGGTAGAAACCGTCAGGGACAAAGCTTTAGTCTTAGGGTATTTTTTTGGGCGCCGTAATTTTTTTTGTAGGGGCGCGACGTTTTATAGAAACCGTCAGGGACAAAGCTTTTTTCTTGATAGCATTTTTTGGGGGGCAATTTTTTTTGTAGGCGCACAAAGCTTTATTTTAGGGTGTTTTTTCTTTTGCTATGGGCGCTAAATTTGAGGCTTGAAAGGCCGGCCCTGGGTATACCCCCCCCCATAGAAGAAAAAGATCTACGCCCTTGATAGAATCCCCTATGTTACCAGTAAAAGATACTGGTGAAAACAAAATAATACTTTCCCCTATACTGCCTTTCCTAACTAGAAAGCAGTAACTGCATTTGTCGCATAGCGACGTTTTCAGGTCAACTCTAATGCAATATTTTGAAAACGCTGCTATTGACAAATGGAGTTTGGACTTTTCCAGCTTAGCAGGGCAGTATAGGCCTAGGCCGAGGAGTAGACTACTGCCAAATTATGTACACCTTTAAGGCTGGGTTTATCAAGTTTTCCAGGCAATTTTTTAATTTTTCCCTGACCAATAAGCAGAGTCTTATGACATTTTTTATTCGAATAAGGCCAGTTGGGAAGAAGGGCTCAGCTATCTTACCTTAGCTTAGCTTTGTAATAGCGCCGGAGAAAATTTTTACGATATGCAAAAAGTACGGAAAGTTAACTTTGTTTAAAGAAAACAAAATATATGAATTTGTAAAACAAGCACAATATTAGCGCCGCAAAGTTTTATTGTTGTTTCGTTTTTTTTTTAAATAAATATTTTTTTCTTTATGTAACTTTGGCGTATTATTTGCAAATACTACAAATTATTAACTCCCGTACGAATATCCTAAAACTATATTCGTACTTAAAACTCCCGTACGAGTATCCAGGGCCTTTTTTTTCGCAAACCGTAGAAACCTGATATATTGACTTTTAGTTATTTACAAAAATAATCGTGTTAAATTATACACACGTAATAAATTCAATTTTCGTGGGAAAATGGGAGAGCATGTCTATTTTGATATAAATTTAAGCAAAAAGCAGCTTGGTTTTAAATTGTTTTAAAAGGTAAAAGCTTCTAGAATTTATTATGCATTTTGGAAAGGGTTTAAAATTAAAACTATATATTTCATAAATTAGTTTATTTTTTTCAGTTACCTTTTACCAAAATGATTATTGATTTATAAACAAAAATCACATATTTCATATTTACATGTAAACTTTTAAGCGTTACTGGTTAAATAATGAATAAATAATTTATAAAATCAAGTCTATTATGGGTTATTTGCTGCATATACAATTTTTGTAGTGTAAAAATATACATTTTTTTCATCGACTTGATTTTATTTTTGGCCTCTTCTGTAATGGTTAGTAAACTAATTTTAATGTGATTTTCATACATAATTACACAAGACACTGAGAATTATGCGGGAAAAAATCACTGTTTTCATGAAAATTTGCTGTCTGAAAGTAATTACGACCTGCAGGGGCGATGCCCCTGGAGTAATTATTTCCTTTGACAGAAAATTTGAATGAAAACTGTGAATTTTTCCCGATAATTCGAAGAATCATGTGTAATTCGGATTATTTTTTAACGATTTATAATGTCAAACCAACTTTTACATTTTTTTCATCGAAAATTTATATAAATTGTTTTATTACTTATCTTAATATTTTTACGGGCATATTCCTTGATTTGGTTAATTTAATTACATTCTCAACTGCTAAACTAAAACCTGTTTGTCCATTTTTAAAACGAAAATTATAGTTCTGTCAATAGTTTAGTCACTTATTGCAGTACTGACTAGCGCGGCACTGCGCTAGGCTTGCAAGCATATTCATAAAAGTCAACCTATAAAAACTTACATTACATTTTATAAAAAGAATATTTTGAAGTATTTTTTTCTAAATAATAATAACAATAATTATAAATATAATATATTCATATTTAATTATTAATTAGTTTTAGGTATCTTGTTATAAAAGAGAAATACTGAAAAACAAAATACTACAACGATTCTCACTAGAATTTTCTACAGTAAAAAATTTCCAATATAGCTATAATTATTATAGTATAATATGATTGGACAATAAATACGTGGCCAGAAATATTGTTAAATGATTGGTTGATAAAAACGTTAAAAAATAATCACTGTAACTCTTATATAGGATGTTTAAAATATTTTAAAAAATAAATGTTTACCAGTCTATTAATATATGTACAAAAAATATGATAACCCTTTAAGTTTAAACATAAATGCTAATAAATTTTAAAAGTTTACTCACTCTTGATAATTATATGGCAAACGTAATTATTTTTTAAAATATTTGTATTATTTATTACATATTTTAATATCCTTTATTTTATAGGTAGGTTTATTAAAAAATATTGAGCCAAATTCAGTGTAAAATTCTTACACTATCAAAAATATTGAGCTGATATTTTTTAGGCATTTATATTTCAGAAAAAGCGATCTGTTTTCTATTAGTGGTACGGATATACAACTCCTGAGATATATAAACTACATATTACACATATTTACAAATAAAAATAAACCTTAATCACTAAAAAATAAATACAAATTGACAAAAAAAAACTGGTTTCAAAATAAATAAGGTACATAGACTTGGTAGTAACATCTTGAAGAAAAAACTATATGTAATAGTCTCGTATTATTTGTTTTTGAAAACTAGTGTATTCTGGGAATTCATCCACCCTTTTAAAATATTTCTTTTTAATTTGCATTTCATCTAGGCACGGACAGTATTAATATTTTAGGTTGGTGTATATATACCTACTGATTATCCATCCACTTAGAATACACTTCAAAGTAGACGCCAGTGCAGTAGCGACTCATAATTCAGGCGAATAAAAGGTATGCTGGGGTGTCCAGGGGATACGAATTCTGTTTTCAAATGTATATAAAATCAATGGATTAACTGTATATTATACAGGGTTATTCAGTTCGAGAGTTTTAAGGGGGTGATTCTACATTAAAAAATATACAAAAAAAGGTTCCTATAAAGGAGAAGGAGCTATGACCCTCCTGAGGGTACATCTAAAAAGTTGTTTTTTAATACCTCTGGAACTCTATGAACCACAGTAACGAATTTTTGCACATGCCTTAATAAAAACTATTATTTTATGTAATTTTTATTTGGTCATTTTAACCAGGGACGTGCAAAATGGTGGGCCTCACTTTTTTGCCCCAAACTTTATTATTTTTAGAGTTTTTGACATTTTTTCAATAAAACATAATTCTTTAGGTAATAGTACATAAAAAAGGTACTCCTTATGAACACCATAGAGCCAACCGTTTTCTAGAAAATTGCAATTAAAGAGGCAATTTTACGTTATGAGCATCAAAAATAGGAACTAAAAAATGCGCCAATAAGAATTTTAACACTGCAGGGCGATTCTACATCAAAAACTATGAAAAAAGGTCTAGTACACAAATGTCCACAAATCGTATTCAAGTCCCTTAAAAAGTGTTATTCTTTAAAAGGCCACAGTACTATTAAAGCCCATTTTAGTACCTAGATGTATATGAGTTTTTTTTTCACAGTTTTTAATGTAGAATAGTCATTTCCAAAAGGTGTGTAGTCTGGAAAATGCGGGTTACACCAAAATATAAAAGCTTACTTAAAGATATGTATATACTTAGGCAAGCCTAGAATGAAATTTATATTTAATCCAGGGGCGTTCCAAAGAGGGGGGTGTCATACTGCCCCAAAAAATTTTCAGAGGTCATCAAAACACTTTGCCAGAGGTAATGCTTTTTTATAGACAGTCGGCAATTTTTCCTCTACACCCCCACCTCAAAAACCTCGGAACGCCCATAAGCTTTATGTCTGGCCATTTACGCCCGGAGCTCAGTGATTTTCTTCTAGTCCTCTCAATGTTTTGCTATTGCATTTCATCCTCTGATATGTTTGGCTTTCAAGTCCTTGGCTTTTTGGTATTCACTATTGTTATTTTATTAAACTGTAATTAATTTATAAAAAACAACATTTGATTTATTTTAATTTTGACAGAAAGTTAATATATCACCCAAAAGTGAGTTTTAAACCATGTTTCATCCTGAAACTTTCAATGTCAATCAATCAATAAGCAGAGAAATAAACTTTTCGTCGAAAAATCCTAAATAAACAGTGCTCATACAATCATATGAAAGTGTTTATTGATTTTAATTATCTATGTAAAAAGTTTTTCAAAAAGAAAAGAAGGAAAACAAATAAGTGCACATTTTTATCAAAAAACTCTACTTCAAAAATAGTGTTGCATCCATTGTCCGTGCCTGTAAGAATTTTTTGATAAAATATATGGCAAGTATGGCAAGGTAACACTAACCACGTTTACAAATAGCGCTAACTCCCGTGATTTATAAATCCAGACAGCAGTCTGTCTTTTTCTATCAAGTTGTTTTGGAGAAAGAGAGAATGATACAGGAGTTATAAATCTCGGTAGTTAACACTATATGTAAACGTGGTAAATTTAACATACACCTTCTCCATAGTTGAATTGTATTAGGGGCTGTCCATATATTACGTAACGCGCCTAGGGGGGGGGTCAGAGAAATTGTTACAGTTTGTGACCGGGGGGAGGGGGGGTCTAGGTAAACGTTACGTAACGGAAATTAATAAATTTAATGTTTATTTCCTAAGCTTGGCAGATGTATTTTTATTTCAACATAAATTACTATTTAGTGGCCCATAATTCCCTTTTCCACACAAAAATTGACGAAACTATGCATATTTAAATAATATTGTAATCAGTAAAAAAACTGTTGACATTGATATTAAAAAAAAATCTTACGGCCCTGTTCTTGCGTGATCTTGCCGATGAATCATCGGCGATGATACATTTTCGCGCGGAATGTGTACTCACAGAACACCAATGTGTGTACTATTTTGGGTACCTGTACCTGTGACACTCAGTGTAAAAAGAGGTACCTAGTATTTTTTCCCTGTGTGATATTGATTATGAATATTTTTTTAAAGTTTGAGTGATGTTTTCGTGTCAATTTTTTTAAGGTTATGTTATACTATATTTTACGTTCATGTTTGTTTTGTCGAGAAAAACGAATCAATAGTGAGAATACAGTTGAATTTATTGCGAAAAAAATTTTTATATTGTTACGCGTTACACAAATGTGACAATTTGTTACACAGGGGGGGAGTCAATTTTTTGAAAAATTGCGTTACGTAAT
Organism: Brachypterus glaber; assembly: GCA_958510825.1. NCBI lineage: Eukaryota > Metazoa > Arthropoda > Insecta > Coleoptera > Kateretidae > Brachypterus > Brachypterus glaber. The sequence goes on along the minus strand of OY294044.1, from coordinate 14,696,041 downwards.
TTATGGACAGCCCCTTATGCAAACTCGTACAATTTAAAGACGCGATATTTTCATGACCAGTTTTTGCTACACATATCGTCAGATTAGAGTTAGAAAGTTGTATGTGTACAATGCACTGCACATACAATTATGTAACTATAACCTGATGATGTGTTATAAATATACAGCGTTTTATGTAATTACTTTTAAATGAAAATAAAAACTTTAAATGAAATTATCTTGTAACTCTATATTTTTTTAGTGATGCCGCGAATACGGCTGAATGGTTAAAAAATTTAAATTTACAATTTTTTAATTTTTGCAAAGGCTTTACTTCTTCAAATTAATTACATATTTACATAATATTATTATATTAATAGTATATTAAAGTACTAGTTTCATAACGTTTTTAGCGCACGAGCACAAGTACTAGTGCTCTAAAAACGTGTTATGAAACGAGTGCTTTATACAATTTTTTTTATTTTGCTCTATAATTGAACAAACTTACATTTAAATTGATGACTGATTTAGGGATATTTGTTTTGGGTTGGCATTACAGTTTACACTATGTTTAAAATTCTAAGAACAAATGATATTTTGATATATTTTACAGTCATCTCTTCTTTTTTCACTGCAATTAACCAGTCCACAATTTTAACACGGTAAAAAATAACCCAAACACAAAATTTTGTAAAAAATTAAACTTTAAATCGACATTGACATTTGCACGCAAAACGTCAAGAAATAGGCATTTGTATGTTGCCAACCCAACAGAAAAAAAAAGTAGAGACCTCTTATGGGCCTATAGTTTGTTTGGATATTTAAGAGACAGGCTCATTTGTCTAAAATATGAATTGGTTTGAATGGATATTTGGGGGAGTGAGTCTCTGCTCACTGATGCTGGAGTTGCATCTGTCATGAATTGGCGATGGGGTAGGGGGATGAGGAGGACTGGAATAGGGAGGGGAGGAAGGTGTAGGGGGAGTGAAACTGTCTTGAACTGGTAGGTAACATTACTGGTTGAGGACGTTTTTGATCTTTTTGTGAGTGCAGTGGATGTTATGATCGTAATCGAGAAAGTTTAAGATGAGGGGGTTTGGGTTATCTAAGTTGTCTTGTATAAAAGACTTGCGGTGACGGATGATTTCCGTTTTTAGGATGAGTCTTATAGAGTAGGACTTTTATGTAGTAGGGATGTTAGGGGGTAGGACAATTAAGAATAGGGATTTTAGTCTGCTATCAATACCTATTATATCACAAATTATGATTCATGATCAGGGAAATCTGGGAAGTCAGAGAAATGTCAGGGAATTTAATGTGTCAGGGAAATGTCAGGGAATGTTATTGAAAAAAATGAAAAATCAGGGAATTTTATAAAAAAACCTGGATGTTTATTTTTTTGTTTTATCTCTTTTTTTTTTCATATATTTTTTAACTTAAAACCAAAAAAAGTCAGGGAAATTTCAGTGAAAAGATATGAAAATTTGTCAGGGAAAATTTTCAAAATCAGGAAAAAGTCAGGGAAATGTCAGGGAATTTTCCAAACAAAATTCTGATAATAGATTTATTAAAAAAATGCATTTTAAAAGGTCAAAATCCATAATCCATAAATAGATTTTGGTAAAAGTAAAATTTAATACACAATTTAATGGAAATGGGTTTTAAGTTAATATAAGAAAAACAATCGCGCATAAAGCGGACTCGTAGTTGGAACGAGATAAAAGTTAGTTTTCTTATAAAACGCGAAAACTCTAAAAAATTTTAAAAGATTATTGTTTGTGATTTTTTTTTACTATAACTTCAGCCAATATTCGCGACAACACTATAATTCTTACTTTTGTCAATGGGTAAATATTTTATAAAAATTAAAAAACAACTTACAAAATTAACTCAATTTATGAACGGTGTTATGCATTTATTTATTTATTATACATAAAATAATAAGTTACCTATAGTTAATATTTTACGAAGAATCTATAAACTGGCATAAATAGGTAAATAAAAAAAATCATAAAAATGCAAGGATAAGAGTCGAAAAATGCATAATTCCAACACTTTTTGGACAAAACTTTTTATTCAGGTTATAGCAAACAACTTTTTATTTAAGTTATAGCTGATAATAGTATTATACTATAATAGTAGTAAAAACTGATAAGCAATTGAAATGCCAATAATTTGTTTAGAATTTTCTAGGACACGCAATATCCTAACTCCTTAGAATTTGAAAAATTGGGACTACATTATCGGCGAAAATTTTTGTAAATCATGTTCCAAACGCCTCGTAATATTAAAAGCAAATTATTTATAAACACGAGTCGGATCGAAGTAGCCATTACCGGGGGCATGCAAAAATAAGAATGTCAAAAAGTAAATAGACACTTTAAACTATTGTTCACCAAGCGGAATGTCATGTCGACGCTGTTGATACGCAGTGAGTCACTTGGTCATGTTTCATGACTCATGGAGAAGGACTTATTTTTTTTTTGTTTGAAATATGTTTCTCTTTTTAAAAAACGAATAGTTAATAGAAAAATATTGTTTTTTTATTAATTATTCGTTTTTTGAAAAGGGAAACAATTTTCAAAAAAAAAAAAATTATGAGTCATGGACCATGACCAAGTGACTCACTGAGTATTAACAGCGTCGAGATGACATTTCGCTAGGTTAACAATAGTTTAAAGTGTCTATTTACTTGAAATAAGAGTTTTTTTTTAAATTCTAATTTCTAATAACGAACAGTTAATACAAAAATATTGAAAAGGGAAACAATTTTCAAAAAAAAAAATAAAGTCTTACTCATACATATACATATACATACTTTTTTTTTTGAAAATTGTTTCCCTTTTCAATATTTTTGTATTAACTGTTCGTTTTTTGAAAAGAGAAACAATTTTCAAAAAAAAAATAATTAAGTCCTTCTCCATGAGTCATGGACCATGACACTGAGTATTAACAGCGTCGACATGAAATTCCGCTTTGAGAACAAAAGTTTAAAGTGTCTATTTACTTGAAAAAGAGTTTTTTAAAATTCTAATTTTTGCTTGCCCCCGGTAAATGGCTACTTGGATCCGACCCGTGTTTATAAACTATTTTAAATACAAGTTTTCCATAGAATTGGGTCTGGTAATTTTTTTAGAAATCTAAGAACCAGACACCTTAAAATTATTAATAACAGATTAGTTTACATATATCTGCAATCTAAAAATACTAAATAATACTAACCTCAATTTTTATTATTCATTATTATTAGTATTAATTTTATTTTTACTTGCTTGGATGTCTCATCACTAGATTTTTTATTATTTAAGGTTAAAATTGAATAAGTAAATAAGTAGGTGGGGGGTTAGCCCCCCTCGCCTCCCCCTAGTTACGGTCCTGCTTTTGTAATCATTTTGTTTGTGCCTCAAATTTGGAGGAAGTGCAAACAAAAAACCCACTGCGAATAGTCAAATGAATAGACTTGAACAATTTAAGAATCATCCAAATCCAACTCTTATTGTAATTAATAATAATAATAATAATAATAATAATAATAATAATAATAATAATAATAATTGCAGTTTTCGAAATATTTAAATTTTAAATTGCATGATTGTTTTGGATGGACAAATTTAATTGCTTACCAATTTACTATACATAGTAATAATAAAATAAATTAATGAATCCTAGTTTTTAAAGCTCTATTTCTATTCACCATTGTCTACATTGCCTCCATTTTACTCTATGTGACAAAATTTTATGCATAATTATTATTATGGTAGGTACAATTTAAAATAAATTATTATAAGTAGTTTAAAATTGTTATTTGACTAAAATTTATTAATAGGTAATATTTATTATACAAGGTGTGTTTGAAATAGGGTCCGATATTTTAAGAGGTTATTCTACATCAGAAAATATGACAAAAGTTCCTATAAACATATGTCGGTTTTTATTTCATAACCCAGGAACCCTTTGAGATATAGAAACGACGTTTTGCACGTGAACTAATATTAATAAGGCCGATCTTCGTATGCTATTTTCATGTAGTTATTTTAACCAGGGGTATCGAAACGGGGGGCCTTATCAGTTTTTTGTCCCAATTTTTTTTCTGTGTAACTGTTTTGTAATTTTATTTTTAGAATATGATTCCTCAGGTCAAAATACATAAAGAAGGTACTCTTGTTGTAATACTGTAGGATTAACCGTTTTCGAGAAAAATTAATTTGAAGGTGAAATTTCACGGTTCGAGGACGAAAAATTAAATACACAGAAAAAAGTTTAGGACAAAAAGCTGATAAGGCCCCCCCTGTTTCGCACACCCCTGGTTAAAATAACTACATGAAAATAACATACGAAGATAGGCCTTATTAACATTAATTCACGTGCAAAACCGCGTTGCTATATCTCAAAGGATTCCTGAGTTATTAAATAAAAACCGATTTTTTTACCCACTTTCAAAGGGGCTTAGCATTTTTTGACATATGTTTATAGGAACGTTTTGTCATATTTTCTGATGTAGAATTGCCCGTTAAAATTTCGGACCCTATTTCAAATACACCGTGTATATTTACTTAATCTCAAAGCAATTATCTCAATATACAAATATAAAAAATCTTAAAAATTACGTGGTTTGTCATTTTTAAAATATTAACAGAATAATCGACAATAAAAACTAACTTTTCGACGATTGTCAAAGTTCTTTGAGTAAGGTCGATTTGGCATTTTTTAATTTATCTAACCTTTTTAGTAAATGTGTATTTGAAGTCTCTAATTCTTCTGCTCTGCTCATCGCTTCTCGTGCCTAAAAATAGATAAATATAATCATTTTTGATATCTATTATAAAACATATTTTAGAACATAAGAGTTATTCAAAAATTACGTCTACTCTATACAGTTGTCAGTTATAATTAAGTAAACTTTAACCTTGTAAACCTTTAGCATTGAAAATTTAGTTGAATTTACCCAGTTGAATCGGCACTTAGTGCTACTAAGAGTGCCGATGTATTGAAATCTTAGCCGAAAAGTCAAAATCTTTGACCACGTTTTTTTCTCATTTCTCGACGTTTTAGACCATTCTGAGTCGAAATCAGTAAAAAAAAAATTTGCGTCCATCTGTCTGTCTTGGTGTAAACTCCATTTCTACATGAGATATCGACTTGCGGTTTTTTGCATATTGTTTCTTATCGTATTCCGAAGAGCTGATTAGATTTTGGGGGTAAAAATAGAGTAAAACTCCTATTTTTAGCGTTTTTTGTTTATAATTAAGGCAATTATTTGGTTAATTTAGCACTTATATAAAAGATAATTTTAAATTGGTCAAAAAATGTTATAAACAACGTTTTCCTAAAACGCATTGTTTTCGAGATATTGGCGTTTAAAGCAGTAAAAGGTTTTTTTAGCATATCTCACATATTTATAACCCGATTTCAAAAAATTATATTTTAAATAAAAGCTCTTTTTAAAAAATGTTATATACATTTTTTTGCTAGAATACAATGTTTTAAAGATACAGAATTTAAAATCATAGTTTGAAATTTGCAACCTAGATGGCTTTAGTGTACAATAGTGCCGATGTCGTGACAGGGTGCTTGCAACGTTTCATCTAGTTTTAGTTTTAACCCTTCATATTGATTGACCTCTATAGAGACAAAAAAATTCGTGCCATTTATGTATATGACCGCTATAGCAGCATCTAAAATTATCAGTTTACCATTAGTTTATTAGTTTATTTTTGATCGCCATTTTGAAGTCGCCATTACGAATTTTTTAATTTTTACAAAAGATTGGGATTCAGCAACTCCAAAAACCCCCGATTAAACATTTTCAGCCAGATTCGTTAAGGGAACGTTCAAGTATTACGTAACACAAATTTTGATCATTTTGGACCCCTCCCTGTAACGCTATTTTCCTATACCATTAACATGAGCGTAACACTCCAAAATTATTGTTAACGGTGTAGCTCCGCTGAAAATGGATTAATTTTAAAAGTTACTGTGTACAATCTTTATCTTAACCCTACATAAATTTTTACTTTATTGAGTGGATAATTATTTATTTTACCCACTCAACTGTCACTTGTTAAATTATTTTTAAGTAAATGTCATTAAAATTTTTATTAAAAATATGAATTCCTAAGCTATTTATTGGATAAAACCTTGTTTGGCACTCATGGGTAAACCGATATTGCCCTCTCGAAAATTAACCTGCTTGGCTGACGCCTCGCAGGTTAATTTTCTCATGGGCAATATTTTACTTTACCCACTAGTACCATAAATAACTATTAAGGTTAACTCTCAGGGTCACCTCCAAGTTGATAGTTTTAAACCGTCACACTAACAAAAGTAAAAGAAATATATTTGTTTTTTTCGCACATATGAGCTCTCTAGCGTTGGTAGAGGTTAGTGCCCAATCAAACTATCCTCAGCCTTTATTATGAGGCTCGCCTCAGGGCTCCGAAAAAGTGCTAAAAAAAGTATATATTATTAAAGCATATACGAGTTCTTTATCGTTAGTGGACGTTAGTGCCCTCAAAAAAATGACTTAATGTCCAAAGACGACGACTCCAGAGGCTTTTAACTTTCCCAGATTTTAAGACCATACCATAGACTATAATACTATATAAGTTAAGCCGGGAAAATTATTCTAACCAAACTTTTGATATCTTTCAATCTTTGACATGAATTAAAAAACTTGAGTTGTTTAGTATCAAAAAATTAATTGCCGATTTTTTAAGAAGTGCCATCTAGCAGTAGTTTCGAATCGTCAAAAAACGTCCTGGACAAAAAATTCTTGGATACAAATATTTTAGATGGAAATAAATAAATAAATAAAAATAAATAAATAAATGTGTTTCATGAAAAAAACAAGAAACTTTGAAAGAGTCCGTCCGTCCGTCCAATGTCACGATTTTTGTTATCACGATAATTCAAGAACGATTAATCCGATCGACCTTTCTCTTAATTTTCAGGAAAAAATCAGATTTCACTAGGGGAGGATCCCTATTGTTTTTAAAAGTGATCCCTTCAAAAACAAAAAAGTTATGGGGGGTTAAACTGTAATAAAATCGAAAAAAGCTAAAAGAAAATTCCTATTAACGTATCTTTTTAAGAAAAAATTTTATTGTAAGGATTATTTGCAGATAGGAAAACTTTTCTTAGCCGGGCAGCATAGGTATAGTAGCCATAGTTCCTTTCCATACTCGTTTCAGTATTAGACCATCTTCAAAGAAAACCTAACACTAATCTAATCTAACTTTCTATGGTAAGTCCCTATAATTTCCCGAACAGACCAATCTTACGACTGACCGACCGATTTTTTTTTGCTCAAAAGTGATTTATATATAAAACGTCATAAAAATACCCGAAACAAATTTTAAAACTTTTGCACGAATGCAAGGCTTTCCCAAAGTTTTGAATATTTTAAAAATGGGAAAGCAAAATTAATAATTTGATACTAAGGAACTCAAGTTTTATGTCAAAAATTGAATGATGATCAAAAGTTTGGTTAGAATAATTTTCCCGGCTTAAGTTATATAGTGTTATACTGTATAGGTATTGTCTTAAAATCTGGGAAAGTTAAAAGCCTCTGGAGTCGTCGTCTTTAGACGTTGTCATTTTTTTGAGGGCACTAACGTCTACTAACGACAAAGAACTCGTATATGCTTTAATCGAGGCTTTAATAATATACACTTTTTTTGTTCACTTTTTCGGAGCCCTGAGGTGAGCCTCATAATAAAGGCTGAGGAGAGTTTGATTGGGCACTAACCTCTACCAACGCTAGAGAGCTCCTATGTGCGAAAAAAACAAATATATTTCTTTTAGTTTTGTTAGTGTGACGGTTTAAAATTATCAACTTGGAGGTGACCCTGAGAGTTAACCTTTGGGGATGGAGAAAAAAAATTCAGGGCACTAACAGGCACTAACGAAATGCTTTCGAGTGATAAACAAAAAAAATCGAAAAAATCGTTATTTCTCTTTTGTGAAGAACAGGTGTTTTTTCCCCAACCTTATAAGTCGAGAACCAAAGGGGCACTAACGACACCAATTGGGGCACTAACCTTTCTAGGGGGTCCCCTTTTTCGTAAGTGCCCCATCTTCATGGCCAGGTTCACACGGCCGTATAATACTACTCTAGCGGTGTAACTGGGTAATTTTTTTTCATATCGCTTTTCTTTTCTTTCATATTTTAAATATGTATACATAAAATATAATAATTAAAATTAAAAAATAGTGTAAAGTAATATTTGAATGACCCTTAATGCAAAAGCATTTTTTTAGGAGAACAGGTGTCAGCTTAAAGTAACCACATAGACGAAAAACCTTAGTTGTTTAATATTTTTTTCTAAATCCAAACCTAATACACGGTGTTTGCAGTCCTTTCGTACATAAAAAAGCATAGAAAAATATGTCCAAAAACGAACCCTAAGTTACAACCCTTTAAAATTATACTAAAAATAAGGTTTTTAATTAATAACTCTGGTACCCTTTGAGCTAGAGTGAGGAGGTTTTGCATGTATACTAGTATTAATAAGGACAATTAGTTTATGTTAATTTATATTTTTTAATCTATCCAGAGGCGTCCCTAGACGGAAAAATGTATTAACACATTTTTGCCCAAAACTTTTTTTTGTGTATTTTTTTTTTTGTAAAATATATGATTCCTTAGGTAAAAATACATAAAAAATGTCATATAATGTAACACTGTAGGAGCAACCGTTTTCAAAAAATATGAAATTAAGAGGAAGTAAGATTTTGTGCCACCAAAAATGTTACTTTTTATTTAATATTAAATTTAGGTGTTTCGGTGAAGAATACTTTTTTGCTTAGTTTTAGATGAAGAATCGCCCTCAACATTAAAATTTTATTAGTGCTTTTTTTGTTCCCCATTCAACATGATCATCTTCGAAGGGCCGTAGCCCCTTAGGGCTTATTTCCAGACATATGTTCCTTGGTTGGTTTTTCATATTTTGTGATGTAGAATCATCCCCTTTATTATGTACCAAAGGACTGCAAACACCGTGTATAGCTTTGGTTTCCAACATTATTAAATAAGAAAAGTTTTATTTTACGTACTATTTTTAACACGTTTATGTTTTTAAAATTTTATTAAATGACCTTTAAGGAGAATGTTTTGTTTATAGTGGAGTCATATAACCGGAAATTTTTATGAATATGGAAAAATCTGGTAATAGCGCGATTTTTTTCTAATTTGTTCTAGATATCCAAAAGTCTGTAACTCGTTTTTTTCCATTCTGTGCAGGGCGGAAGCCATCTTTTTTTTTAATTAAAAATAATAATTTTTTCGTGTTTCCGTTTTAGTTTTTTTTATATTTTCTCGGCTCCTATGGGTCCAATCGATTGGTTTGGACGATTTAAAAAGTATTATGTTCGTTATACTTTAAAACTGTCAAAAATGTTTTTTCGGACACAATTTCATAACCTCAAAAAAATAATGAAAACCATTGCTTTTGGTACTTTTTTGTATTTTTTCTTTGTAACTTTGTCTAGAATGTATATTTTTAAGCGAAAAATTGTTAAAGTGTACTTCCAATGGTTATAAATAAGTGAACCAAATTTGGCTGTAAAATATTGCTTAAATCGGCCCATGTGCTTAATTATAAACAAAAAATGATTTGCTCGCCATTTTTGGGCAAAGTATCGTACGTCCAACTTTTTTTTTTAATTGTAGGTTTTTATATGCACTTTAACAAACAAAACTTTAAATTAAAAAATTATATGTTTTTATGTTATTTTTATTTTATATATTCCTTTTATATATTAAAAAATACTTTTTTTTCAATATATCTTATTAGAATATATTTTATTATGTAAAAATACACAAAAAAAGTGTGACATTGCAGGTTTAACAATTTTGAAGATAAATGTATTAAAAAGTAAATTTTTACGCATCAAGAATCAAAAATAAATCCTAAGGAAGTTATGTCCTTCTAAATATGTCCTATTTTTAAAGGTATGACGTAGTTCCCTTAGGAATAATTTTTGGACCAAGGTGTATAGAACTTTTTCTTCTCAGTTTTTAATGTTAAATCACCACCCAGTATTAAAATCTTTGTTTTTGACTTTATATATTTTTTAATTTTTTATTTTTATTAAGAAATGCGTAAAAATTTACTTTTTAATGCATTTATCTTCAAAACGTTTAAACCTGAGATGTTACCTACATACACTTTTTGTGTATTTTTACATAAAAAAGTATATTCCAATAAGAAATATTCAAAAAAGTATTTTTTGATATGAAAAAGGAGCATATAAAATTAAAATAAAATAAAAAATTAAAAAATATATAATTTTTTAATTTAAAATTTTGTTTTTTTTTACACCACGTTAAAGTGCATATAAAAACGTACAATTAAAAAAAAAAGTTGGGCGTACGATACTTTGCCGAAAAATTAAGCACATGGACCGATTTAAGCGATATTTTAAAACCAAATTTGGTTCACTTATTTATTATCACTTATTGGAAGTACACTTTAACAAATTTTCGCTTAAATATATACATTCTGGACAAAATTACAAAAACATACAAAAAAGTACCAAAAGCAACTGTTTTTATTTTTTTTGAGGTTATGAAATTGTGCCAGAAAAAAAATTATATAGTTTTAAAGGGACATGTATAACGAACATAATACTTTTTAAATCGTCGCGATTAGACCCATAGGAGCCAAGAAAATATAAAAAAAAAACTAAAACGTACTTTTTTTTAATTAAAAAAAAGATGGATTCCGCCCTGCACAGAATGGAAAAAATCGAGTTGCAGACTCTTTTGGATTATTAAAAAAAAATCGCGCTATTACCAGATTTTTCCTTATTCATAAAAATCTCCGGTTCCACTGTTATTTTTTTATGTTATTTGGATTTAGTTAAAGCTCGAAAACTGTTATAAAAAAAACTAAATCAAAAAGTTAATGGAAAACTGTTTTTTTTCTGTGTACAAATTGATAATAAATCAATTCAACAATTTTAAGGGATATAAGCATCAATTGCATTTATTTTCATAAAAATCTTCCCTGGTAGAAATATCGTATTTTAAGACTTACCCTTAAACCTATTTGGTAAAATTATCTGATGTTCATAATAAACACATGATGATAGTTAAAATATATTTTAAAAGGTCTCAAATATGAGTTACCTATTAATTGAGTTATGCAGTAATATGTTAACCCACATTGTGAGATGACGGTAAGTAGTTGAACTTTTTTGCTGAATATCATTTAAACGTTGTGACTATCAGTATATATAAAGTACTAGTTTATAACACACGTTTTTAGCGCACGAGTACAAGCGATTGTCTTTTATCCTGTATTGCCAACCCAAAAGTAAAAAAAGTACAAATCTCTTATAGGCCTACAAGAAAACGCAAAATGCGTGTGATTATGAGCTTATACGAGTCGCAAAATAGAAAAAATACTTAAAAATGATCATTTGCTACACTTGTTCAAGTATCACAACATATACAAAATTTAATATCTTTAATTTAATTGCTTAAGTGAAACTGTCATTTTACAATGAGGGTTAAAATATTGCAAAACACTGTCCAAATATTATTCAAAATCATTTTATTTCTTTTTTTGGGAATCTTGTAATAATTCATTTCTACCAGAGTTTTTTTAGTATTAGTAATAATTATTAAGATTTTTTTGTGCAAAAATATTTTTTAAAAGCAGGGGAACAAAACATTGGCAAAATAATGATAAAACGCAATAAAACATTAAAAACTACACTACATTACACCATTTTCACTAGGTTTTCTTTATGTCATTCCATGGGAAGGTCTGCGGTTATACAGTCTTTTTTGTTGTTTCAGCAGTGCCTCATTTGTGGCCTCTTTCAGTTGCAACAGTTCGTCTAACTTTTTCACCTGAACCCAATACAACACTTTTGAATTAGCCCAATTACAGCATTTATATATATTTTAAATCACTGTGTGATCATCACTGATAACCCCTTTTTTTCACAAGACCAAAGTGTATGTATATCTTGAGTATATCTTAATTATATCTTTGTTTTATTCAATTAATATTTTTATAGAAAGGAGGGCAGAAATAAACATTTATTTATCTGAGAATACAATTTATATATATGTACGTAGTATGCTGTACTGATAAGTGAAAATACCTTACCCCTACGATGGTTTTTGTTACCCCTCTTTTCTCTAATCTAAAATCGTGCTATTGTTTGCTTTTTAATTTATAAAATACAATTTATTTGTGGATTAATACGTTATAATTAAGAGGTATGTGTAATATATATAAATTATATTCTCTCCCTAAATATCAATTCGTGATACTAGGTTAGGTACCAGTGTTTTTTTTTTTAAATTTTACTCATATTAATCCCAATTTTTGGAAAATGCAACTCCTGCTAAAGCAGTCGTTTTCGTCATTGGGATTATTATTCGTAAAATTTATGTAAAAAACCACCGATACCTAACCTAGTATCACTAGGGACACTAGATCTAGGTATTAAGTTAGCAAGGCGACAGACTTAAGTTGTCTGTCGCCTTGCTAACTTAAGACCTAGATCTAGTGTCCCTAAGTATCACTTATGATGTTACCCCTGAAAATATTAATAATAATACAGGCACACAAAAAAAAGTTCTGTTTTCCCAGACAAACATTTCTATACGTTTTTGGGGTCGCTGAATGGTTTGACTCGGTCATTTCGCACTTCGTTGCTAACCTGACCGAGTCAAACCAACCCCAGGGTGGAGCGACCTCAAAAACGTATAGAAATTTTTGTCTTGTCTGGTGAACAAGACTTTTTTGTGTGCCTGTTATTATTATTATTAGTTAAAATTTGTCAATAATTCGCATGACTCCCTGGGTTAAAAGTCCATGAAAAATATTTTACCAATAGCCATGGTGTTAAATTATGAAAAATAAAGGTTTCCAGATGATCATAGAAAATTACACCTTGAAATTTACGAAAGATTTAAAACATATATTTTTTTTAGCAAGAGCTGGAACTAATTTGCTTCTTATAAATAGGAGCTGCACTTTTAAGGTCAAAAAAAACTCTTAGTTTCATAAAGTTATTTCATAAAGTCATTAGTATACGCATGCACTAGGGCAAAAAAGCAATTTAAATAAATTAGGAATGTTAGTATTTACCAAAATAATAGAAACAATAAATCTATAGACTTTCTGAGTTTTCTGGACTATCTGTATCGTAAAAAGAATCCTGCAATTGCAAATAAAAACAAAATATAAAAACGTTAAAAAAGAACAAAATTGAAAAAGTTTTGATAATAATAGTAGTTTTAAACGGATAAAAAAATTGTTTTAGCATATGCGCGATTAGTGGCGGATGGCTATTTAGGGTCCGGTCCAGCAAGGTTCTCAGGGGGCCGCGATACGTTCCAACGAGGGTCCGCGAAACGATCAAAAGGGGGCAAGTAAAATGGTTAAGGGGATGGACGACAGGAATAGTAGATTACAGGTCGACTCGGAAAATAGTACTTTTCCGAGACCATTTATAGGTCGAGGAAAAGTACCATTTTCCGGGAGACCTGTATACTATTTTATTCGCAACTGTTTTTTTTTTTTAAATAAAATGCTATTTTTAAACCTATATGTTTGAATTCAAATTAAGAAAATAATACTATAATACTTAGTTTTTTTAGTTCTTTTGATATTTACCACAAATATTTTTCCTGCTTTTCACAAGAAAAGCACAATCATATAAAAGTTTCACATACGCGTAACCCAAAATAACCAACAACAAACATTTGTTGCACCATTTATAACATTTATTATCCTTCTCAGTCTCAAAAGTAAAAAACATTGACTAAAACTGTACATTTAAGTTTTTTAAACTAAATGTATTAGATTATATTCTTGTTTATCATGACAACAACAGTTGTTGTGCTTTAAGCATTAATAATATTTTAATAGGTGGCGTCATCTAGCGGAAATTTATGATTTAAATTGCAGACCAGTAATAATTAGTTTACTGGTCTCTATTTTTCATTACAGGTCAGGTCCAGGCGTGGAAAACAGTGGGGCAAGAAACCGCGTACTTCCCAAACTTTATTAATACATGTAATGTATGTATTACATATACAGTTGCGAATAAAATAGTTTCCTAATTTCTCTCTTCTCTAAAAAGCATTTGAAAGTCCGTCACTGTGAGCGATTACAACCAATGAAATTATTAGGATCGTTCATATGCAAAAACAAGGTTTTTTTCCAGCTGCCAGACTGTATTTATTTTTAAGTAATTTCTTGGATTTGCTTATAATTATTATCATACTATGATTGTTACTTTTTAACCTCGTATCATCTAGAGCACTGGATGGGCAGGTTTGTTAGGGTAGGTATGTAATTTACACACTACACAAAGAGAATACCCACATACATACACATACAGGGTGTTCCGTGAGGAAAAGGAAATATTTTAAGGATGTGTTCTAGAGGTCAAAATAAGAAAAAAAGTTCGTAGAACCAAAAATTAAACACTAAAATGTTAAAAATCTAAATTTTAATAATGCAGGGTGATTCTACATAAAAAGCTAAGAAAAAAAGTTTTTATATCATACATGTAGGTCCAAAAATCTATTTTAAAGGTACCATGACCCTTTAAAAACTTTGAAGCCCTTAACTCCCGTAGCATTGATTTTAGGAATTTCGTGTATAAAAACTTTTTTTCTTAATTTTTGGTGTACGGTAACTCTACACTATTGATGTTTTGGTTTTCAACATTTTAGTGTTTAATTTTTCGTCCCCGTAACTTGTAATTTTGCCTTTAATTGTCTTTTTCTCGAAAACGGTTAATCCTAAAGTATTACAGCAAGAGGACCTTTTTAATGTTTTTTTACCTGAGGAATAGTATTCTAATAATAAACCCACAAAAAATTAAACAGAAAAAAGTTTGGGGCAAAAAAGTGATAAGACGACTCATTTCGCACGCCCCTGGTTTAAGTAACTGCATACAAATATCATTGGCTGATAGGCCTTATTAAGAATAAATTACATGCAAAACCCTGTTGCTATAACACAAAGGGATCCTAAGTTATTAATTAAAAAAGTCCAAACGAATTTTTGGAACTTTTTTCTTACTTTGACCTCTAGAACACATCCTTAAAATATTTCCCTTTCCTCACGGAACACCCTGTATACGAAATTTCAGAATTGCAGCTCTTTGTGCAGGAATTTGTTTTGATTTTTTCTTGGTTTGCTTTTTTTTTTAATGAGGGGGCCCTGGTTTACGTTAACGTTGGTTTGGCGTCTGTTTGGTGTTTGTGGTGGTGTTTGTCAAACGATTTTTATTTTTTTATAAGTAAAAATAACTGCTTTTGACATTTTTTAGGTACGTCACGTTTAATTTAATTCAAATTTAAATGTCAATGTCAATGTTTGTTCTTTTTGAAAAAAAAAGTAAAATGAAGAACTAATAAAAAAAAAACGAAAGGAAAAATTTTTGGAAAAAAAAAAGGTTTTTCAAAAAAATAGCGTGTTCCGGAGCTCACAAGCCATTTATTATGACGGATTTTATTTTCTGAAAAGACAGCATTTGGTTTGGAAATTCTGGAACACGCCGTAAAAGAAAATTTCAAATTTAGAATTAACTAAATTTTATTAAGCAAAACAATAACTAATTAATAAAATAATAATAAAGAATATATTAGATGCATATCAATGTAAAAATAATACTGTAGCATTAAGCCAAAAATACTGCCAAAATTGAATGTCCCTAAATAATTAAGAAAAACAAAAACAATATTTGTTGGGTAGGCTGATTCGTAAAAGGCAGTGATGTCAGGATTACATGGCGTTGCCAGATAACAATCACTAGAGCCTTCTTACTATGACAGTTCTGTTACCAGACAGAATTTCAGAATATCGAGGGTCTCTTACCATCACTAGTAAAATGGATAGGGTCCCTGAATTTTGGTTTATCCTTTTCTGTCTCCTTAAGGATACCTTCATATTTTAAAAATATTTTGTTTTAAAACATTTTTTTTTATATAGAGAGAAAAAAGATATCATTGTAAAATTTTGTAGGTTTATTTATATTTTTGTATGTTTATTTATATTTAAAAAATACATTTTTTTAGATTTTCATAGGGCCATATTTTGCCATAATTTTTTTTTGAAAAAAAAAACAAACATCAAAAAACGGTGGTCGCCATGATTTCGGCCGTTTGGCTCGAATAAAAAAAAAAACGGGATATTATTCAGTATTGAAGTCGCTATAGCGCTATCTAGAAGAATTTTTGTTTGGCCCTTCTTAATAATTATTTAAAATTTTTTGAAAAACGTCCGCTATGTTTCATTTTTTGGCCAATTTTTTTTTTTTTCAGTAGATCCAACCACCGTTTTTTGATATTTTTTTCAAAAAAATTATGGCAAGAAATGGCAGTCCAAAAATCTAAAAAAATGTGTGTATTCTTTAAATATAAATAAACATACCTACAAAATTTCACAATAACATCTTTTTTCTTTATATATAATTTTTTTTTTTAATTTTAAACAAAATTATAAAAATATTAATTTATTTAAACTGTCAATCTACCAATATCACTCTGTACGATGATTAGAAAATAGATTGATGGAATAATAAATAAAAAAAATGTTTCAAAAAAATATTTTTAAAATTTTAATGTAGAAAGACCCCTTTAAGACGACGCAGAACGCCAACCCAAAATTCGGTACCCAATAAACGCTCAACTAAAAAAAAAAAGGTTTTACAACTGTATTGTATTTCACAATAAATTTCTCTTAAAGCCGAAGTGTAAAAGTGTAAAAATTATACAGTTTTGCTATATTAGTAATAATTAATAATTGCTTTTGGTCTAAGAGAAATTTATTAGAATTAACTATGCTCTGAAGTGTCAATTTGGAAGTTGACCCTTTTGCTGATTTAGCCTAGATATACTTTCAGTTATAGGAAAGTTTGGCTGTCATAAGACATAACATGAGAAAGGCACGAGAAAAACACGTCAACAAAACCAAAGCGCTCTTTCCTAATGGACAGTTCAAGATCATTACTTGAAAGTTTTTATTTGTATTCCCCAGAAAAAAATATATATACAGGATGATCAGTAACTGCCATGCCAAAATTTAAGAAGTGGTTATACATCCAAAAATATGAAAAAAAGTTCCAATAAAGGTTGGTCCGGAAATGTGCCCTAAGGGAGCTACGGCCCTTTGAAGATGACTTATTGAATGGGGAACAAAAAAAAGCATCAATAAAATTATAATGCAGCACGGTGATTCTTCATTTAAAACTGAGCAAAAAAGTATTCTTCAACAAAACACCTAAATTTAATATTAAAGGAGTAATAGCCTTTTAAAAAGTAACGTTTTTGTTGGCACAAAATGTTACTTCCTCTTAAAAGCATTTTTTTGAAAATGGTAACTCCTACAGTGTTACACTATATGACATTTTTTATGTATTTTTACTCAAGGAATCTATATTTTTTACAAAAAATCCAAAAAACATACACATAAAAAAGTTTGGGGCAAAAATGTTTTAAGCCTCGTATATTTTGTCCGTCTGGGCACGCCTCTGGATAAATTAAAAAAATTAATTAACATAAACTTATTGCCCTTATTAATATTAGTATACATGCAAAAGCTCTAGCTTAAAGGGTAGCAGAGTTATTAATTAAAAACCTTATTTTTATTACAATTTTAAAGGGCCCTAGCTCCCTTAGGACTCATTTCCGGACCAACCTTTATAGGAACTTTTTTGATATTTTTGGATGTAGAATAACCTCATAAATTTTGGCATGCCAGTTATTGATCACCCTGTATACACGGTGTATTTGAAATAGGGTCGGAAATTTTAACTGATGATTCTACATCATAAAATATGACAAAAAGTTCCTATAAACATATGTCTAAAAATGCGTCATAAGGGAGCTACGCCCCTTTGAAATTGGCTAAAAAAATCGGTTTTTGTTTAATAACTTAGGAACCCTTTGAGATATATCAATGAGGTTTTGCATGTCAACTAATCCTACCAAGGCCCGTTTTTATGTGTTATTTTCATGTACTTATTTCAACCAGGGGTGTGCGAAACGGGGAGGGCTTATCAGTTTTTTGTCCAAAACTTTTTTCTGTGTAACTTTTTTGCAATTTTATTTTTTAAATATGATTCCTCAGGTCAAAATACATAAAAAAGGTACTCTTGTTGTAATACTGTAGGATTAACCGTTTTCGAGAAAAATTAATTTGAAGGTGAAATTCTACGGTTCGAGGACGAAAAATTAAATACTAAAATGTTGAAAACCAAAATTTTAATGATGCAATGTTATTCTACATCAAAAACTAAGAAAAAAGCCTCATATACAGGTACTTCCAAAAATCAATCCTAATGGAGCTATGGTCTCCTAAATATGCACCATTTTTAAAGCCCTATGGTAGCTTTAAAATCGTTTTTTCGACCTACATGTATGGAAACTTTTTTTCTTAGTTTTTGATGTAGAATAACACTGCATCATTAAAACTTTGGTTTTCCACATTTTAGTATTTAATTTTTCGTTCTCGAACCGTGGAATTTCACCTTCAAATGAATTTTTCTCGAAAACGGTTAATCCTACAGTATTACAACAAGAGTACCTTTTTTATGTATTTTGACCTGAGGAATCATATTTCAAAAATAAAATTGCAAAAAAGTTACACAGAAAAAAGTTTGGGACAAAAAACTGATAAGCCCTCCCCGTTTCGCACACCCCTGGTTGAAATAAGTACATGAAAATAACACATAAAAACGGGCCTTGGTAGGATTAGTTGACGTGCAAAACCTCGTTGATATACCTCAAAGGGTTCCTGAGTTATTAAATAAAAACCGATTTTTTTAGCCACTTTCAAAGGGGCGTAGCTCCCTTATGACGCATTTTTAGACATACGTTTATAGGAACTTTTTGCCATATTTTATGATTTGGAATCATCAGTTAAAATTTCCGACCCTATTTCAAATACACCGTGTATATGGGGAAATCCCCTCTTAAGTTTTTATACATTAAAAAATAGCCGATAGGCTAGAACAATTAAAAAAATATATATTTTTGTTTGTCTTAATTTTTCTATTCATGCCCTAATCGAAAAGAATGATCTACTCTAACGTCAAAAGTACTTATAATGGATTACACACCTCTCTCTGCAGCTTCCGTTTCTCCGCCTTCAGCGCCTCCTCGGACTGCTCGGACACTTCGGCTGCCGTCTTGTACCGGATCACTTGACTCTCGAGGCGCGCCACCGTCGCCTGTAGCGTCGCGACGTCTTGTTCGGCCTTCTGCGCGCGGAACTTGTAGTCTGATAGCTGCTTTGAAGCCTCCCCTGAAAAAATTTAAAAAGCCATAAAGATGCTTTCTTCTATATTGAAATATTGCAAGAAAAAGGCCTATTTTGATACTTTAACAGATATTATGTAAAAATTGGCCATTTTCGTCTTTTGCGTTCATTAAGCATAGGCGATCTATCCGCTGGTGCATACATTACGACTATAAACCACTGGAAAGCGGGAAATTTTCTTTGTTAATTTTTTTATAAAACGGTTTATATTAATATACACGGTGTATTTGAAATGGGGTCCGAAATTTTAAGGGGTGATCAGAAAATATGACAAAAAGTTCCTGTAAACATGTCTAAAAATGCCCCTTTGAAAGTGGCTAAAATTTTTTTTTATTTAATAACTCAGGAATCCTTTGAGATATAGCAACGAGGTTTTGCACGTGAACTAATCTTAATAAGGCCCATCTTCGCATGTTATATTCATGTACTTATTTTAACCAGGGGTGTGCGAAACAGGGGGGCCTTATCAGTTTTTTTGTCTCAAACTTTTTTCTGTGTAACTTTATCAAATACAGGTACTTCCAAAAATCAATCCTAAGGGAGCTAAGGTCTCCTAAAAATGCACAATTTTTAAAGGGTCATAGTAGCTTTAAAAGCGGCTTTTTGACCTACATGTAAAGAAACTTTTTTTCTTAGTTTTTGATATAAAATAACCCTGCATCATTGAGATTTTGGTTTTCAACATTTTAGTATTTAATTAATCGTCCTCGAACCGTGAAAGTTCACCTTAAAATGATTTTTTCTCGAAAACGGTTAATCCTGCAGTATTACAACAAGAGTAACCTTTTTTATGTATTTTGACCTGAGAAATCATATTCCAAAAATAAAATTACAAAAAAGTTACACAGAAAAAAGTTTAGGGCAAATAACGGATAAAGCCCCCCCGTTTCGAACACCCCTGGTTAAAATAAGCACATGAAAATAACATAAGAAGATGGGCCTTTTTAAGATTAGTTCATGTGCAAAACCTCGTTGCTATACCGATGGCCTAGCGTACAAATGTGCTAAGTACATTGGGTTTACCCAATGTACTTACAAGGTTACAACCTTATGGACTTAGCACATTTGTACGCTAGATCATCGATATCTCAATGAGTTCCTGAGTTATTAAATAAAAATCGATTTTTTTAGCTACTTTCAAAGGGGCTTAGCTCCCTTACGACGCATTTTTAGACATAAGTTTATAGGAACTTTTTGTCATATTTTATGATGTAGAATCACCCCTTAAATTTCTGAACCTATTTCAAATACACCCTGTATACGATATATTGTTGCAGAAAGACATGCTACAATTTTTCACCCAGTTCCAGATTAGATAGAAAATTGAAATTTGGCATCTATAGTATATTCAACTTCAAAATGAAGTGAGTGTAAACAAACGCACGTGACAACAACGAATTTAGTGACAGGGTAGGACTCAAAACAAAATATTTCTATATAACGGTCCATTGCAATGCATTGCACGCTTCTTCGCCAGTACTGACCTGTTTAATTTTCTACATCCCCACTCTCACAACATTCGAGTGTTCTAACCAATGAAACCACACCAGCTGCTGCGTGCGCGATTGTTTTATTTACTTCTACTGTATATTGAAGTTGAACATATTATAGATAAATGTAAATTCCACAAAAAAAAACCAAAAAGATATTTCCGGAGCAGTTATTTTCGATGGCCTTTCCCTTCAATTTTTTAAATTCTTTATAAAGTTTATAAAGGTTTTTTGTTTCTACTCACTTTGATGGTCGTCCATGTCATAATCAGAGGAAGGCCCATTCATTGTCCCGCTAGAACTCGATTTCCTCCTCTTACTCCTCTCTTCTTCTAATTCTAATTTTAAATGGCTAATTTGATCTTGAAGTTCACTCTTTTCTTTCGCGAATTTGGCTAACCGAACATCTGAAAATAATAGTGTATTAAAGTACTATACTCCGTCCAGTTCACAGATTTCACATACATATGTGAAATATGTGGTCCAGTTATGCAAGATAGTAAGGGACGCGGTCCGTTTTACACCACAGAGCGCATAAATAGCATAATTATACATAAATCGTAGTGATTTATGTCGGTACTGTTTTCCTTAGAAAGAAACTATCCAAAGACTCGCATAACAAGCATAGTACATAAGAATGCGATGCCAGGATTGGCTTGATGTGTCGTCATGTACCATGTATCTTGTAATGGTTGTTATGCGAGCCTCTCGATAGGCCTTAAGTTGTAATTATAACCTAAAAATTTGACGTTTTCCTTGTGTTTAATATAATTTACGTTTGTACAATATGTAGAATATGATAATTTAGTGTGAGTGTATGAAGAATAAACCAAAAAAGTACCTTTTTCAATACCATACAAAATAATATTAAGTATAACCATTTTTTATGTAACTTTCTCTTCTTTTATTAGCTTTAACGACCGTCAATCATTGCCATAGAAAAAAAATGCCACAATTTTTTATATGTTAAAAGGTACGAGTTTTTAATGTAACTTAAAAATCGCGGGAATTTTAAACTACTATCTTGCATAATTGGACGGACTATAGTTTCATAACACCCTTACTTTAGAAAACTCGCCGAAAGCGGTTCGTTTTCTAAACTTGTACTCGTGCGCTAAAAACGTGTTATGAAACGAGTGCTTTATACAATTTTTTCTATTTTGCTCTAAAATTAAAAAAAAACTTACATTGATGACCGATTTAGGGATTTTTGTTTTGGATTGGCATTACAATTTTCGCAATGCTTGAAATTCAAAGAACAAATGATATTTTGATATCTTTTTTTTAGGGGAGAAAGGGGTAATAAGAAACAGGGGTAATAAGAAACGATCAAGAAAAAAGCATGAAAAATTTCTTCTAAAAATTTGAAAAAAAAGTACAAAGAACTCACATCCATAAGCTATTATTCCTAAAATTTGCAGGTTGCTAGTTAAGCATTTTCATATTTTTTTTAAGTAAAAAGTTAACATGTATTCATGAACTTTAATGTTTAAAGTGGGACCATTTTATCTTTGACTATGAATAAAAATTTTGTTAAAAGTTTTAGCAGGCTTTGCAACATTGATATATTTGACTGACATTTAAAGGTTGTAAATGTCATTATAATAATTTATTAAAAGTGATTCTGGTGTTTGCAGAGTTGTTTTCTCTTATTACCCCCAGGTATTGTATTTTGTTGGGGTAATAAGAAACACTTTTTAAAACTATTTATTTTTAGGATTTTCTTAGGAATAAGTGAAAATGCCGAGAAAGTATAGAAGGAAAGGTGTTCGCGTTAAATACAGTGTAAACAATATGGAACTTGCGATCGAAGCTGTACGTGCTGGCACTGGTTTGCGAGAAGCAGCACTATACTATGGCATTCCTCCTTCCACATTGAGTAAACATTGCCACAGAAACGCACCCGTCGGTGGAGGAAGAAAGCAAGAGCTTTCACCTGAAATCGAAAACCAACTTGCCGAGTATTTGCGGGTTTGTGCTATTCATGGTGAAGGTTTGACGAAAAATGAAACAATTTAAAATTACAATTACAATTTTAAATTCAATTGTTGGGAAATGGGCCATTCAAATTACGCAGAAGCGATAAATTAAACATCAACAATAGGTTTAATTGTTTGTAAAAGTTAAAATTACCAGTTATTATTACTGCTTTTCATCATTTTTTAGTTTTTTATAAAAAAATTTAAATGCGTTTTTTAGTTTAACAGTTCACCTTTTCAAAATAAAATTTTGTTTATTGATAAGTTTTTTAATCTTTATTAATTTTTGTTCAAATTTAAAGTAAACTTAGACGTGCTTTAGAGGTGTCTCTTGTGTATTCAGTTTATTTGTTTAAGCCTTTTTTATAGGGTATAATATTTTTGTTTCAGAATACCCCATAAGGGGTAATAAGAAACAAAATTTTTAAAAAAGTTTATTATTTTTTTACAACTAAACGTATTAGTATTAATTGAATTTTATACAAGAAACTTGATACATCGTATCAATACATAATTCAAAAAAAAATTGAAGCTTCTGCCTTAACGTTAAGTCCTAATTCTAACATGCTCTGTTTCTTAAAACCCCGAGTGTTTCTTATTACCCCTTTCTCCCCTACTGCAAGTAACCAAGCCATAATTTTAACACGTAAAAATGAACTTAAAACACAATTTCGTAGAAAACTAAACTTAAAAGAGGTGTTTACATTTGCACGGAAGACGTCGTTCATTTGTCGACAGGATCTTGTTGCCAACCCAAAAGAAAAAAAGTACTAACCACTTATGGGCCTATAAAAACACGCAAAATGCGTATGATTATGAGCTTATAAAAAACAAAATTTTATTATTTTAACTATAACATACTAGTATGGCTTGAAGTGTTGTTTAAATGACGTTATAGTTAGTTGGACACTATTATACCAAAATCTTTTTCGAGGTTAAAAAGTTGATTGTTTATTTTGCGCTATTTGAGAACCAAAAATGAGGTCTACAAGGAAAAAATTAGGCTGGTCCTAACTTTGCAAGAACATTTTTGCATAAAGCTTATAAATTACTTACTTTTATTTAACTCATTTATTATAGGTACCTATATTATCCACGAATGATAGTGACGATTATTTAAAATTATTTCAGTTTAATCCGTTCTTGCACAAAAAAGTGCATGGCAAAACAATTTTACAAATATTTTTAACGTTTGGCTTACCCAAAAAAATTATACCTAACCTATTTTTTCCCCTTCTTGTTCGAAAAAATATGATTTGGAGTGAACAGAAATATAATAGAAAATGATAAAAATACTTACTATGTGAGCAAACCACCTAGGGTACGTGGTTACTACGAATAGTTAGTTTGACGTCATTGTTTGTTGTAGTTAAGTAATAAAATGTGTGTAGTATGCTATTCTTCATACTAGTATGTTATAGTTAGGATAATAAAATTTGGTTAAAGTCTCAAAATAGAAAAAATTCAAAAAAGTATTTAGTTATCAATCATATGTGAATATCATAACTGGATTTTCCATTATAAGGTTATAACCCTTTAAAGGATTTAATAACCCCAAAAAAATATCAGAAACCACTTCCTCAAAACGGAAAACCCAACAAAGATTTTGCATACAGTCGCTTGTACCAAAAGTAAGTCTTGGACCCGCTCAGTTTTGTATACTGGTTTACTGCTAGAAAATTCCTGATGAAAACTTTACTTTGAAGACAATTTAGCTTTAAGACTGAACAAACCTAATTAAAGGTTCAATTTTTAATATTCAATAAAATTTTAATAAACTTAAGTTCCATAAAAACATTATTCAGTATGATTGTATGTGGTTTTTAACCCAATAGAACCTTACCTAAGCTCCCCTCGCCAGCTTCGTTCAGCAGCTGCGCATTTTCAGCTGTCACCAACGCCCTCTTTGTAAAACCACTCTCTTCATCCGTACAAGGTTCACCGCCAACTACCACCAGACCTTTTTCTGATATCAGCACCTCCCTGTCGTCCAATTCTCGTTTCGTGTAGGCCAAATCTTCCTTGAGTTTCGTGCACAGTCTCGCCAGTTGGTCGTGCTCTCGGCATTTATCTCTGTGTTCTCGTTTTAATTGTGAATGTTCTTCTTCTAATTCTTCTAGTCTAAATTGTAAACAAATTATTTGATAATAAATAATATCAAATAATAACTTTTTACGGGTTACTACACCTGTTAACGGGTTATTTTGATACTCAGCGGAACATTTTTGCATTTTTGGATTTAAAATTATATGAAAAGTGGGCCATAAAAAAATGTCGGTCTGTCTATACGTCTATTTGTTTGTCTTTCATCCCGTCAACTTTCGAACCAAACATTTGTAAATGTCCGATATGAAAAATTCTTTAAACGAACAATTCGTCACGTCAACTACGGTTAACATCCGACCCGGACTGGGACAGTTTGCCACATTCGTAAAGCATGTGCCCAACATAATCAAAATTTGGTAATATCTGTGCTATAATTATTAAAAAAATATATTTAATTTCTAAATTAAATTGACAAAAATAAGTTCATTTTAGTTTGGCCACCATAGAGCTAGCTGTACGTCACAGCGGCATTAGCCTCTCTTCCTCAATGGCCAGTCCGGGCCTAGTTAATATTACAGTAAAAACTACAATTACACTGGTCTGCGAATGTTGGGTCAAAAAACTGTCTTAGATTTAAAAACTTTTTTTGGTATTTTTGGGGGTGCTTATTACGAATATGAGCTTTATTTTTTCTCTCGTGTAATTTATGCATAAAACACGTTTTAAAAATAGAAAAAATACAAAACAATTATTCTATTACTTATGCTTATATTTCATTATAATATATCTGTGGCTTGGTTCTAAAAGGGTCAATATCAAAAATTTTGAACGGATACACTGTCAAACATTGTCCGTTTTAGCAGTTTAACAAAAATGTTTATTGAAAACACACGTCCCGTCGGCCCTTGTCGCTTAAAGTCTACATTTATCTCACAAGCACTGACATTGGCTTTTTTTAGATTATATAGATCTGAAAAAAATTAGTTCGTCGGTACCGCGGTATAACTCAAAATACGGAAAAAGTGACAACTTACTCCAAGGCACTTGATAATACATCTGGTTACAGATGCATTTGTTAAATTATTTTTTTTTTTTTTCAATTACAATCACAATTTTTTTTGCCCTGATCTAAAAGTAAATTTTTCTTACTAATTCGAGGGCGCAAAATCCGAATCTGACTTTAGAAAAATTCCAGCACCTCACAATTTTGAGATATAAGTCCAGGAAATAATTACGTTTTTTTTTAAATCTTAAAAAAAAACAGTAGGAATTTGAATATTTTAGGGTATATTAGAAAGAAAATACGAGGAATTCAAAAATCCATATGCGAAGGACCTACTATCACAGTAAATATGCGAAAAAAAAATAAAAAGCTTAAAACTAAAGGGCAGAGTTTACTTAATTTCTCATTTGTGGCAAAACTATCAAATTTGTGTAAAAATTTTATAGGACTTAATTTGGAGATTATAAAATTCTCTACAAAAATATATTTACAAATATTTTTTTATTTGGCCTAGTTTGTTTTTTATCAATGTTAAGGCATGCAAAAATTCGTTACTGTGATTTATAGGGTTCCAGACTACTTTTCAGATGTACCCTTAGGAAGGTAGTAGCTCTCTTAGGGCTCATTTCCGGACCAACCTTTATAGAAACTTTTTTCATATTTTTGGACCTTAAAAATGTTTTAACTTATTTCTGTATCACCCTGTATAGCTTTCAAACATCACCTTTTAAATCCAAGACAGGAGTCTTCTCTATGAGTTCCCATGCGGAGAAACTGCGACATTGGTCACAAGTTGTTCAGAATTCAATAAAAAATTCTAAAGAATAAATTGTATAGTCTCAAATGTAAGAAAAATACCTAAGCACTAATAGCTAATAATAACTAGGTACCCTGTTCTTAAAAACAAGATTTTTCTCCACTTACCTATCCTTTAATAATTCAAGTTGGTACGTCTGTGCAGCTTTGTCATTGTCCAACTGGGCATTGGCTATCATCGCTTTTCGAAACTTCTCTTCTAGTTCTTTTAATTCGTTCTGTAAACATAATTTATTTATTACAACACTTTCGCCTTCTTCCATATTTCACTCAATTTGGTCTCAATATTAAACTCTACACGCGTCTATCCGTATTTTATGAATTAAAGATCGCTTTTTTTATGAACCCGTTTTATCAATCGGTGTCGCGTTTAGTAGTATTGGACAATTGTCAAATATTTAAATTACATAAATGGGGAGCTAAAATAAATCAACAGGACACTCAAGAATTTTTTTGCAAGTGGCAAAAACCGTTATAGATTTTAATTCGTATTTGTTAAAGCCAAAATGCCACCCTCCTGTAATAGCAACATAATATCGTCGGCTTACAAGTAAAGAGCACTAAGTCCAAAAACATGGTTTTGTGATATTGACAAATTTAACTTTTACTGTTGTTTTTTTAATTTTTGTAATAATTGTTACAAAAATGCGCGTTTCGCCAAACAAACACTAAGTCGCTTAGTGCAGAAAAATTTGAAATAATCTACAAGTAAAACGCACTAAGTGCACTAAGTGACTTAATGCCTATTGCCAGATAAAATTTTATTCAAAATCAAACTGGTGCGTTTTGTATAGTGGGTAACTCTCTTGGCAGTCCACCTAGAGGTAAGTTCGGTTTACCTGTACATAGATCATCAAAAATTAATTACAGTACCATACCATTTTTGCAAAAAAGTGACTTAGTGCCTTTTACTTGTAAGCCGACGATATATTCCCATTTAAAACAAAATCTAACTCTTCCCCCTATTATTTGATTTTTTTACTAGATCTTATGTTTTATTAAAGGGATATTGTCAGGGAGAATACAATTTCTATATATGTAGTATGCTGTACTGATAAGTGAAAATACCTTACCCCTACGATGGTTTTTTTTACCCCTCTTTTCTCTAATCTAAAATCGTGCTTATTGTTTGCTTTTTAGTTTATAAAATATAATTTATTTGTGGATTAATGCGTTATAATTAAGTGGTATGTGTATTAAGTATAAATTATATTCTCTTCCTAAATATCAATTCGTGATACTAGGTTAGGTACCGGTGCTTTTTTTTCAAATTTTACTCATATTAATCCCAATTTTTGGAAAATGCAACTCCTGCTAAAGCAGTCGTTGCATTTTCGTCATTGGGATTAATATTCGTAAAATTTATGTAAAAAACCACCGATACCTAACCTAGTATCACTTATGATATTACCCCTGATAATATCATAAGTAATACTAGGTTAGGTATAGGTGGTTTTTTACATAAATTTTACGAATATTAATCCCAATGACGAAAATGCAACGACAGCTTTAGCAGGACTCCTGAGGAGTTACATTTTCCAAAAATTGGGATTAATATAAGTAAATTTGAAAAAAAAGCACCGGTACCTAGCCTAGTAACACGAATTGATATTTAGGGAGAGAATATAATTTATATTTAATACACATACCTCTTAATTATAACGTATTAATCCACAAATATTTTATAAATTAAAAAGCAAACAATAAGCACGATTTTAGATTAGAAAAATTATGGGTAAAAAAACGATCGTAGGGGTAAGGTATTTTCACTTATCAGTACAGCATACTACATATATATATAAATTGTATTGTCAACTGTAATATCCTTAGTGCAAAATGAAAATTAATTTGAATTTTATTTATTCGGCCATAGTGGATTTGGGCAAACATAAACCTATCAATACTTTACAAAAACAGTTTTATGTATATGGTGATACAAAATATTTACCCGATACAAAAAAAACTGCAAGGTAAAATAGGAAAATAACGATAAATGTTCCAATGGCACACTAGAAACTGATCATAGAATTGAACTACGCGAACCTAGTTTTTAGTGCACGAGGCGCAGCCGAGTAAAAAAAGCACTCGATGTGCAGTGAAATGGTTTGCGTCGAAGTGAGTATACTATTTTTCCTACGACCCAACACCTAAACATAAAAAAAAACGCAAAAAATTATCTTAAAATTAGTTTGTCAATTTGAGGTTATGTGTTTGACGTTTACTAATTTTCTGACAGCAGATATGTTAAATCAGCTGATTATCACCTTCCAACCGCTGTCATAGGCAACTGGTGGGAAATAGGCGCTAATAGTCACTAGGTCGTAGGAAATAGTATATTTCCAACCTAATAAGAAAATGAAACATTTCCAACTCGAGAGATGCTATTTGGCCGAGGCGTAAAATACTACAGCGATTCTCACTAGAATTTTCTACAGTATAAAATTCCCGATATAATTGTAATATGATTGGACAGAAATAAACACGTGATCAGAAATATTGTAAAATGATTGGTTGATAAAAAACGTTAAAAAATAATCATTGCAATTCCTTACCCTAATTTCCCTAAGGCTCCCTCCTCCATCTTCAAGTGAATCTTCTGAACTTCTCCGACTGGAAAGGTACCTTGTGCCTCCCAGAACAGCTGTCTGCGCAGACCTGGGGGTCCTGGCCAAGGGCTCGGCCAGCATGTCAAACTGTCTGTCAGCATTTTCCTCTTGCTCCTTTTGTTGCCGCTCCAACTCTCTCATTCGAATTTCCCGCGCCTCAGCTCGAGCCTGCCGTTTTGCCCACAACCGAGCTTCAGCCTGCAACAAAAAAGATATTCTTTATTAACCCTCCGTTAACCAGGTGGAAAAAAATAAAGTTATTAACCAGTTTATTAAACCCCAATATAAAATACACAGAAAAAAATAACAAACACCATGAGTTTCAATAAAAATATTTCTATGATAATTAAATATATAATAAACTTCACTTAGATAATTATAAAAAAACAAAAAACTCATTTTTTGAATATTCTGAGAAACTTTATTAAAAACGTTACCAAAAAATGCAACTTCGAACAAATTTCATTGCGAAAAAAAATAATTGGTATTATATTCATTTAAACATAAGCACTGCTTATTAAGCAGCTTTGACATAATGGTTTCAAGTAATCAATACAAGCGTTTCCAGGGAGCTCCCACATTAATCTTCCATGGGATGTCCCATATTCAGCCCCTAGAGGCCTTCAGGCAATGCGAAATATCTGCATTAGCCTTAAAGAGCTTTTGGGTCGCTAGTCTCATAAGACTCCCATAATGTACCTTTAAGACTCCTATAATATGTCAATAAGCCTTCGTTTGCTGGATTTACCCCCAAATAAATAAATAATGTTAGTCAGCCAGCAACAAATATTTTTCTGGCTGAAATAAGTTTCCGCCAGCAGAATATGTATAAAATACTAACTTGGTAATAAATTATAAGCAATATGTAGCATATTTTAACTTAAAAAAATTGTAAAATGTTAAACTAAATTTGGGACGCCATCAACCATGTGGGGTCCCACAGACTTTTACTCACTCCTATTTCACAACGGTTTTTCTCACAACTGAGCTCAATACACGGAATGAGCCTTTGAAGTGTTTTAGGAAGATACACGGAAAGAAATTAGTGGGCTCTGCGCTATACATTATAAGATATTTGGTAACAGTGGCAAATTATAGTGATTTAAGCTATAGATTATAAGGGACACAATAACTAATAATGTTAAAAATAAATTGGAAACGATTATATATATTACAGACACGATTATATTTATTACAGGCACTATTATAAATTTACAGAAATTTTATTATATTATAAAAATTATTAGCACGGACAATAATTAAATCTATTTAAGCTATAAATGCCATACTATTTGTTATATTTTATTATTCACTAAACAATTAAAGTATTTCATATAAATTTTTACACTGACTGCCATAATTGTAAGAGAAAGCCTTGTATTTATATAATAAGCGATTATAATTTGCTTGGTATGTGTGTTATAGCGCTCCTAGCTATAATTTTTTTTTCCGTGTAGACGAGCGGACGTGCCCATAGAATTAGACTAAAAATGTTTTTTGTTTAAAATAAACTCGTTGGGGTTTGTCAGACACCTACCTGGTTCACGGAGGGTTAAAATAGGTATTTGCATATAAAGGTAAAGTTGCTCAAAGAAAAGCTCTCGCGCATGAAACAGACTCGCAATTTGAACGCGTCCAACAAGTAGTGCGCAGTTTGTGTTTAGCTTTTCTTCTATAGATATTTGGCGAGGGGTAAACATCCCTGAAATTTATTGTACAGACCCAAGAAATTCCTATGGGAATTCCCTCGGATTCCTCAGAAGTCCCGAATTCATTCATTCATATATGATAGTAATATAATATTATTAAGAGAAGAATGCTAGCTCAAACAGTTTTCTTATACAAATTAGTTAATTTTTTAATTGACTGTCCATTTTTGCTTGAACGTATAACGTTTCTAGTACCTTCAAACACAAGAAATTCATTATCTTTCTTTATTAACCGCTCAAGAACTAATGCACATCAAAATTGTCCTATAATGGCATGTTTATCTACTTCTAATGTTTACCTAAATAATATTGATATCCACGCATTGAAACTGCCTTCTTTTAAAAATATTGTAAAGGAAATACTTCCTAACTCAATTAGAATCAATAATTGATTCTCTCACTCATATATTTATATATTATATTATTAAGTATTATATAGTATATATAGTAGATTTTTAATTCTTCTAGTTTATATATTATGTTAGATTATATATTTTTCCTGTAATTGGGCTTGTCCTGTTGGAAATAAATGAATATTATTATTATATTATTATTATAATATAATAAATATAATATTTTTTCACGAAAAAATAGCTAAATACATCCAGAATGAAAATTTATACTCCGTCCAGTTATGCAAGATAGTAAGGGACACGGCCCGTTTTACACCACAGAGCGCATAAATAGCATAATTATGCATAAATCGTAGTATATCAAAAATTTAACAGATATCGGTACTGTTTTCCTGGAAAGGGAATATCCAAAGACTCGCATAACAAGCATAGTACATAAGAATGCGATGCCAGGATTGGCTTGATGTGTCGTCATGTATCTTGTAATGGTTGTTATACGAGCCTCTGGACAGGCCTTAAGTTGTAATTGTAACCTAAAAATTTGACGTTTTCCTTTTGTTCAATATAATTTACGTTTGTACAATATGTAGACTATGCTAATTTAGTGTGAGTGTATGAAGAATAAACCAAAAAAATACCTTTTTCAATACCATACAAAATAACATTAAGTATAAACATTTTTTTATGTAACTTTCTCTTCTTTTATTAGCTTTAACCACCGTCAATCATTGTCATAGACAAAAAATGTCACAATATTTTTATATGTTAAAAGGTACGAGTTTTTAACCAATTTGTTTTTTCGGTTGTGTTCCTTTAAGGAAGATTTTTTGGCCATTTTAGTGTGCCGCGACGGTTTATTATACTGGAAATTCAATAAAACCTGCAGTGACTCAGTTGCGAATGTGTAGTAAAAGGCGAAGATCGTACCAGTTCGGGTGCGACTCGCGTAATTTCGTCGAACCTTCGCAAAGGCGGAACCCTGACACGAAAGCAACAGAGGTATGAGTCACTGCAGGTTTTATTAAATTTCCAGTATAGTCAATGTGCATAAAAATTAAGCAAAAGACGTTTTTTATAATTTTTAAGTAAAAGCTAGTTTTGGTACATTAAGCTGCCAAAACTAGCTTTTACCTATATATTTTAAGAAAAAGCTTTTCTCTACGTCCATGGCTTTTGCTAAATTTTTATGCACTGCACATTGGGACTTTTTGTGTGTGTGTTTTTTTTTTCAGGACAGAGTAAATTTTCTACTGTACCGGTTTGGCTCTTGGCGGTTACTTCAATTTACTCACATTAAAAAAAATTAATAAGAATATTTCAAAACAATAAAATTTATCAGATAATAATTTTGATATTAAGTATGACAAACACATACTTCACCGCTCGATTGGTGCATAAAAGTCGTAATAACATCAGACGCGTCGTCATAATTTTCCTCACTGTCATAATACTCCTCACTGTCGTAATCCACAAATATATGGTCACTTTTCGCATCACTATGATCGATATTGTTGTTCTGTTTGTCCAGAAGATTTTCCGACTTTTCCTGGTCACTCTCTGAAAATTCAGAAGTCTCCGACATTTCTACGACGAAAAACTACACACAAATAATACAATAGACTGTGGAGTAATTCCCGTTATCACAAGTAGGTATTTACTAATGATAAGATTTCCTTTCAAGTATTATTAAATAAAAAGTAACGATTTTTTTTTAAGGCGTGCGAAATTTGAAATAAAACCGAATATTTTTTTAATTTTAGTTTTTGTGTTTTAAATGGAGTTCGATTCGAGTAACCTTGTACCTATACAGCTAGATTTTAAATCAGCATATTTTTATTATGTGTTCTAATGATATTTGTCAGACATTTTTGTGGTTTCTCCAACGATACAATTATATTTATTTCAAATTAATTACATGATAAGTCTTATCAGAACTCACTTCCCGTTGAAAGATAAAATAACCTTACAAATCCAAAACTATGCATTCCTAAAAAATATCCTATCATGGCTATTGCTCTGGTTTTAAGAAAATACAAGACCAAACCCGTAGCCCTCCTGGGATGGCCATCCCATCGATGGGGTAATTAAAAGAAAAAATCTAAAAATCTGACAGTGCCTTAATTTTGTTACGTTCCTGCTCGAAAATAACGGTAAGGTAGTGACTTGGGAAATTATGGAGATAATGACCTGTCATGGCTATTTCTCCGGTTTTAAGAAAACATAAGACCAAACCCGTAGCCCTCCTGGGATGGCCATCCCATCGATGGGGTATTTAAAAAAAATCTGACAGTGCTTTAATTTTGTTACGCTCCTGCTCGAAAATATCGTTAAGGGAACGTTCAAGTATTACGTAACACTCCTGGGGGGGTGGGGGTCATTTTGCAGTGTTACGCCGATGTTAATGGTATAGGAAAATAGCGTTACAGGGGGGGGGTCCAAAATGATCAAAATTTGCGTTACGTAATACTTAAACGCTCCCTAAGGTAGTGACTTGGGAAAATTATGGAGATGATGACTTTTTTTTTGGTCATTTACTTTTCACTGTCGTGTAATGTTGGGGAATTTTCAATCTTGGGTAAAAAGCAAAAATCGCCGTCTTGGGTAAAAAGTTGAGAAGGGAAAATCTCAATTTTTATTTCTGCCTCCTATCAAAAAAAATCTAGCCGCATTATTGAGTTCGGTTTAGAAGTTAAAGTGCTATGACTCCCAATTCTTAGGTATGGCGGTGTTTTGAATTTTTGGTGAATGCGCATCTGAATCTCTTTGTGCTCCTGATAAAATCTGAAATGGCGCCTATGCGTTAACCCTGGAGAACCAACGTGGGGGTCTGCTTGGTCCTTATCAAACTGTAAGCGGACGTTCAATGCATATATGCTTTATTATGTATAAATACTCAAGAGTGATCTGTAGATTTTTTTAGCCAACGTGGATACTACTGTTACTATTATTTTCGTTAGCAGACCCCCAAACAATAAAAAATAATAAACTGAAAAAACATTTAAAATATTTAATCATAAAAAAATTATACAAAATATTTAGTAATCTTATGGGAAATAAAACTTTGAACACCTTAGTAATGAGATATCTTTTATTTATTTATTTTATTTATTTTTATTTATTTTATTTATATCGTCATCTAAAGGCTCTAACGGTCTAACTCCAAAACGTCATATTTTTCAGGAGACGTAAAAAACGATTTAAAACTTAATTATAGCAATTTAGAACTTTAAAACTAGCTTGTTCACAGGTAAAAATGTTTGAAATGTGTTAATGTATTTAAAACTTTTCATTGTTATCAATTTTATATAAATTATTTGAAAATTAAATTTTAACCACAGAATCTAAATTCACTAATGGTCTAACTCCAAGGGAAGATAAAGGAGGATACCTATCGTATTATATCGCGTAATATTATTACAAAAAATTTATATTTTTATATTTAATATATAATATTACTACTAGGTAGGCATAATATATATACATTATTAATGGCAATAATTATAATTATCATCAAACAGTAAATTAACAAATATTTGAAACGGGATCCCCTGTTGTCGAGAAATAGTTTGACATTAGTGACAGTTCTCATTTAATTGTTTTCTCACAATCATATGATGGAGTTAGACACTTAGCGACTTAAAATATTTACATTTTTGCATTTTTTGAGGCTGATATTTTTGAAGTATGTTGGTAATCAGATAATGAAGCAAATTTGATAAAAATCTCATTTTTGAAAAATTTGGAGTTAGACAACTAGAGCCTTTAGTGGACGATATATAATTTATGAAAATTATGATTTTCGTTTAAAAAAGGTTCTTTTGCTGCATAAAAATTTCCAATATCGGACTTTTTGCACTGCGTCTCGTAAAGGGTGTTCTCTTAAATAATTAAGTAAATTTTCACTTCCTTCTTCCCGAGCCTGTACGCCTTTTAACCGTTTCTTCCTGAACCATTTTTCCTATATCTTAACAAAACTCTCCGAATCATTAAACTTTGCCAAGTCCACTTGCTCACATCCTGCTTTCAATAACCCATTAGCTTGAGCTTTCTTAAAATCATTTAACTGATGCATTTCTAATTATGTACTTAATTGAATTAATTATATTAAATCCTTTATTGATTATGTACTTTATAATTATTATAAATAATTTTGACAAATATTGTCAACATTGATAACTGCATTGTTTGTAAACAATTATTCAATTTACACAACTAGATTTTCTATCTGTTTTTTTTTTCGGAACCAACTGTATTATGTTCTTATGCGAGCCTGTGAATAGGCACTTATCCATTACCACAAAGAGCCAATTCAAATAAAATACTTGAGTTTTGACCAAATAATCTGCATTTCGGAAAATATTTATTTTTATAATTGTATAAATTAGTCAAGCGTTTATGTTATTTCGTTACATAAAAGCAGTTCATTCCAAATTTGAGCTATTTTATGTAAACCAATTATTTTTTATTTGCAATAACACGTAGTTTGATAGATCCATTTATGGACAGCATTGCTAATTTAAATTCTTAAAAATAGTGCGACATGGAAATAAATAAAATCAAGATAAAGAAGGACTTTTCCCCAGGGTTGTTTGCCTTTGTCCGGGTGGACAATACTGGACGGAAGTTATCAAATTTTGGCGGACTGTACAAAAAGAAAATGATTTTGTTCACAAATTCTGGACAAAATTCGACAAAATAAAAATAAAACACTGCTGCCACATACGTTCATTAAAATAAAAAACGAAAAAAAAAATCAAAAATAGTTTTCAAAAAAAAATTAAATTTTTCAAAAAAAACTTTCTTTTTTCGTAAATCCAAAAATAATTAAAAAAATATTCTTTGAAAAAAGTTGTTTTTACCCCCATTTTACCGCCTTACCCCAATCCGATTTTTGCCAAAAACAATCTCGGCCTGGAACTTTGGATAATCAACCTATGGTCCAAATTTGAAGTCTTTAGCCCGAAGCGTTCTTGAGTTATCGTGGTCACACATTTCCCAGACACAGACCGACAGACAGACCGATCGAGAGATTTTTTTTTGACCGAACGCAAGACTATCCCGGGGGAAAACAACACTCAAATAATCAAAGCAAAATAAAACAAAAAAATGAATAAATATTTTTTTTTCAAAAAAAAAATTATTTTTTTTTTCGATTGTAAAAACGAAAAAAGTTTGAAACATTTTTTTATTTTTTTAAGGTACTATTTCCGTCTAGAAGGCCAAAAACAAGCAAATTTTCAAGATTTTTTTTCTCAGAACCTTTATTAAATATAGTTACAAAACTTTTTTCACAACATAATTTCATTGTTTGAGAACACAAATTTTTTTTTTCAATTTTGATTTTTTTTTCTAATTTATTGAGGGCGCCAAAGTTGATTGTTCCAAAAATCCTTGTCCCATTGCGGACAGTTAATCTCAGGATTGGTAAGTCCGAAACAAAAAATTCAAAACAATTTCTGAAGAGGAAGGTTTCGGACAGGGTAATATACAACCATTGATGAAAAATCGATAAAAATAAAAAATGGTGGATGTTTGAAAAAAAAAAGGGTGAAAAAACGACCTTTTTTTTCATAGTTTCTTCCTTGTAAAATTTTGTTTTTTTTGTTTTTTCGCCAAATTGTGGTATATTACCTTGCGGGACATGTTAATAAATAAAACGCGCTAAGATTTATTAAAATCGGTTCAGCCAATCCGGAGATCAACTGTCCGCAGTTTGAAAAAACTTCATTTCGAGAAAATCGCGTTTAAAGTTTTTACATCTGCTTGGAGCCAACACGCGCGCGCTCACTAAAAGTTATTATCATTAATCGGAATAAATTCAGTTATGACTCATCAACGTTGAAAACAAACACAGAAACATAGGCTTACGGAATAATTTTGCCGAATTATGAGGGAAATTTTTATAAAGGTCACTAAATCGAAACATTTGACGACTAATTTGTTACACACAACAATATTGAATATACATATTAACTATAAACATGTAAATATATCGGTGTTTTTCGAAGAAAATAAAAATGTAAATATTTAAAACCTCGCTTCAACGATAGAATCGACACGGCGCCTATGCGAGCACTGGACATTCGCCGATGACTGCTAATAACTAAAAGGCCAAACGAACGGACACTTTCAAAGTTCCTTATTTTTTCATGTAACACATTTGTAATGCATTTTGAATCCAAGAATTTTTTGTCTAGGTCGTTTCTTGGCGATTTTGGGAAATTCGAAACTACCGTATAATACGAAAAAGTCAATATCCTAAGGCTGTTAGCCTTTGTACTACATAATGATCGTACAGATATGTAGGTGGACCACATCTATTTTACATTCTTAAAAATAATTTTGCAACATGAATAAAAATTTAGACAGATAATATTTATTTTTAGATATAAATACGTTTTGTTTGTAGATATTATTGCTATCATAATCAGAGGTCGAACTTTTGGTATTCATTCCGGAAGCTCGCAAAATTTACTATGTTTAAACATATTACATTATAAATATAATTAATTACACTGTGCGTCAGAAAATTTAGGCAAGAGATCTGTCAACGTCAGTCGTTAATTTAGTACCACTATAGTCGAGTCCCCAAGGGGTTTCACTACTTTGGGAACGTTCAAGTATTACGTAACGCAAATTGTACCAAAATTCATACACTTAACACCCCATTTCTCGCTTTATTAAAGGCTTTAGAGATTTAATATTTTGGTTAACCCCCAAAATAGGGGGTGTGTTAGAGGGGGGGAAGGCCCAAACACTTTTTTGCCCAATTCCTTGTTCAGCGTAACTTTTTTGCTGTTTTTAAGTTTTAATCTTAGGCTTTAAGCCTAGTGACTAAAAATAAAAAACAATCCGTAATGCTTCGCACTCCATAGTATAATCTTTACTCTGATCGTATATTGATTTTTTTTTCTCGATATACTTTTTGGTCATCATATGACCTTTTTTATGTATTTTTATGTATAGGATCATAATCAAAGTAAAATAAAGCAAAAAAAAATACGCTGAGAAAAGAATTGGGCAAAAAAGTGCTTGGCTAAAATTAAAATTTCCCAAGGAAATTCTTGCGTTAGTAAAAAAATTATTGCTTTTTTTACGTTTCTGGACTTTTTATTATCCAAAAATATGATTTCCGTAAAAAATTATGGGCCATAATATGCATTGTATTTGTTTTTTTAGAGATTGTATAACTCGAGGTATAACTGTTATTACATTTCACGGGATAATTTTATTTGCCATAAAATCAATACTAAAACATCTATAAAATCAAACATCAAATAAAAAATCCAAAAATAAACATGCTCTTTGACTTGCGCTGTTAGTCTAGTTAATAAAATATATTTAATATAAATTTTATTACATGGTTCCCATTGGGAACTTCCCAATTAATATTCAACTTCAATGTATTTTACAACCAAAATTGAGATTTCCCTGACTCAAATTTAAATATATTCCATATACAAAATAATCTTATTTAAATAATTTTAATAACAGTAATTATGTACCAAGGTAGAGAATATATTTTTTATAGCCGAGCGTATTATATCCTGAGCAGCGAGGGATTTAAGAGTGCGAAGCTATAATAGTCTTCTCTACCGTGGTTTATACATTAGTTTTTTCACTACTAGCACCATTTAACTATATTTATTCAAATTATAAAATAAATTATTAACAGAAATAATATTTCTTGAAAATTTTATGAAAATCAAGTAGCCTTGATCAATGACATCTGCTCAAGTAAATACTTTGAACTGACGTTTAAAAATTTATTTTTTTTATATTTTATTCACAATATTTAGCTAATTATTGATTGTATTAATTGGTAATAATTATAATTAATTACAGTTAATAAATAAAAAGTTATTTAAAGCTATTTTCTTGCGTTTAATTAGTAAAAATTGCACAAAGAACTGAAACATCTAAAGTGGCAGATATCAACTGTTTATAAAATTTACTCCTACTAGGAGAGAATAGTATATTAAAGTACTAGTTTCATAACATACGTGTTATGAAACGAGTGCTTTATACAATTTTTTCTATGTTGCTCTATAATTTAAGAAAACTTACATTTAAATTGATGACTGATTTAGGGATTTTTGTTTTGGATTGGCATTACAGTTTACACCATGTTTAAAATTCTAAGAATAAATGATATTTTTATATATTTTATAGTCATATCTTCTCTTTTTTACTGCAATTAACCAAGCCACAATTTTAACATGGTAAAAATAACCTAAACACAAAATTTTGTAGAAAATTCAACTTTAAAGCGACATTGTCATTTGCACGGAAAACGTCAAGCGATAGGCCAGGTCTGTTGCCAACACAAAAGAACAAAAAGTACAGACCTCTTATGGGCCTATAAGAACACGCAAAATGCGTGTGATTATGAGCTTATAAGGGTCGCAAAATAGAAAACATATTATTTATCCAATACATACAGATAATAAGACAATTACCAGTTTTATTTTAAATAGATAAACTCAATAATAACCCCCGCGTGGCTTTTACTTTATTGAGTGGATAATTATTTATTTTAACTGTCACTTGTCAAATTATTTTCTTTTAAATGTCATTAAAATTTTTAATAAAAATATGAATTCCTAAGCTATTTATTGGATAAAACCTTGTATGGCACTCATGGGTAAACCGATATTGCCCTCTCGAAAATTAACCTGCTTGGCTGACGCCTCGTTTGGTTAATTTTCTCATGGGCAATATCTTACTTTACCCACTAGTACCATAAATAAATATATAGTTATAGGTGAAGAAATTTGATTTCAAAGTCTGAAAACATGATAAATGGCATGATCTAAAGTTAGTAGTGAAATAAATAATTTATTATTGCATTAAATAAATCGACACTTTACAAATTTTAATAAAAATCTGAATTTTTCCACCAATTTCCCTTGACTTTTCAATACGGCGTTTTGCGCGACCGGAAGATATTGTCCGATTTTGATAATTTTTTTTGTTATGCTAGTATACATCTAAGGCAACTTTTTCGAGTCGAAACTATTAATTTGAAAACTTTCGCACCACTCTACTGGGTAGTGACTATCTGATAGTATCTAGCTTACGCGGTTCTATTAAAAAAATCATTAAATAGTTCTAGAATCCAAAATTTTATAAATTATGAGCGAATATTAAAAAACATAAACTAAGTATCTATTTAATATGTGCCTAATGGAAAGTTAGGGTACCTACACTGCCGTACTACGCTAAAAAAGCAGTAACTCCATTTGTCGCATAGCAGCGTTTTCAAAATATTACATCAGAGTTGACGTGACTACGTTGCTATGAGACAAATGGAGTTACTGCTTTCTAGCGTAGTGGGGCAGTACAGATGCGGCATGATAACGAGAATGGCGTATACTGTACGTTTAATAATAAACCTCCTACGTATTTATAAGATTATAATTAAATATTCCTTAATTAGTTAATGATTTTTAGTATGATTCATGAGATTTGCATATTACGTACATCAAATATTCTTTTAAATTTTTTAACTATAGTTGAGGAGTGCCAGATCAAAACCCGGACATCTGCATAAAAAAAAAGAGTTATTAAGGGTTTAGGAATTGGTGGGAACTAATAAATAATTCTGCAAAAGAAATTGAGCCAAAGCGCACTTTAAGTATTTTTAATTACATCGGCACTTAGTGCTACTAAGAGTGCCGATGTATTGAAATCTTCGCCGAGAAGTCAAAATCTTTGACCACGTTTTTTTTTCACATTTCTTGACGTTTTAGTCGAAATCAGTAAAAAAATTTTTTACGTCTGTCTGTCTGTCTATCTGGGTGTAAACTCTCTAACTCCATTTCTACATGAGATATCGGCTTGCGGTTTTTTGCATGTTGTTTCTTATCGTATTCCGAAGAGCTGATTAGATTTTGG
This sequence comes from Brachypterus glaber, assembly GCA_958510825.1. Classification (NCBI taxonomy): domain Eukaryota; kingdom Metazoa; phylum Arthropoda; class Insecta; order Coleoptera; family Kateretidae; genus Brachypterus; species Brachypterus glaber. Next base: position 14,654,862 of record OY294044.1, on the reverse strand, counting down.
GGGTAAACGATTGGGGGTAAGGGGGTAAAAATTGGGTAAAACTCCTATTTTTAGCTTTTTTTGTTTATAATTAAGGCAATTATTATTGTATTTGGTTAATTTAGCACTTATATAAAAGATAATTTTAAATTGGTCAAAAAATGTTATAAACAACGTTTTCCTAAAACACATTGTTTTCGAGATATTGGCGTTTAAAGCAGTAAATGGTTTTTTTAGCATATCTCACATATTTATAACCCGATTTCAAAAAATTATATTTTAAATAAAAGCTCTTTTTAAGACCTATAAAAAATATTATATACAGTTTTTTGCTAGAATATAATTTTTTAAAGATACATAATTTAAAATCAAACAAACTTGCAAACTAGTTGGCTCTAGTGTAAAATAGTGCCGATGCTTTGACAGGGTGCTTGCAACGTTTCATCTAGTTTACATTTAAAATACTGCTGCCGTATAAAAACCCGCCATCTTCACCTAAATTGCCGGATCAAAACCAGATTATCTGCACAAAAGTCAAGTAGCTTTGTATTAAGCCAGAAATAATGACATAATTGCAAACTTCGAGTTATAGAATGGGCCCTGGAGCTCTGTATTGCTGTTTTGCTTTCCCTGCTTAAGCTGACAAAAAGCCTTGGTTTAATAAAAAAAATAAACTAAAAAATAGAATATATTTTCAAACAAAATTAAAAATGGCTCCCTGGATTAGTAAATGAGGCTCTCTATGCCTACCAGTGAACTGGGAATACACTATGTAGTCCTCAGCTTTCCCCTTTCTCTATGGGTTTGTTTTGGTTCTCGAAAATCGCAGATCGGAACCGGTGTTTTCGCTATGCCGCGAATAAGGTTTTTTGTTTTATTTCTTTTTATTGCTTGATTTGGTTCTTGAAAATCGCAGATCGGAAATAATTATTTTCCTAAATGAGCAACTATTTTTGTCATATTTAATATTAAACATTATACTGTTTATGAATATAATTAAATTTAGTAATTTTTAACTGATTCTTGTTGATCTATTTACCACAACAACGTGGTAAACACAAACATTTTTTAGATTAAAACTCGTCACCCCAGTATTGGTTTGTCGTATCTCCAAAAATCCATTTTCGGGAAGTTGAGTTTTAAGATGTTTTTCTAAATATCTTGCAAATCTTATGCTGGATCAGTTTCAACTCTTATTCTTACAATATTTTAATAAAAATACTATGCAAAAGTGTTTTTATTTAATTAATTGAAGGTTCCATTTATTTTATATAAGAAAATCTATATTGGACAATTTACGTATTTTTTTTTTTCAGTATTGGTTTGTCGTATCTCCAAAAAGAAACCAAAAAACTAATTAATTAGGATCATAATGATATGATTTTATATTTGAAAGAGTGCAGAAGAGTTATTAATGTTTGGAAATAAAGAACTAAATTTAACAAAAAAGCGAGGTTATGTTTAGGATTTTTTCTAAATAATTAAATATCAATATATAAGTAGGTATAATTAAACCAAGTTTACTTAGTTTTTTGTATAAGGCGTTGTTAAATTAGTATGGTTCACTAATTAACTTAAGTTTTTTCAATAGGTTTGCGCAAAATTTAGGTTGGAAATCTGAGAAATTGTCACATCTCTATAAAAATTCAAAATAATGACTCAAGTTACACCTCAATGATGTGACATTATTTATAAGATATTTTGGTTTAAATTATAGCGCCTTTATTATTTATATGGGTTTAATAGTTATTAAATTATTTGCAAAAACAGGTAGCAATTTAACTACTGTTTTGATTAAAAATAATTGTTAATTTAAACAAGACGATATTAGGTTTAAATTTGACCAAAATTAAAGAAAGAATATTTTTTTTGTAAACAAATTACCTAAATGATGTAAGAACCAAGTTTCAGGTAAAATTTTTTGGTCAATTAACCTGTTTTCACACTATTATTATATTAATAACTACTACAATAATCCCTATTGAAAATGACGGGTCTGCGCGGGTATAAACGTTGCATAGACCGGACTTGAGCGGGTGAATTTCATCCGCTCAAGTCCGGTTTATGCACCATTTATACCCGCCCAGACCTGTCATTTTCAGCAGGGTGTAATTAAATTTATATTTTTTTATTTAAGATAATATTTTTGATTAAATTATATCTTCTTTTAAAAAATGGAGATACGACAAAACAATTTTGAAATTTTAAAATATTTTGTGGACATACGACAATTTATTTTAGAAATTTAAGCATATATTGATAAAATGTTTGTTGGACACTAAAGTACTTAACTGTAGTAAATATGTAAAAATCTCAAAATGTCCGAAAATGGAGATACGACAAACCAATACTGGGGGGACGAACTACCAAACACCGTCGTCATTACGTAAAAAAGATTTCGTTAAATATTTAACTATAAATAGTAGATATTAACTGTTGTTGTGGTAAATTCAATTTTTGTTGGGAAATATCCTAAAACTATATTTACCAGCTTGTTGGTAGCTATTAACCAAAAATACTTGTGACTCTGTATACGCCAGATTATTTGGTTGTTACAAATATATTGTTAGATTTTACCAATCGTCCTCTCAGTGTACAGTACAGTGTTTGAAGGCAAATCCAAACGGGTGAGTGGCTACGACGAAGGGGGGAGGTATCACCCGCGCTCTCTTCTTTAAGTCATAAGGCGTGCGTGCGTGCAAGTGAGAATACCCACATTCCTCGCATATTTTCCATAGCCACACATCCGTGTGTCGAACAATAAGTTGTAATGTTTAACTAGACCGATACATAAGAAGCGCAATTCGTCGGGAAACAAATTTAAGTAATGAATTACAGAAAAAAATAATACCGCGGATATCTACTGTTTTTAAAGTGATTTTTTTCAATAAAGTTTTAGTTTAATTTACACGATAGCAAAAAAGTCCAAACACTTCAAATAACATAATTAGTATTACATACTCGTTCATACATACAACAATAAAGACAGGTTTTCTTTATTTTTAACAGGGATGCCGATTTTTAATCGATTTCTTTGAAAATCGATTCCTTACCATATGGTTTTTACCTGGTAAATACCGGTAAAAACCAGAAGGAAAATCCCACTGGGATTTTGTGATGTGCTAGAGTGACAGGCAAGCAAATGTTTTCAAATAAATTTGTAAAAAATAAAAATCGACAGTGGTTCACAGTTGTGTTCCAAGTACCTAAGTAGGCGAGCAAATTTTAAAACTCGGTCTTCGTATCCATGAAAATCATAGGTATTGTATCATAATTTTTTATTAAAAATGTAGGTTTTTCTCGAGGTTTTCCCAACTTTTTCCGGGTTTTCCCGGTTTTTACCCTGGTAAATAGCGGTGAAAACCACTTGATTTTTTCCACCATTTGGACAATAACAATTATTGTGGCCTGGTTTTTACCGGTAAATACCCTGTGCGGGGAAATTTCAGACAAATCCGCGATAAACATTTTCCTCGGTAAATGTGCGGGGTCCTTTGATATTTAATACCGCTTCCTCTAATTAGCGTTCACGATATATTTATATTAGTATGTTAGGTACAAAAACATGTGTTTCTGTTTTAACTTTATTTAACTATTCTACTTTATTAGGCATCCCCCAAGTCACCATAACTTATGTGGGTTCTTAGTAAAGGGATCACCAGCTATAATCGAATTCCTAACCAATTCCGGAATTCCACCGATCGTCTTCGCCAGTTTCTGAATTTAGCGAAGGTTAAATTCTATGTTTTAAATTTTTTTGTCATTTTTCCCCCAAGAGGTCAGTCCGCGCATAGTTTGAAATCTAACTAACCACCTCGCCACGCACCCTTATGAAAAACAGAACTAGATGAAACGTTGCAAGCACCCTGTCAAAACATCGGCACTATTGTACACTAGAGCCATCTAGTTCGCAAATTTCAAACTAGGTGTTTTGTTTGATTTTAAATTCTGTATCTTTAAAACATTATATTCTAGCAAAAAACTGTATATAACATTTTTTATAGGGCTTAAAAAGAGCTTTTATTTAACATATAATTTTTTGAAATCGGGTTATATGTGAGATATGCTAAAAAATCCTTTTACTGCTAAAAAAACCTTTTACTGCTTTAAACGCCAATATCTCGAAAACAATGCGTTTTATGAAAACGTTGTTTATAACATTTTTTGACCAATTTAAAATTATCTTTTATATAAGTGTAAATTAACCAAATACAATAATAATTGCCTTAATTATAAACAAAAAACGCTAAAAATAGGAGTTTTACCCTATTTTACCCCCTTACCCCAATCGTTTACCCCCAAAATCTAATCAGCTCTTCGGAATACGATAAGAAACAATATGCAAAAAACCGCAAGTCGATATCTCATGTAGAAATGGAGTTAGAGAATTTAAACCCAGACAGGCAGACAGACGGACGCAAATTTTTTTTTACTGATTTCGAATGGTGTAAAACGTCGAGAAATGTGAAAAAAAACGTGGTCAAAGATTTTGACTTTTCGGCGAAGATTTAAATACATCGGCACTCTTAGTAGCACTAAGTGCCGATGTAAAAGTTCTCTGGTATGTTAATTCTTAAAGAATACATTTCTGTACTTACACTTTTCTTGCACAAAGATACCATTGTAACGATTAGCAAATGCGGCTCATCACATTCGTATAAACAATCACTAATACTTGGACTTTTAATAGCCATTTTCTCTATCCTTATGGGGCCTAGAACCACAGTCGGTGCCAAAACCATTTTGGTTATTGTCTGTTTAGATTTAATCACAAGACCTCACTTATTAAAGTAATAAATTGTCAAATATTTATTCTTTTACATAATAAGGAACTTTTATCGGGGTTATATTATCTTATCTACTTTTTTAACTTTTAAGGAATAGATTAGTTTCATATCGTGCGTACGAAGACGAAAATATTTTTAAAATGTAAACCATGTGACCGGAATGAGACACACTTCTAGACTATTTGTAAAATGAACCTGGGATGCTTCTTTCTCGAGGGGCCTTACCAAGCTACAGAGAGTTCATTATCCGAAAATATCACGAGAAGGACGTACTGGAGATTTAAGATAGAGTAAAATATGAGGCGTATAGTGCAAGAGTGGCCCATCTAACTTTATGGAAATATCGAGATAATGGCTATTGAAATTTCTCCGATTTTTTAATCTTTGATCTAGGACGCATTATTTTATTTAAAATTTTTCTGTTAGGGTTTTTAGACTCAACCAACATTAAGGTAATGTATGACAAACAAATTTATTTTACTTTCTTTACTTTCTTAGAGAAAAAAATTGGTGGGTCACTATTGCACTATACATTGTGTTCATTTTGGGCCACTATTGCATTACGAACGAGATCTGACCTTAACACGTCACATTTTACTTTGAAATTTTAATTATTTTTACATGTGAAAGAAATGTTCGTTATTTAATAACAGAATAGTCAAAATACCAATAATTATGCTCTGGAATAGTTAAATAAACGTTTTCTTACTGTTCTTGGAGTAATTACCTTTAAAAATGAAGAATAACTAATAACATTGTTCAAATACCTAAATGGATTTCAGTTCCTATGATCTCAAAGTTTAAGGTAAGTTGTAATTATTTTTTATTAATAAAGCAAAATGTACAAAATTGGTAACATAACGCTCCTGCATTTGTGCAGAAAATGATTTGTTTTGGGGCGAACAAATAACTTTCTCGATAAAACAAATTTTGGCTTTTTATGCTCTGGAATAGTTAAATAAACGTTTTCTTACTGTTCTTGGAGTAATTACCTTTAAAAATGAAGAATAACTAATAACATTGTTCAAATACCTAAATGGATTTCAGTTCCTATGATCTCAAAGTTTAAGGTAAGTTGTAATTATTTTTTATTAATAAAGCAAAATGTACAAAATTGGTAACATAACGCTCCTGCATTTGTGCAGAAAATGATTTGTTTTGGGGCGAACAAATAACTTTCTCGATAAAACAAATTTTGGCTTTTTAAAGAATCTTTCTAAAAATATATAAATCCTTGGTAAAACTTGCCTTGTTAGCTTTTTTAAGAATAAAATTGACATTTTTAATGATTCAGTTGGCTTTTTCACAACCCCAATAATATTACCCAGCGAACACCACTATCAACCCATTAGGGAACATTCAAGCATCACGTAACGCTCTAGGGGGGGAGGGCGAATTTGTTTAAAACGTTTAGCTGCGTTTGGACGTTTTTATGACTGTCAAGATATGTTTGACTGGTAGCCTATACCTGTGGGCCACTCTTGCACTAATAAAAGCGATAATTTTAATAATGCAATAGTGCTTTAAATGCTTGTATCGTGCCAAAAAGAAAACCCTCTGTTATGAGGGTGGTATGTAATGAAAGATATAGATGTCATTATTACATTTATAAAAAAAAGTCTCAAAAAAACACATATGGGCCACTCTTGCACTATACGCCTCATATACAACTTATATCTTTTTAACTGTATTTATTTATTTATTTATTCATAGTAAAGGGTCTTCCAACTTTGAGGTGTCATTTTAAATTAAGAGAAAACCGCAGTTTTTTTTTGTGAAAAGCGGGTATACTTTTATTTTAATCTAAGGTACAGACTTTTTGGTTAGTAATGGAACACAGTATCGTCCAAATGTCCGCCTCGGATTTCTTACAGACGGTCATTCTTTTGATGAAATTTTTAATCACGTTTTCGCATAATTGCACCTCTATTTCGGAAATAACAGCTCTGATGTTGTCTTTGAGCGCTTGAATCTTTGCTGGAGCATTGACGTGGACCTAATCTTTAACGTAGCCCCAAAGAAAAAATCTAATGGTGTTAAATCGCACGATCTCGGTCTAATGGTTTTATATCGCAGGATTTCTCCATTTCGAAAAATCACACGTCCACGAAAATTTTCAAAGAGCCATTATTTCACCAGCTGTGTGATTCCACCGTCCTGTGGAAATAATCGTAGTTCACATCAAAACTATCAATTTTGGGCCAAACCAAAAATTATGCGAAAACGTGATGAAAAATCAAAATCAAAAGAAAAGCCGAGGCGGACATTTGGACGATACTGTGTTCCATTACTAATCATAGAGTCTTTAATTTGGATTAAAATAAAAATATACCCGCTTTTCACAAAAAAAAAACTGCATTTTTCTCTTAATTTAAAATGAACCTCTTGTTGGAAGACCCGTTTTTACACAATAGGGTGTGTCAAAAAATCCCGAATTTCGAAATCGAAAAGACTCTCTGGCTCAAAAGTTGCTCCCTGGTAAAAAACGTTGGGCACTCAAAAAAGCCAAATCGATTAATATTTAGAGGTAGCTCAAAGCGCTCCAACGTTGACAAAAATCGGTGCCTGTTTTTCGGTTAAAATTGAGTAAATTTTGGAGGGTTTCTTTGGTAATATTTAGAAACTTAACTAGTTGGGAGAAACTAAAAAATATATATCCCCTCTTCCCTTAAGTTAGAACATAAAAAAAATCGCCCATTATTTAAAGATTTCGCGAAAATTTTATTTTTTAAAGTTTTAAAAGGTGCTTAAAAAATAGTTTTAAACAAAAAACCCGCAAGCTTATATATTAGTATACAAGAATATATACATGTTAATCTACCTGCGTATATAAAATACATTATTTGTTTTCGCAACTCGGGTAAAAAAAAATCTATTAAAAACCGGGTAGATTTTCTGTTTTTTGCCGGTGTACTTTTTTTTTAAGTTTTCTTATTGGAATATACTTTTTTATGTAAAAATACACAAAAAAAGTTTATAAAATTCAAAAACCCGTGCTCTTCATTCAAAGACTTTGACTTTTTGGTGTATTTTAAGAATGGCGCGCCATGGCGTAGCTCCCTTAGGAATGATTTTTTGACCAAGGTGGATATATTTTTTTTTTCTAAGACCCCCAAAACGGGTTTAAACGCCAAAAAATTGTCATTTTTTTAATTTTTGACATTTACTGACTTTTTACCGTTAGTACATTTTTAAGAAAAACATTCCTATAGAAAATAAATCAGCATTTTACAAGATTTACTTTTTTTATTTTAATTTTTAAAATCGGTTAATAAATAAAACCGTTATGTCATTACAAACATAGAATTAGGCGAGAAAAAAATATAAAAAAAATGCATTTTGTTATATTTTGACAGTTACCAGTCTAACGGTACATTTTTCAAAAAAACGTACCTATATAACGAAAATTATTTCTCATTTTGCAGGCTCCAATTTTCTTTTTTAATTTTTAAATCGGCTAATAAATAAAAAAGTTATGGCTCCGAAAAAATGACAAAAGTTGAGCTTTAAATCAACTTTTGGTAGTCGCAATGAAAAATGCAGTGACTTCATTATAGGTGTTTTTTTACGCATACATATATAGTTGTTTTTATGTATAAATACAGCCGGGAGAAAATAACTAAATGAAAATGGTCACCAGGTATAGGAATAGTCTTTTCAATGATTTCCATTAAAACACATGATGACGTCAAAGCGTCTCGACGAAGCGACGCACGGAAGTAGCAGGAACCCCCTGCGTGTCACTATATTCGTCTAGACCTTAAACAGCCCAGACGCAGAAAATGTTAGTATAAAGTATAAAGACCGATTCAGGCATAATGGACTGCCGCCTATTTAGATTAGATAAAGAGAGAAATTTTACAGACAGAAACAAAAGTATAATTATTATTGTTTTAAAATAAAATTATGCATATTTTAGGTGAAAATAACATTTTAGATTATATTTTAAATTCCATGAACGTAAGATATTTGTTTTTTTTTTAAACTACTTTTTTTAAATTTTTACACAGCTATGGGTACAGTAGGTCTAAAGTTTCCTAGGGAACTTATGACCTACTCCTTAACTTGACAGTCAAATACCCCGTTGTGTGTGAAGATTTTGTACTTGTTTTTGTGTTTAATAAGCTGTTTTATGTATTCTTTAATAATTTTGCATATAATGCACATTTTTTATTGCACTGTGATAAAATCCAAATCTAATATTTTTAGGGAATTTTCTTTTTGGGTTGGTATTGAAGACCTAAATTTATGTTGCCTAACGTATTGGACTGCTGTCCATTATCACAAACTAAACTAAGCCATTCTGTCCTTTTCGGTGGCCACGTTAGAAGCCATCTTTCTTTTTGACCAATAAAAAGGATAGAACGGCTTAGTTTAGTTACTGTTAATTATGCCTGAATCAGCCTTAAGAGCATTTAAATATTTATAGATAATCTCAGTACTTCTGAGATCTACTTTTTCTTCAAAACCAAATTTTTCCTTTTTAAAGTGTAATTTTATTTCTAAAACAAGTGCTTTAACTTAGTGTCAATGCCCAATAGAAACGCACTGTTAAAAAATCTACCTGGTCCAACGTAAGGGCATATCCACAGGCTCGCATAAGAACGTAATACATAACAATGCGATGCCGTGATTGGCTTGATGTGCCGCGATGTATCTTGTAAGCCAATCACGGCACCGCATTCTTATGTTTTATGTTCTTATGCAAGCTTCTGGATAGGGATTAATTGATATTACTATGTCATATTCTTTGAACGAATTAGTTCTGTACAGATAAGGCGCCTCCACAGGCTCTATGCCAGCCTAACATAACGTTATAAGCTTGCGTACAAGCCACATGACGGCATATCAAGCCAATCACGGCATCGTATGTTATGTATTATGCTAGCTATGCGAGTCTATGGAATCCAGATTCTGGATAGCGCTTAAACCACTCTAGAAATAACTATGATTTCATATGCCCGCGATTACCACCAATAAAATACTGGAATCCAGATAAGATTGGAATCGCGGGCATACAAAAACAAGGTTTTTTTTTTAGAGTGCTGCAGGAAAAAGGGGGGAATACCGTACCCCTTAACCTTAATAAAATAAATAAATAAAATTATGATTTAAACATAAGCAGCACTAATTTGTATACAAAAAGGAAAACAATGATCTAAAAAGTCAACCAAAAAGTTTACTAAACTAATTAAGTTACAGCTTAATTTAGAGAGCGAATTAATTAGATCTGCGCCCAGTAATTAAGAAAGAATAGGTAACTAAAATCAAACGCAGGTTTTTAATCTCAACTAAACGGCGGACGGTTGCTCACGGTTGTATTACGATATGGCGAAAACGCTTTGTTTTTTTTTAAATAACTTATATTTTAGATATTTTAACGCACGGAATTGCCCTACGCGCGGTATTCCTCACCTTTCTCCTACAATATGACTGATAGCTTATTATAAGTTACACAAATTCAAATTAATTGTTCCAATTAGTTTTTAAGCTTTGTTGTATTAAAATCATTAATTGGAGTGTATGCAGTTTACAATTTTTGATTTCTAATATATCAAAAAACTTACATTTTGCAAAGAAAAGACCCTCGGGAGCCTGGAATCCTAATGTCTGGCACGAAATTTAATCTCGCTTCACAATCTTTGTCTATCTATAAAAAGGGGCTCACACTCATTATATGACTCATATAAATTATATATGATATTCATATTCAAATATCCGGTCATGATATGCCGATTTTGTCCTTAAGAAAAGAAGGTTCAAAATAGTCAAAAATTTGGACTCCAAAAAAGGCCAAATATCGATTAAATTATGTGCCGAAGGGGCATGGAGGAGGGCCTTATGACCTTGTCTAAGAATGTGCATTTTTTATGTAATCTAAACAAAAATATCAAAATTTTAGTTTCATAGATATTCGCGACATATAAACTTTCTGTATGTGTAAATAACTCATAAGCCAGATATGTCAAATACACAACAATTAAGGGCCTCTAACTAATCTACCCTATTGAAAAAAAACTTTTCCTGAAAACATACTATTTTTTCTTCAAGCATCCTATATATTTTTTTTAAATATTAATTTTTGAATTTAATTTATTCAGTAATAAAGTATGTTTTTTTCGTTAAAATAGGCCAATAAAACCCTTTCGAAATAAACTTAAACCTTCCTTAGCTCATTTTAAATTTTTTTCGTAAGCTAAATCGTACACTTTTCGCGATTTCGATGGTAACTTTTTAAAAAGTCCAAATGTAGCATTTCCAATTTCGGAGATTTGTAAAACCATATATTCTTCTTCAATAAATTTTAATCAATTTCACACAAGGTTTTTGCACAGAATCTCGAGCCGACCACCTGTTTACATAATAAACGAACAAGTTTGAAGTATGGCTGTTATAAAACTCAAAGAGTGCTACAGCCAGTGGTGGTTTTGCTAACTAATTTTTTTTTACGGCATACAACAATGAACCTATTTTTTTACTGTAAAAAATAGATCACTTGTGTTCAGTTATAAAATATGAACATTTTAGTTCGCTTGAAGAAAAAGTATATTTGTATAGTTTGGATGTGATTGGCTGACTTTGTATTTTTGCCATATCTGCTTAAAATCATATTGAATTGATCCAACAGCCTGTTCGCTGTAAAATCCAAGGCCCACTATATTTTAATGTGAAAAACACGCAGTGCACTATTTGGGAGGATTACTGGAATATTTGAAAAAGAAAACTCTTTTTATTGTGAGTTAATATGTTTATATTTTTAAATATATGTTTTTGTTGTTAAAAAAAAATAAAATCCATAATTGATAGCAACTTTAAGGGGTACAGTAAGATCCGTACAAAAATATGACCTCTACACCACGGCGCGATTTTTTGGGTCGATAACAAAAAAAAAATGGCCCAACGCGAAACTAGGCTTAAATGATTCCTTATAAGTATGACTTTTATTTTAGACTAAATTTAAAATAATCCATCGACAAAAAAAAATTATTCAACTTTTTATTTTTTTAGTGTATTTTTTTGGACCAAATTTATTAAACTGGCCAATAATATTAAACTTTGGTATAGAGCCTGCTCCCGAAATGTTTTAAAAAGCATTAATAGGTTTTATCATAGTAGGCATTGAAATCGTACATTTTACAACATAGTTTGATTTAGTTTGACAGGTAAGAATTAATTTTTAAAGTAAGGTAATTTATTTGACTAATTCAAGACATATCAAAGCAAAAACACAGTATTCGCTTTGTTTTTTTTTTCTAAAAATTATAATTAGTAGAATAAACTTTATCGAAAAAATAAAACAACCTAATTTACATAACTTTTTTAATTATAAAGCATTATAAGAATAATTTAAATAGTACAATACAAAAAACTAACAAAAAATCCAGTACTTACTGTATTCTACCCTAGAAGGTTTTTTTCAAAAGCTTCCCCAACTTTTAAAATCTCTTGTAAAAATGATATGATGTAAAATTTACGATTTCAATGCCTTCTTTGATAAAACCTATTAATGCTTTTTAAAAAAATTCGGCAGCCTGTATATTTTAACTGTTATAAACTAAGGTGTGTCGCTTATTTCAAAACTATTCACACAATGTATAATATACATACTTAAGCGAAATATGCAGATTATCATAGATTGCCATGGTTTATTTTTGTTGAACAAAAACTTTTACATCAAAACTGAGACCCAAAATTAGTTAAAAACAGTAAAAATATCTAAAAAGTTTAATAAACTAGGTTTAAACACTACACTGAAAAAAATAAAAAGTTGATGGATTATTTTAACTCTGGTATGAAATGAAAGCTAGACTTATAAGTTTAAGGCTAAATTCGCAGTAGGCCATTTTTTAAGTTATCACCTAAAAATCGCGCCGTGACACTGTAAAAACAGTATGTTGTTTTACATTATTTATAATGTGATATTACAGTATTTTAGAAGGTAACTTTTAATTTTATACAAAAATAAATAATATTACCATATTTTTAAAGTAAATATGTATTTTTGGAGTAATTTTACCACATCATCCAGAAGCGGTTTTTTGACGTCCGTACACTGTGCCGTATACGCGTATTGTATGAGGCTTTCAAAGTAACCATAACGTCCATGATTTGCCGCTGGATGGACTGACCCTAGTTGCAATTACAGAAGAAAGTATCAGAAAATATCGAGCTGTAAACCTTATAGGTGAGACAGGAACTATTAGGGAGTACAGTAAGATATCCGTACAAAAATAGGACCTCTACACTGTAATAACAGTATGTTGTTTTACATTATTTATAATGTGATATTACAGTATTTTAGAAGGTAATTTTTAATTTTATACAAAAATAAAACCATAATTATTACTATACCATATTATTAAATCCAAACCAAATGGTTTTTCAAATCTAATGTAGGTAACTTTGGGGCCGTCCATGCCCCCCCCCCCTAAATCCGCCTCCAGTTTATACAGGAATTTTTTCGAAATAAATAAAAAATACTTAATTAATACTCCTTTATCCACTTTTTCAACCGTCTAGGTGAATTGGACTTTGGACTCCAATTTGGAGTTCAAGTAAAGTTAATATAAGGTGTGTAAAAAGTAGGACTCACCTCTTTGGCGATCTGGTCTAAAGCCTGGTCCTCTGCAGCAGATTTGACGGCCAGGCGCCTGCGCCCTCCGCCGCCGTCCATGGCTGGGGCCGGGGGGACGAGCACAACACGACGACGACGACAAACAGGTCCGCCTGACAAACACAAACACAACACAAAACATAACTAACTATACAGTTCTAAACAACATAAAAAATAAAATAAGTACATAAGTTATGTAACATAACGTAAAAGACAAAATATTTACTGACAGTCTCCTAAACCAGAATACCCGGCGATAAAATATCCAGGTCCAAAATATGCTGACTGACTAAAAAACAAGTGCGATAAAATTACCGGCAATAAAATATTTTGATCTAAAATATAGGTGCGACAAAAGTAGGTTCCGAGGTAGGTTCCTAAGCAGGGCCGTAGCTATGGGGGGGAGCGTCCCCCCCCACCAATCTTGAAATCAAAAAAAGTTGCATATTTCATAGATTAAAAACATAAAGTTCAATGGATTAAAAATATAAAAATTGCATATTTTTTCTAGGGTGGGGCCTTTTTTTTTAGACATGAACTTTTTTTTTGGGTTTTGAGAAAGGGTGGGACCTTTTTTTTTAGTCATGAACTTTTTTTGACGAGGGAAAAAGTTGTGTTTTTAGGCTAAAAAAAGTTGCATTTTTTGACCTCCTCCCCCCCACCAAATCTCCTTCGCTACGGCCCTGTTCCTAAGTATGACAAAATATAACGGTATCAAAATACCCTCGTTATTTATATCTTCCTACAACCTAGTTAGTAGTTAGTGCTCATTTTCCACCCGTTACCATGACAGCGGTCGGAAAGTCAAACACATAAACTCAAATTGACAAATTAATTTCAAGACAATTTTTGAAGAAGAAGAAGAAGACATTTTTTGCGTTTTTTTTATGTTTAGGTGTTAGGTCGTAGGGAAAATAGTATACACACCTCTACGCATAACATTTTCAGTGCACAAGAGTGCACTGGCGACGCCGAGTTAAAAAAGCACTCGAAAACTAGGTTCGCGTCCTCGGTGCGTAATATAATATTAATATTTATATAGGTAATACCTATTATTAATTACTTTATTATTATTCATTACCTAAGTTTATTTTTTTAATTATTAGGTAGAATCGAACTAATATAAAAACAACCTACAAAGAGCAACACCCGCGAAACTGAATATCCCTAACAAATCCAATCCAAAACAAATCAAGTTAAAGTAATATGAAGCTGAATAGAATAGAATACAAGCCGGTTGCGGCGAGTTTTCTAAAATACTAGTGCGCTAAAAATGTGTTATGGAATAAGTCCTTTAATATACTATTTTAATTTTCGATGCAAAAAAACGTTGCAAACTTCAGCACGGTAAAGTAATACCAAATTTCTTACAGAAAGGTCGTCAGGGTATATACTATAGTCATGATATTTTGTCGCAAGAATATTTTGTCCGGCTATTTTTTTTGTCAGGGTATTACGGAACCAGATATTTTTCTGACGGATATTCTATTGGTTTGTGTATGTATTTTAGCTTAGGGTTCCCACCAATAATTATTATTATAATCAACAATTGAATTTTTCCTGACTTTCCTGAAAAAAAAAATGAGATTTTCCCTGACTAAAATTTAAATAAATGCATGTCGAAAGTCCGCCCCCTCCCTTAACTTTTGAACTGCTTAAGATATTAACTTAAAATTTAAAACATAACCCAAATAATTTTTTGGCATCTATTTGATATATTTAGGGGGCAAGGGAGAGCATTTTTTTTAATGGAAAGTGGGGTCGTGTGATACATCATTCAGAAGCTTATTCTGAATAACTGAATTGAAGAAATTCAATTCTCTATTTACCTACATATTTTTTTTATTTTTTTTCGGAGCAAAGTAAGGTTTTCTAAAAAAATCATTTTACATAAATTTCACAATGATGACTATATTTTAAAGGTTTTTTGTAATAAAACAATTTTTTTTCCACGGTTATTTACTTTTTGGCTTTATATGTTCATATTCGATTACTGAACAAGAATTAACAAGAGTTTGATGGAGGTGAAAATTTTAGATAAATCTCTTTTGGATACGCCGTGTTATATTAGCCCTCTAAAGGTCGAATCAGGCATAATTATCACTAACTAAATTCTGGCCTTTTGATTGTCCAAAATGAGGGGTTTATTTATTGGACAATCCTTGTACATCTATCCAACAATCTTCTACAATCCTTCGACAATTCTTGAGAATTTTACAATCCTTCACAAGCATCTACATCTTCCACAATCAACTGAACACAGTGATCCCCGGATATGATTAGGTTTTAAAGAAAGGGCATCAGAAACAAACAACGGATCTTGGTAGTACAGGGTATGGACATCATAGATCCAATAACAGTTAAATCGCCTTTGCATATCTTTGAAAGATATTGGTAAAAATTCTTCAGGAGGAATCCCGATCAACACCAACTACTTAAAAGAAAAAATTAAATTTATTCTAGTAGTAATTTACGCGCAGATTTTAATAATGATTAAAAAATGTACCTATCTTTTGCCGATTTTAAGAAAAACGCAATAAAGTATGATTTAAGTACAATTTTTTGACTGGCATAAAAACTCTATTTCAGTGAATATTAAAACATGACTGGTTTTAAATAACAGCTAAAATAGTTAAGTTTAAAAGTTTAATAGCAAATATAAAGAATGTTAATCCTACTGACCCGAAAGAAAGTCTTTCTATAGCAATGTTTTAACGTTACGGGATACTTTAAGGTGGCCAGTGTATAATATCTTCACTCAAAGTAAAAAAGGTCGTATGTTAAATTTAAAGTTAAAGTCCAACAATTGCACTAAAATCGTAGTTTAATGCTTTTTTCTCAAAAATTAAAAACGATAGGTAAATTTGCCAAAAGCTGTTAGAATCTACACAAAAAATACTATAAGAATCGATTTTTAGTTTTTCTTTTAAGTAGTTGGTGTTGACCGTGATGCCTCCTGAAGAGTTTTTACCAATATCTTCCAAAGATATGCAAAGGCGATTTAACTGATAATGGATCAATGATGCCCATACCCAGTACTACCAAGATCCATTGTTTGTTTCTGATGCCCTTTCTTTAAAACCTAATCATATCCGGGGATCACTGTGTGAAACCTTCCCACAATCTTTAACGATCATCATTAAAACTATGCACAATCTTTCATAATCTTTTTGACAATCTTCCACAATCCTTTGATTCTCACAATCCTTGTACAATTTTTTTTCAATAAATAAACCCCTCGGCCAAAAAGAAAGATGGCTTCTCACCTGGCCAATCAAAAGGCCAGAATGGCTTAGTTTAGTTAGTGATAATTAGAGATCGGATTTTAGCGAGTCGTGACGTCAAAATCCATAGCCGGGTACAACAAATTAATAATTTTATAAAAATGTTTTATAAGCTAGCAAAATACTACTTTTACAAAGAAAAGTATATTACTATTATGAAAATCCCCTAACGTTTTTATTTAAGTAAAGGAAAAAAAATCTACCTGGCCAATACTTTTCTATTCGAAATAACAGCTCACGTAACGTTTATAACTTGTGAAAAATCTTTTTAAAAATTTCTTCGAAATTATTATTTTTACTCAAATCTTTTGTTTTTCATATATTATAAATAAAATATAAATAAAATACAAAATTACACAACTACAACATATAGTGTTTGTAGAAAAAACAAACTATAGTTTGTATACCGTCGGTATACCGACGAAATCTTTTTGTGTTTTATTCAGTTTGTAAAGAGGTGACTGGAAAGTGAAAACTCATTATAAACATGTACTCTGCAGAGATCTAAAAGCTCTAAACTTGTTTCCGTATGCGTGCGTCGAAATAAGTGAGATGTAAGATCAAGCGTGTACCATGTACGTTATTTTATTGGTTAGAATCACGCGCATGTGGAAACAAGGTTTTTATTGCAAGCAGACTGAGTCATTTCGTTTGACTTATCTTAGCAATGCGAATTAATTTCTTTTTTTTGCTGTAACTTTTTTGTTTTTAATATTCATTTGTCACCGTTCATTTCATTAGTTAAATCCGTTAATAAAATATTCGTTAAACCATTACTTACTAAGGTTAAATCGTGGATTGAAGATTATCCAGAACTAGAGTTCAACGGCAATATTTTACACTGCACATTTTGTAAAAAAAAACCTGGGAAAGAATTTTTTTTTTAAACTAGTATTTTAAGACGTGTGAATACAAAAACCCATAATCAGGAGCAAGGACAATTTAAAGTAAGTAAAAAAATAGAAAATTCATTTTAATCACAAGTTATAAACGTCATGTGACCTTTCATTGCGAATAAAAAACGATTGGCCAGGTAGATTTTTTTAACTTGGTAAAAGTAATACCCAGCCACCATGCCACAATACTATAAAATTAAATTAGGATTATTAAAGGGCCCAACTAAATCGTAATTTTCAGAATTGTTATTTTTTTTAAATAAAACGTTACGGGATTTTCATAATATTTATATAATTTTCTTTGGTAATGTAATAGTTTGGCAACATATTAAAGATTTTAATAAAATTAATATAACTTTGTTAACTTATTGTACCCGGCTATGCATTATGACGTCACGACTCCCTAAAATCCGATGTCTAGTGATAATTATGCCTGAATCGAAACAAAAACGAAATGCTAGTTCCGCCTATATCTATGTTATTGTAGAAAAAATATTAATTTCAAAAATTTAACCATAGGTACAGTTGAGTGAATTTATAAGTATTACCTATATTATGTTACGTATACATCGCATGTTAAGATTGTAAAAGTGTTAATTGAGAATTTGATTATTTCGAGAATTATGTTTATTTAAAAAATTAATAAATATTATTATACTCCTCTCAACAGATGAGTATTATGCGTCTATTTCAGACCTAGAAAAAAGGAAAATGTACAAAATCTAAAAAATAAAATAACAATGTCCGAAATATACCCTGGTAGGAGCATGAAGCCTGTTAAAATTGAAAAGAATCCCCCCAAAAATAGTGGAAGAAAAACCCGATCAACTTACTTAAATTTTTAGGAAAAGTTACTATTAGGGAACGTTCAAGTATTACGTAACGCAAAATGTACCAAAATTCATACACTTCATACCTCGGTTCTCGCGTTATTCAAGGCTGTAGAGATTTCATATTTTGGCTACCCCCCTAACACACCCCCGATTAGGGGGGGTAGCCAAAATATGAAATCTCTATAGTCTATAATAACGCGAGAACCGGGGTATGAAGTGTATAAATTTTGGTACAATTTGCGTTACGTAATACTTGAACGTTCCCTTACTAAAAAAGACAAATCGTTTCAAATTTGAAAAAAAAACTTAAACTTAAAAAAAAAATGAAAGAAAACTAAGCGTATACGGTCAACTTTATATTTTCAGGGAAAAAATCTATTTCAAATCAAAAAAGTTAAAGGAATGCCACTTAAAAATTTAAAAAATTTAATTAAGTTTAAAAACTTTAACTTTACATTTAAACTGTACCACGAAAAAGCTACTCTCAACTGAATAGAAGAGAATGTATAGAATGCAAATCATTATAGGGGAGAGTGGGGATGTTTCGACCTCTTAATGTTTAAATCGTTTTATAAAATATTTAATAAATTATTTTATTTTATTTTTTTTATACCAATCTATAGTTTAATATGTTTTCTATTAAATAATATAATACACGTTGTATTAATTTAAAGAATAATTAGTTTTATAAATTAAAACAAATATAGTTACATTTGGTTGAAATATCCCTCTAGGGTGGGAGGTTTTAACCAGATGGTGGGGATGATTAAACCAGGGTGAATTAAATAATAAATTTTATTAAAATATTTAAAATTTATTATTAAAACTTTATAATATAGTTCTAATACAGTTATAAAAATATAGAACCAACATTAAAATGAACTAAAAATTATTAATGTTTTATTAAATTTAACTAGAACATGAACAAATAATATTAGACTAATATTAACAGGAACCAGAAACGATTTAACTAATATAAAAAAAAAACAATACAATACTACCTAGTAAGTAGCAGGTAATCTGAAAATACGAACCAATATTAAAAGTATATTGGAAAACTAAAAAACGGATTGAATTTTTAATATTATCTTAAATTTTCGAATGATCTATCCAGTGGTCGAATCATCCCTATATGCTCATATTTTAAATTATATGATGATATCCGGTAAAATAAACGAATTAGGTTAGGTTCAATGCATGAAAATGAAGCCAATAAAACACTTGTTTAATCATATAAAACCGATTTTGAATAGATTTTACCACTAGAAAAATATCAATAAAAAAATATAGAACCAAAACCTTTCCTGATTTTCACAAAAAAATGATTTTTTCGTAATTTTTCTTAGACCTTTCCGAACTTGACTAGGCACTATAGCCACTAAACTTCTTAGTTGGCACTACTGGAAGCACGCAAAATTTAAATAGTTTTTAAATAAAATCAAATGGTTGAATCCTCCCACTGGTCGAAACATACCCACTCTCCCCTAATACAGTATGACTCTGTTCAAAATGAAAGTCCATTTAGTAAAATATGGTTAAAACTGCATGTTTACTTTAAATTAGTTTTTAAAAAATTTAAATTTAAAAAACCCTCGAAAAAAAAAAGATTTTTTTAAAATCTTTTTTCAAAAAAAGAAATGTTTGAAAAAAAAATCTTATTTTTTTTAGATGCAATAAATTTATTATTACTATTCTTATCTATACCTCAAACCGAAATCTATTAACAATTTATAATATAGATAAAAATAAAGTTTTTAAAATACAATTTTATATCAAACGTTTTAAATATTTTGAGAAACATATTCTTAAATTATGTCAACTGGCTGCAAAAGTATTTCTTTATTTATAGACCCACATTGTTTACATTGTGAGGCTTAAAATACCTACTTACATAAAAAAAATAGGTTACTTGCATTTTTGGGAAATAGAAATTATTTTTAAAGAAAAGCTATATAATATTGTCACAACATTGTTGTGATCCTTTAGCATAATTATCACTTCACTTACATAACTAAATTTGTTTGTCTGTGACCTATGAGTTTCCAACAAAAATCCAGGGATTTATCCCTCATTTATAAACAGGTTAGTCTGCCTAACCTAATTGGTAATCTGATTGTAGAATACCAACATAGTTGGAAAGTTCAACTTGGAATTTCCAACTTAGAAATACCAACACTACATGTAGCCAAAGTTTGCAACATTTTTTTGCATCAAAAATTCAAATAGTGTATTAAAGCACTTATTCCATAACACGTTTTTAGCGCACTAGGAATTTAGAAAACTCGCCGCAAGCGGCTTGTTTTCTAAACTTGTACTCGTGAGCTAAAAACGTATGTTATGAAACTAGTAGTTTAATATACTATTTGAATTTTCATTGCAAAAAAACGTTGCAAACATTAGCTTCACAAGACTACAACAATAATGTTGTTTGTATTTCCATTTGAAAGATAAGATTTCCAAGTTAGCCTTCCCAACATAGTTGGTAAGAGTAAGTTGGTAAGACTAACTTGGAATTTACACTATAATAACAATATAGTTGGTAAATGTAACTACCCATCAAAAAAAATTTTTATTTGCTTGTATGTGACATTTTTCAGTTAGAAATTTTAAGTTAAAAGTGACAATTTTGGCCCACCAAAGTACTTCCCTTCCCTTCCCTTATGGAAAATTGTCGGGTAACTGACATAACCAAATTAAAACTAATTTTACTTATTATTTTTGCCTTTTTTTGTTAAAAATATGTTTACAAGTGAATAAAAAACAGCGTATGATACACAGATGAGAAATATATATCGGTCTTTATGCGACTTTATTACTCGTCCTTGGATCATAATATACTATTTTGCCACCCCCTCATAAACTGACTTCTGGATCCGCTCCTGGTTATATGCATGTATCAAACCACTTCTGGATACCTTGATCAATGGTCAGTGGTTAATGATCAACAAAATCATTAACCACTGTTTGGTGGTTATACTGATTATGATTGTCAATTATTAACCAATGATCAATGGTCAAGGTGTTTAGAAGTAAACAATTAAAAAAAAACAAAAGTAAAATAAATAGAAGTAATTGTCTATCATTAACACGTTCGCTGCCGACAACCCGCCTGACGGGTGCATCCCTTACTCATATTAAATGCTGAGAGCCCACCTGGGGGGCTCACTGTAGACATTGCAAAAAAGTAGTCTGGCACTGAGAGTCTATTTATATATGCGGCAGCGAACGTGTTAATAGATAATATAAAATAAAATAAAGCAGTCAATAATCAATCAGGCAAACAAATAAAACATAATTCCATACTAATATATTAAAAAATAAATAAACACTGATATAAATTATACACACAAACATATTAAATGGTATCTGTTAAAGAAATCTCATAAATAAACTAATTAAAACGGAAGCGGCTTCTCTGTAAATATTTATTTATATTAAACAAATCCCAAAAAAAGGCTTCCAAAGGGATAGAAAAATAAATGAAAGAATCGTCTACAAAGACAGGTGTCTAGTGGGTGTGTGTTGAAGAATAGTGTTTAATATATTGGCAATCTGCCATAAAATAAAAACCACCTAATACTTACCTATAATTACAATATCTCATTTAATATCCTCCACTTTTTTGCAAATGTTCGTCATTACACGGCAGAAAATAAAGCCCAAAATCAATTTTCTGACCAAATATGCAGTCCCTCAAGGGGTGTAACTAGTTTTGTTAGGCACAAGGTATCACACAAAAATTAAACACAACACAGAACACTTTATCAGTGAAAACAAACACAAACTTGAACTTATCACAGTTTTATTTGTAGAGATAAAAGCATTTATATGCGAAATTCTACACATGTGTAAATTTCTGACGACATTTCTTTTTCAGTTCGCGAGCACTACTGCCAACACTACATTTTTGCAAAATAATCCCTAACATCTGTCAAACGTCACGTTTACCAACCGAAAATTGCGGTCCGCAATAGCGGAGCATTAGATACTTGTGTCATTTCCAAACAAATTTGCTAAAACCTTAATCTTAATGTATGTTATTATACTTCAAAGACAAAATTATTAACTTTATGCAGAAATGTGTTTGTATAAATCATAATAGCTAAATTTTAAATAATAAAATGTAGGCGGAGTCCTAGTTACTAAAACATAACCTATATTTAATAGTTGACGTTTAGCTGGTTTAAGTTTTTTTTTTATTTTTAGATAAGAAGGGGTGTGTTCTGTGATAAGAAAATAGGAAAAACGAATTTTATTTTGCGTATGTTGCATTAAATTCTTATAGATATGGCTAAGGTAAGATATCTTTGACTTTCAAAATATCAAAAAATCATAAAGTTTATTTTGTAGGTAGACAAAATAGTTAAAACTTATAAAACTTTAACGCAAGTACCAGTTTTATTAAGTGCTAATATAGACAGTAATAATGTAATAAACAGTATTTGGTCTCAAAGAAATATTGAAAAAGGAAAATCAACAAAATTTGTAAAGTCATTGGTTGTTTCAAATGATTTTAAAACAATTACACAGTTACACCCTATTGATGTCAGCGATGAGTAAGTTATATGACATTTTTTATACTGATTTCTTTAAAAAATACATTTATTAGATTGCTGTCAAGGATATCAGCAAGTAACAAATATCGTGCAGTGTTGAGGGAGCTAGATAACAAGCAATTTTTGGAAATCTGGCAAACTGGTAATTTGATAAGATCTGTTGATCTAAATACCTTGGATGTCCATGGAGCTGTTTATGCTGATGGTAAATAAATTATAATTATACATAGGGGACATCCATAAAGAATGTAATGCTTTTTTCAGTCATTTTTGACCCCTCCTCTTTAACACAAGGAGTCACACCAGCTCTGACTCCCACCTCCTATGTCACATCATATTCAATTTTTATATACAAAAAAAATTGTGCTTTATATACAATAACAATTATTGTTAACAATAATTATTATAATAATAATTATTATGGTATCTCAACCAGATAATCTGGTATATTATGTTCTCAGATGAAACTTTGATCAAAGAAGTACATAAAATTAATTTAAATAGATATCAAGGACAAGATAGTCTAAAAGTTTATATTTGCACTTTAATCTTTTTGTGAAATCACATTGTGTAGTCCCCCCTCCCCAAAGGTGTGGCATACTTTATGAAATTTAATAATTAAGCAATTGTCTGTGTTTAGTTGAGTTTTCTGCCTTGGAATGGTCTCCAGATGAAAAACGAATTTTGTATGTGGCAGAAAAGAAGATCCCCAAGAGTGAGCCTTTCTATACAAGAAAAGCACCTTCAGATGATGGCAGTGGGGATAAAATAAAGACAAAAGTAAGGCTATTTAAATTTTAAGTTGTTTAAAAATATTTGAAATCTATGACATACATATAATTACTTTGCATGCTTCAGCAGAGTAGGGGAACATCAGCCCAACCACATTGAAAAAGTTGGTAAATTAAAGAAAATTTTGAATATTTGGCAAGTCTTTATCAAAAAGTTATCAAAGATTTAGCTGATGAACTTTTTAACCATGTGATAAGTAGTAACTGTAGATATGTAATGCTACGCATTTTATTATACTATTCACAGTAAATGTTTTTTTTTTTTCAAAAAAAA
The DNA here is from genome assembly GCA_958510825.1 of Brachypterus glaber. Taxonomy (NCBI): domain Eukaryota; kingdom Metazoa; phylum Arthropoda; class Insecta; order Coleoptera; family Kateretidae; genus Brachypterus; species Brachypterus glaber. Next base: position 14,630,848 of record OY294044.1, on the reverse strand, counting down.
AATTTTCTTTTTTTTTAATTTTCTTTTTGCGAAAAACGTATGTATTATTGAAAAAAAAATTAAAATTATATATATTTTTTTAATTAAAAAAAAAACTTTAATCCCCCATAACCTTTTTGTTTTTGGGGGATTACTTTCAAAATTGAGAGAATTGATCCTTAAAATAAAATTAATTTTTCCAAAAAAAGTTACATTAATCGGAATTTTCTTTCAGCTTTTTTCGATTTTTTTAAAAACTTAACCCCCGTAACTTTTTTGTTTATGGGTGGATTACTTTCAAAAACTATAGGGATCTTCCCCCCATAGAACATGATCCTGAAAATTTCGAGTCCATCGGTTTATTTATTCTTGAGTTATCGTGTACACAAAAAACGTGACATCAGACGGAGAGACGGACGGACGTTTTTTGGCGATTTTGGGAAATTCAAAACTACTATAATATGGTATATATGGTTATATTATAATACTATTCTAGTGCAGGGCTGTGAATAGTATTATTAAAACAAAAATAAATCTGGTTATTTAAAATACTTTCTTTTTAGAAGAAACCAAAATGCAGGTCTACATGTATATATCATCTTTATAATAATAATATCTTTATTTACGTAAATATACATTTTTAAAATTAAAAAAAATAATTTCACAGGTACACTTATTTATATAATTACATATATTTCACAGCTTAGACCTTAGTTGACTTTTAATTATTGTCCTAAAACTATTAATTCCTAAAGAAAAATCAAAATTAAATTTATTTGCCGATTTACATAATCTATTTAAAGGGGCATTGAGTTTATAATTTGTTCTACATAAATCTATATAAAAAGTATTATTAAAGTTTTTAGTAAGAGAAGGCGTTTAAAAATTTAATAAATTAAGCGCTTTGGGACAGTTAGTGTCCCCTTTTACTAAATTTATGGTATGTTTATTTACGTTTTTTGTAGGGAGATGAATACTTATATCGTCAAGACTGGGGTGAACAACTTGTGGGCAAAAAATATTCCATTTTAGCTCAATATGATATAGAAAATGACACTGTGGAAATTTTGGAAGGTGTTCCTGAAGATAAATGTGTTGCTGCTCCAAAATATTCTCCAAATGGATCTCACATTGTTGGATTAGCCTACAAAACTGAGCCAAGAAAGTTGGGTTTGATTTTTTGCACTAACAGGCCAAGTACATTATTTAAGTTGGACTTTGAAGGAAATTATGGTAAACTGCTGCTAAATACAAAAAAATACCTTGCCCTATACTGCCGTGCTATGAAAGACCCGCGTATCCCCATTTGACGCATAGCAACGTTTTCACGTCAACTCGGTGTAATATTTTGAAAACGCTGGTATTCTACAAATGGAAATACGCGGGTCTTTAGGACGGCAGTATAAATCATATTATTATTATAATAATATTATTTTTGTTTTTCAAAAAAGGAAAAAATCTATTTTTTTCCTTTTTTTGAAAATAGGCCATAATTAAAATACGTAACGCAAAATTTTGCAATTTTGACCCCCTTTCCCATGTAATGCTAAGACTTAACCACCCCCTCTATAAATACTTAGCGCTAGCATCCAAGACCACCCCCGAAACATTTTTGTTTGAACTGTTTTTATTTATTTAAAAATAATAAAGAGCGTTATGTAACACTACATCACTTACCAGTAGTAACGCTAAACACTACCCCCTTCCCCCTAAATTCGTTACCTAATATTTTAAGTACCAAGTTCCAAAAGAAAAATTAATGCTTAAAAATTTTTTTTACCTCCTTGCCTCACGCCAAGTTTTACCAAAAACACCCTCAGCTGAGAACCCTGTATAAAGGAACGTTCAAGTATTACGTAACGCAAATTGTACCAAAATTCATACACTTCATACCCCGGTTCTCGCGTTATTATAGATTATAGAGATTTCATATTTTGGCTACCCCCCCTAACACACCCCCTATGAGAGGGGGTAGCCAAAATATAAAATCTCTACAGCCTTGAAAAACGCGAGAACCGAGGTATGAAGTATATGAATTTTGGTAAAATTTGCGTTACGTAATACTTGAACGTCCCCTAAGGAGGTAAAATCTTTTTTTATAAGTAATTTAGGCACCAAATTTAAGTCTTTATCTCAAAGCGTTCTCGAGTTATTACATCGCTGTCACAAATTTTCTTGCACAGATAGTTTTTTCCGAATCATAAAACATCGAGAAACGACAACGCAGGACTCTCTTAAAAAAAAATAATTGTTATTTTTTTTTCAGGACTTTCTTAGAGAAAAGTATTTTAAACAAAATATTTTATAGGAAAGTCTCGTAATTTCGTATACCATTTACGATTTATCCAATATGTAATAGGCGGTATTACTTTTTGATGATGTTTTTTGATGTAGAATCATCTCCTTTAATATGTGACATAAACACGGGTCGGATCGAAGTAGCCATTTACCGGGGGCATGCAAAAATTAGAATTAAATAATAGTTATTTATGGTACTAGTGGGTAAAGTAAGATATTGCCCATGAGAAAATTAACCTGCGAGGTGTCAGCCAAGCAGGTTAATTTTCGAGAGGGCAATATGGGTTTACCCATGAATGCCATACAAGGTTTTATCCAATAAATAGCTTAGGAATTCATATTTTTATTAAATATTTTAATGACATTTACAAGAAAATAATTTGACAAGTGACAGTTGAGTGGGTAAAATAATTATCCACTCAATAAAGTAAAAGCCACGCGGGGGTTATTATTGAGTTTATCTATTTAAAATAAAGCTGGTAATTGTTTTATTATCTGTATGTATTGGATAAAACTCTTTTTTCAAGTAAATAGACACTTTAAACTATTGTTCACCACCAAGCGGAATGTCATGTCAACGCTGTTAATACTCAGTGAGTCAATTGGTCATGGCTCATAGAGAAAGACTTAAAATTATTTTTTTTGAAAATTGTTTCCCTTTTCAAAAAACGAATAATTAATAAAAAAAACAATATTTTTGTATTAACTATTCGTTTTTTGAAAAGAGAAACAATTAACAAAAATAGGTCCTTCTCCATGAGTCATGGATCATGACCAAATGAGTATTAAAAGCGTCGACATGACATTCCGCTTGGTGAACAATAGTTTAAAGTGTCTATTTACTTGAAAAAGGATTTTTTAACATTCTAATTTTTGCATGCCCCTGGTAAATGGCTACTTCGATCCGGGCTATAATTATAACAAACCATGATTTATTATGAAAACAATTTTATTACAGTTTATTTTTTTAAAAAAACAAGGTTAAAAAAACTTTGCGTATTTTTGTGCATTTGAAAAAGATTTCCTAATTTCGGAAATATCCGAACATTTTTTTAAAATAGATCTGGATCCCATTGCTTATGTTTCTTGTTATTCCTTGACATTTTGTTTTGCAAATAAGAAGTAATTTAATCTAGAGTTTAATCATTAAGCAATTTTTTACGAATACTATGGGAGCCATAACTTGTCATTTGACTCCGTATGAACACTCGTGTTTCATATATCCCATAAATTAGCTTAGAAATTCATATTTTTATTAAAAATTTTAATGTTTACAAGAAAATAATTTGAAAAGTGACAGTTGAGTGAGTAAAATAAATGAGTAATTGACCAGTCTGTAAAGTAACCACGCGTGGGTTATTATTGTTTCCTTATTTATAATAAAGCTAGTATTTGTCTTAGTATCTGTGTATTGGATAAAACTTTTTTATACAAAACTACATGTTTTTTTTTATTTTAATAAAATATAAATTTAAATAAAATATAATTAATACTCATTCTTTCATAATACGTTTTTAGTTTAAGTTATATAATTTTATATATTTACCATTAATAATTAGTTTCTGATGAAATTAGAGACTTTTAAATTTCGGGATTTCGGGATAGGGATCACGATCCCTGGAATCCCTAATGTACATATTTTGTAGAAATTGTTTTTTTATTTTAGTGGAGTTAAATTCAAAAAATAATGCTGTGAGGTCACCAATATTTAGCCCTGATGGAAAATCTATTTTTTGGATGCAAAGAAATTCAGGAGGGCCTCATGCAACTTGCATGAGTTTGATGAAAACTGAATGGCCCATATCAGAAAATGTAAGATTCATTTTTTTATGTATTTTTCCAGTATACTAAAATTTAAAATGCTCACCGTGTGAGTTGCGCTATATTGCCTAAAAATAATTGTAAGACTTTAAAAGATCAGTAGTGTCTAGTTCACTTTGGAAAGTGAACTAGACTTTACTCTACATGTCATTACCCGCCCCCAAGCGTTCAGTACTTATTCCGTCACGCCAAAAGCATGGGTTCGAGTCCCCGCGGTGGAAGACAAAATTTTCATTCATGCGATCTGGCATTGAGATTTGCGTCCGACTGTACATTATGGCTGCTCTCTTTGTGACATGGAGAATTGTGGCCGACTATACAGTACCCACTTGGCATGTAATATTACGGAAATGTTGTAATATGTCTGAAATATTTAATTTGAAATATTACAAACGAAATATGTCTGAAATATTTCAGAAATACACTGCCGCACATTAAATTCCGGACGCCTAAAAAATTGACATTTTTTAAATTCAAATATTTCGAAAACTAATTAATGTATTTTACTGATTCTGTTTTTGTTTTGAAGCTTAAACATTCTCTACTTTTGTTTCTTTTAAGAATGATTAAAAAAAAAATTTTTCGTATTAACAGCAACAAATAATGTACAACTATGTTTTTTACTCCATCTTCTAGGACTTGCATGGTACGCCACTGCAAATGTTTATCAAATTATTAAAGTCTTTCTTATTGCCGCAGTTTTAATAAATATTTTCTTTTTTATTTTTTTTTACATTTTTACTTCTGGTTTAGGAGATATCAGGATTTTCCTGGAAGTTGTAATTTTTTCACTTAACTTATGTGTAATAAATTCGATTCTGGATATCTTTTTTTAATTTTATATTTTTTCAGTCTGAAGTGAAAACAGTAGTGGATGTAGTGGAAGATTTCATAAAAATTGAAAATAACGTAGATTTATATGGTTTATACAATTCGGGTTTTGTTAAACGATGTTGGGCATCCAGTAACAGGCTAATAGTGAACAGCAACCAAAAATATGCTATGAAATCCTACATTGTCAATTTGGGTAATAATATATTCTATTTTAGGGGTTTTAAATATCCTTAAATTTAGCTGCGTGTTCTAAAAATTGTCCAAGATTTTTTTTAACGCAAAATTAAATTAATTAAGGGGAGCAAATATTTTATTTTTACAACTGATATCTTGCTTAATAATATTATTGATAGTACGACCATGCAAAAGGGCTGTTAAATGTGGTCCTTCACTGCATGCAGGAATCAGGCGCGTAGATATGGGGGGGTATACCCCCCAAGAATCTTTATTTGTTATATATTTTTTATTTTAATTAAAAAATAAAATATTAAAATAACAGCGGGTGTTTATTTTGTTTGGTCAGGGGCGCCAATTTTTTTTAGAAAAGCTTTTTTTGTCGGAGAGTGATTTTCTGTTTTGGTAGGGGCACAGAGGGCGCGCAAAATTTTGTAGAAATGCTCTGGGACAAAGCTTTTTTTTTGAGGGTGATTTTTTTGTCTTGGTAGGTGCGCCAATTTTTGTAGAAACGCTCAGGGACACAGGTACAAAGCTTTTTTCTCGGAGGGTGTTTTTTTTGTTTTGATAGGGGTGCGCCAAATTTTGTAGAAACGCTCAGGGACAAAGCTTTTTTTTTCGGAGAGTGTTTTTGTTTGTTTTGGTAGGGGCGCCAATTTTTTTAGAAATTAAGGAAACGTTCAGGGACAACAAAGCTTTTTTTTTTTGGTAGCCAAATTTAATAAAAATTCTACCCCACCCCCCAAGAAAAAATCCTATCTACGCGCCTGGCAGGCATGCATTAAGGTCACTATATCCGGACTTTATTTGTACTTGGTCTGTTATTTCTCCAGTTTGCTCTTAAAAAAAACTCAAAACAAACCAAACCCACAAAAATTTAAACATAAATGACCTAGAATCATAGAAGCCCAGATAAAGTGACCCTACACATTGTGACTTGTGATTTAGTATGGGTAGCATAATTTTATTTTTTTATAGATAATGGTAAAATCACAGAGCTTGCATTTGCTCAAGATTCTTTAATAATTTTGGATATTTTCAATGATATTGTACTAGCTTCAAAACGCAGCTGCGTAAAACAGGACTGTCTGTTAATTGGAAAGATTCCACCAACTGGCCAAGAAAAGTCCATAAAGTTTGAGCAGCTGACTTCAGATAATAAAATTAATGGCTTGGAAAATACAGACGTGGAGTTCTTAGATTTTAAAGCTCCTAGTGGTGATTTTGGTAAGAAATATTATAAAATTATTATCATGTATAATTTGAATAATATATTATAACATATTATGTTCTTTTTAGTTAACTTTAATGCTATTTATTTGGGGCCAAAATCTGGTGATAAAAACACTGTGCCCCTTATTGTTTATCCGCATGGAGGACCTCATAGTGCCTTTTCTAATGTTTTCATGTTAGATGTAGCATTATTTTTATCTTCTGGTAAGAAAAAACTTTAAACTTGTTAAATTAATGATTATTTTAGAAAATATGTACATTTTATAACTGTTATTATATTATTCACAGCGAGAACTTTTGTTAACATACCTGTATGCCAAATTTAAAGTCTCTAACTTAAAGCGTTCTTAAGTTATCGTGCTTGCAAGATTTTCCGGATAGAACGATCGACCGACAATTTTTTTTTGCTTGAAATTGATTTATATCGACATAAAACGGCATAAAACGCAAAAATCGCAAAAAAAAATTAAAAATTTTTACATGAATACAAGGCTTTCCGAAATTTTTAAAATGGGAAAGCAATAAGCTAAACTTCTGGAGTTCTGAAGCAACTTAAATTTAGCGTATTTTTGTACAAGCCATCATTAAATCAAACTCACTGCCTCAAAATTAGCAAAAAAATTTACATTTCTAGATTACGCTATTTTTCGCATCCTAGTGCTATTAAAACATATTTTAGGATATGCTCTGGCTTTGGTAAACTACAGAGGTTCTTTAGGCATTGGAAAAAAATGCGTAGATTACTTACCGTCAAGGGCCGGAACTGCAGACGTTGAAGACTGTATGCAAGTTACAACTAAATGTTTGGAACTTTATCCATGGTTGGACCCAAAAAGTTTGCTTCTTTATGGAGGCTCACATGGCGGATTTTTGGTGGCCCATCTTAGTGGGCAGTATCCAGATACATTTAAGGCTGTTGTGTCCAGAAATCCAGTCACTGATCTTGCTTCCATGAGTATCATATCAGACATACCAGATTGGTAAGTGTTAATTAAACGCCTGCCTTGTAGAGGTAATACCTTATGTGGTGTAAGCCCGCAAAACGTTACTTGAAGGCGGAGCTTATTTAAACGCATTCTAAAAAGACAATGTAAAAACTTTCAAATCGCAAAAGCCTTAATATCCTTGTATTATTCATTTATATTTAGTAAAATGCAATTTGCCTGCGTCCTCTGGAGTCTAAGATACAAGAATAATATCGATAGGTTAGAAAATATCCAGAATAAATTCCTTAAATTTCTCTGTTACAAAGTACGACATATAGTTGTTAATAATGAATACAATGCCATACGTATTCATTTTAATATCATGTCACTAGAAAAAAAAATTCTATCAGAAATCTTATTTATATACAAGATAATTAATAATGTTATTAGTTCCTCTTGTATTCTAGCTCAAATTAAATTTTATGTTCCATTGAAAAGACTAAGAAACTGTGATTTGTTTCTTATTCCTTTCTGAAGAACAAATCATTCTCAAAATTCACCTGTGATTAGAATGTTACGTTCTTTAAACTCTTACTGTACAGATCTGGATATTTTCTCAACAAATCTAATAACATTTAAAAATTCTTTAAAATCATTCTTTTCTTTTTTGAGTCATAATCTCTTCTTTTCCTTCCATTGAATATTCTTAACATCATATCATAATTAAATTATTGATCTCACTATATTCCATCATATTAACTATTTATGAAGTATTATAAATTATTATAAATTATTGACATTGTAATAACTACTTGATTTTTTTTTGTGATATTAATTAGCATTTTATGGGAGGATTGGTGTAGTGTCGTCGTACTTGACGAGTTTACCACCCAAAATAGCGTGAGTTCGACTCTCACCCTCGCCGATTTGCCTTTTTCAGTTGATTAATAATTGAAATTTGCGAAGGCGTAAGTGAAGCGGACACTCCCTATAAATTGGTTCGAATGTCAATTAAAGCCGGTGGTTCCCTCTACTACTAGCCCACACAAGTCCTGGACTTAGAGGATGCCTAATTAGGTAGATAAGTTAGAGGTTAAACAAAAATATAATGTAATCTACAAGTAATTACATTATATTTTTGTTTAACCTCTAACTTATCTACTTAATTAGGCATCCTCTAAGTCCAGGACTTGTGTGGGCTAGTAGTAGAGGGAACCACCGGCTTTAATTAACAAACAGATATCTGTTTGTGTCTCTCTAATAATAAATAAATAAAGACATTGATTACATCCACACTTTATATCTAGAGAAACAGATACGGTACCAAGCAAGCCACCGATAGATGCACCCATGGGTTTACCTGCCCTAACAAAAATACTTATCTGTTTTTCACCTATCATTATGAAATAAAGTAACCCAGGTACTACTACTCCAACGCAAATCTAGTAAACAGCCTAGTAAGCCTGAAAAGGAAACGAATCTGTTTGACTAGCAAGATACTCAAGATAACGTAATAGGCCCACAGGGGGCCGAAGTGTATGGAGGTAAAAAACCCTCTTCTTGTTTTTCTTAGTCAATCAATCAATTAGTGTTCACAACCATTTATCTCAGAAATGTTCCTATATATCCTAGGAATCTGAAATTTGGCATACAAGTAGATTGCATTTAAGACAATCTAGTCCATGTACAATTTTTTAAATTTTTTTTTTTGCAAAAAAGTCAAAAATTTAATTGAGAATATACATTTTTTGAGAGATCCATATAAAAATCATAAAAAAATATATTACAAAAACAAATCATTTGACTGAAATCAAGAAATTTTCATTTTTTGTATGCCCCTCTATTTCAAAAACTATGATAACATTTTGAAAGAAAAATTTGGATGGATCAGGGTTGGGTAAGGGGGCCCAAAGTAAGGACACTTGTCACTGAACTAGACAACTAATCTAGCGTCCTTGGCCAAAAGGGAAAAAACATATCGATGGCCTAGCGTACAAATGTACCGTAACCGTTCCCTGCTGAAAATGACGGGTCTGGGCGGGGATAAATGGTGCATAAACCGGACTTGATCGGATGAAATTCACCCGCTATGTCCTGTCTATGCAACATTTATACCCGCACAGACCCGTCATTTTCAATAGGGTTACCTATAAACAGGAAAACTATACCAAAAGAAAGCCTAAATTAGTTAGGACTCAAACTCTTGGAGTGTGAAATAGAAAAAAAAAATGAAAAAAAAACTAGGTTCAGAACTCTCAATGCACGAGTCTAGTCGCACTTGGCCAATTTTTTTTGTACAAGATCTGTAAATTTAAATTCTTCTTTAGACTTCTCGCGGACAGTAAGCAGGGTTTCCCGAGTGTTTCCCTAAATGTCTAATTTTTATCTTTTGTCTACGCGGTCAAAGTTTGTGTCTGTTTCATCTTTTCTTAGGTAAAATTATACCTCTTGCATATTTTTTTTGTAATTGTAGGTGCTATATTGAAGGAGGCAATATAGAATATAGTCAGAAAGGGGCAATAATAGACTCAGAATTTTTAAAAACAATGAGAAATATGTCACCAATTATACATGCCCATAAAGTAAAGGCTCCTACTTTGTTGCAACTTGGATCTAAAGACTTGAGGGTACCTTCACATCAAGGAACCGAATACTATCACCGATTGAAGGCAAATGACGTAACAGTGAGGTATGTTTAATGTTGTAAAAAATAGTATCTCAATAGAATCTAAAATTTTATTTGCCATCCTGTAAATTTTTCAGTGATCAAGAGAGCTCGGAGGTATTCATTTACCTTAGAATCATCGTCCGACTGGACAGGTGGGTTAGTGAGAAAAATCTTACGGGGCCCCCACCTTTAGGGGCCCTTCATACCTTGGGGCCTTCCCGTCGAAGGCAAGGACCTCTTTACCATCAAAAGTTGCGGCAGGGGGGGGCTAGCCCCCCTCAAAAAATTAAGATTTCGTTTAATGAATAAATGTGATTCTGTTTAAAATACAAAATGTATTTCTTTTATTAAGTAAAAATTTATCTTTCTTAATTTTTATTATGAAATTTTTATTTTAAAGATTCGGCGTCTACAATGAATCAGTTTTTTTTTATTTTATACTGTTAAGCAAAAATCGTGTCAACACATTACTGCATAACATGTTACCACTTTCTATATTAATATAAAATAGAAATATCGGGGAAACTTTATTCCTGGGTCCCCCATTTTACAAAAAGTTCCTCCTCTAAAAAATAGCTGGCAGAAAATAAAATTTTCGCAGGGTCCCGGGGAATCGTCCTCCCCTAAATCCGGCCCTTTTGATTGAGATTCTCAAATATAAAATACCACTTACGCAACAATTCTGAAATATGCATACCTATTTTTTTTTTTTTTTTTTTTTTAGGATGAATTTGTATGATGACAACCATTCGCTAAGTTCCGTCCCTAATGAGATGGATAATGTAATTAATTCTCTACTGTGGTTTGATAAACACACTGGAAGGACTGAATAATTTTTTTCATTGCCAAAATATTTTTTATAATTAATTAAGACCATGTTACAGAATGGGATTATGCTATCTAAAAGACCATCATATGAAAATAAATGATTTGATTGATCCAAACTGTAAAATAGGGGTGGAGCTAACTGGCGTTCACCAGTGATCAGATCACATCACGTGAATAGGACTCGAGAATGACAGAAAAGGTTTGCACCAGCACAATCTAGCGTTCACTAAAATCAGGTGACAAAACACGTTTTTTAACAAAGATTTTTATACTTAAATTAGTTTAAATCGGGCCTGAAATGTTTTGTTACAAACAAAACGCTTGTCCCGGTTAATAATTTAAGCGTAATAGTTTTTAGTAAACGACAGCAGAAAAGGTTTGCACCAGCACCATCTAGTATTCACTAAAATCAGCTGACAAAACACGTTTTTTAACAAAGATTTTTATACTTAAAGTGGTTTAAATGGGATCTGAAATGTTTTGTTACAAACAAAACGCTTGTCCCGGTTAATAATTTAAGCGTAATAGTTTTTAGTAAACGACAGCTGAATTTTGTGACCGCTAGATGGTGTCAGTGACACCGTGTTGGGCAAACTGCCATTCCCGACCCCCTGCTTCTCTGAAGGTTTTAGTCCATTTCTGAACAAGCCTCCAGTATAAGACTGTAACAATTCTGAATTCTAAATAATAAATTTGTTATACATTTCTATCTTAATAAAAGTACTTGTATTCAAACTGTTTAACACTTGTTAACATTCTTTTTTGATCTGCAGGACTACAGGTTTTTAAAATCAAACTTTCCCGATTTCCTTCATGAAGTTAGGATTTACCCTGCCTAGGCAAAAAAAAACTGCACTTTCGGGAATTCGATAAGCTAACAGGAGAAAACATTTGATTTTTTTCTAAATAAGTATTTTAACTTTGGGTATGGGTCAATAGCACTACTCAACCCTCTAACAGCGGGTATTTTTTCTGAATATCTCCCCTGTCAAAAATCAATAACTTTTTGAATTTTTTAGTTAAACTGTGTTTTAGCATAAAAACCAAGGGAATAGATGTTTTTTGTTATTTTTTTTACAAAAACAAAATCAATTCAAATATAAAATATTTAAAAATTACTTTTCTCTATTGTCCAGATAGTTAAAAAAGGCCGTAGCGAAGATTTGGTGGGGGGAGGAGGTCAAAAATTAAAACTTTTTTTAGCCTAAAAACAACTTTTTTCCTTGACAAAAAAAGTTCATGACTAAAAAAAAAGGTCCCACCCGTTCTCAAAACTCAAAAAAAAAGTTAATGACAAAAAAAAAGGTTCCGCCCTTCATGAAATATGCAAGTTTTATATTTTGAATCCACGAAATATGCAAGTTTTTTGAAAATCCCAAAAAATATGTAACTTTTACATTTTTAATTCGTGAAATATGCAAAAAAAAATTATTCTAAGGTTTAAAAATCCCAACTTTTATATTTTTAAGCCATAAATTTATTTAAAACATTTTTCCCAAAATTAAAAATTTATTTTATTTTGTTTTAACCCACGAAATATGCAACTTTTATGTTTTTAATCCATGAAATATGCAACTTTTTTGATTTCAAGATAGGTGAGGGGGAGGCTTCCAAGTCCAAATGTAAATTGCAATAAATGTACACGGGCTGATATTTTAAAGGGTAGTAGTGGATGGTAACAGAATACTCCTGTTAGTATTTCACGGTGATTTGCCTAAGGGGTCTCCGCTATTTTCAATTTTAGGGGTGATTTTCTTAATATGCATCTTACGATAAACATGCATATAACCAATTTTGTTGAGGAAATTTCCAACAATTTTTGTTAGGATGATTTTTTTAATATATTAATAATAATCGAGTTAATTAAAAAAAATAGCCATGTTGGAGGTGACATTTTTTCCATTTTTCGGCCAAATTATTCATCGGACGATAAAAGTGGTTGTGAGCAAACTTTGAACTTTTAAAATTTTTTTTTAAAAACATATCGATGGCCTAGCGTACAAATGTACCGTAACCGTTCCCTGCTGAAAATGACGGGTCTGGGCGGGGATAAATGGTGCATAAACCGGACTTGATCGGATGAAATTCACCCGCTATGTCCTGTCTATGCAACATTTATACCCGCACAGACCCGTCATTTTCAATAGGGTTACCTATAAACAGGAAAACTATACCAAAAGAAAGCCTAAATTAGTTAGGACTCAAACTCTTGGAGTGTGAAATAGAAAAAAAAAATGAAAAAAAAACTAGGTTCAGAACTCTCAATGCACGAGTCTAGTCGCACTTGGCCAATTTTTTTTGTACAAGATCTGTAAATTTAAATTCTTCTTTAGACTTCTCGCGGACAGTAAGCAGGGTTTCCCGAGTGTTTCCCTAAATGTCTAATTTTTATCTTTTGTCTACGCGGTCAAAGTTTGTGTCTGTTTCATCTTTTCTTAGGTAAAATTATACCTCTTGCATATTTTTTTTGTAATTGTAGGTGCTATATTGAAGGAGGCAATATAGAATATAGTCAGAAAGGGGCAATAATAGACTCAGAATTTTTAAAAACAATGAGAAATATGTCACCAATTATACATGCCCATAAAGTAAAGGCTCCTACTTTGTTGCAACTTGGATCTAAAGACTTGAGGGTACCTTCACATCAAGGAACCGAATACTATCACCGATTGAAGGCAAATGACGTAACAGTGAGGTATGTTTAATGTTGTAAAAAATAGTATCTCAATAGAATCTAAAATTTTATTTGCCATCCTGTAAATTTTTCAGTGATCAAGAGAGCTCGGAGGTATTCATTTACCTTAGAATCATCGTCCGACTGGACAGGTGGGTTAGTGAGAAAAATCTTACGGGGCCCCCACCTTTAGGGGCCCTTCATACCTTGGGGCCTTCCCGTCGAAGGCAAGGACCTCTTTACCATCAAAAGTTGCGGCAGGGGGGGGCTAGCCCCCCTCAAAAAATTAAGATTTCGTTTAATGAATAAATGTGATTCTGTTTAAAATACAAAATGTATTTCTTTTATTAAGTAAAAATTTATCTTTCTTAATTTTTATTATGAAATTTTTATTTTAAAGATTCGGCGTCTACAATGAATCAGTTTTTTTTTATTTTATACTGTTAAGCAAAAATCGTGTCAACACATTACTGCATAACATGTTACCACTTTCTATATTAATATAAAATAGAAATATCGGGGAAACTTTATTCCTGGGTCCCCCATTTTACAAAAAGTTCCTCCTCTAAAAAATAGCTGGCAGAAAATAAAATTTTCGCAGGGTCCCGGGGAATCGTCCTCCCCTAAATCCGGCCCTTTTGATTGAGATTCTCAAATATAAAATACCACTTACGCAACAATTCTGAAATATGCATACCTATTTTTTTTTTTTTTTTTTTTTTAGGATGAATTTGTATGATGACAACCATTCGCTAAGTTCCGTCCCTAATGAGATGGATAATGTAATTAATTCTCTACTGTGGTTTGATAAACACACTGGAAGGACTGAATAATTTTTTTCATTGCCAAAATATTTTTTATAATTAATTAAGACCATGTTACAGAATGGGATTATGCTATCTAAAAGACCATCATATGAAAATAAATGATTTGATTGATCCAAACTGTAAAATAGGGGTGGAGCTAACTGGCGTTCACCAGTGATCAGATCACATCACGTGAATAGGACTCGAGAATGACAGAAAAGGTTTGCACCAGCACAATCTAGCGTTCACTAAAATCAGGTGACAAAACACGTTTTTTAACAAAGATTTTTATACTTAAATTAGTTTAAATCGGGCCTGAAATGTTTTGTTACAAACAAAACGCTTGTCCCGGTTAATAATTTAAGCGTAATAGTTTTTAGTAAACGACAGCAGAAAAGGTTTGCACCAGCACCATCTAGTATTCACTAAAATCAGCTGACAAAACACGTTTTTTAACAAAGATTTTTATACTTAAAGTGGTTTAAATGGGATCTGAAATGTTTTGTTACAAACAAAACGCTTGTCCCGGTTAATAATTTAAGCGTAATAGTTTTTAGTAAACGACAGCTGAATTTTGTGACCGCTAGATGGTGTCAGTGACACCGTGTTGGGCAAACTGCCATTCCCGACCCCCTGCTTCTCTGAAGGTTTTAGTCCATTTCTGAACAAGCCTCCAGTATAAGACTGTAACAATTCTGAATTCTAAATAATAAATTTGTTATACATTTCTATCTTAATAAAAGTACTTGTATTCAAACTGTTTAACACTTGTTAACATTCTTTTTTGATCTGCAGGACTACAGGTTTTTAAAATCAAACTTTCCCGATTTCCTTCATGAAGTTAGGATTTACCCTGCCTAGGCAAAAAAAAACTGCACTTTCGGGAATTCGATAAGCTAACAGGAGAAAACATTTGATTTTTTTCTAAATAAGTATTTTAACTTTGGGTATGGGTCAATAGCACTACTCAACCCTCTAACAGCGGGTATTTTTTCTGAATATCTCCCCTGTCAAAAATCAATAACTTTTTGAATTTTTTAGTTAAACTGTGTTTTAGCATAAAAACCAAGGGAATAGATGTTTTTTGTTATTTTTTTTACAAAAACAAAATCAATTCAAATATAAAATATTTAAAAATTACTTTTCTCTATTGTCCAGATAGTTAAAAAAGGCCGTAGCGAAGATTTGGTGGGGGGAGGAGGTCAAAAATTAAAACTTTTTTTAGCCTAAAAACAACTTTTTTCCTTGACAAAAAAAGTTCATGACTAAAAAAAAAGGTCCCACCCGTTCTCAAAACTCAAAAAAAAAGTTAATGACAAAAAAAAAGGTTCCGCCCTTCATGAAATATGCAAGTTTTATATTTTGAATCCACGAAATATGCAAGTTTTTTGAAAATCCCAAAAAATATGTAACTTTTACATTTTTAATTCGTGAAATATGCAAAAAAAAATTATTCTAAGGTTTAAAAATCCCAACTTTTATATTTTTAAGCCATAAATTTATTTAAAACATTTTTCCCAAAATTAAAAATTTATTTTATTTTGTTTTAACCCACGAAATATGCAACTTTTATGTTTTTAATCCATGAAATATGCAACTTTTTTGATTTCAAGATAGGTGAGGGGGAGGCTTCCAAGTCCAAATGTAAATTGCAATAAATGTACACGGGCTGATATTTTAAAGGGTAGTAGTGGATGGTAACAGAATACTCCTGTTAGTATTTCACGGTGATTTGCCTAAGGGGTCTCCGCTATTTTCAATTTTAGGGGTGATTTTCTTAATATGCATCTTACGATAAACATGCATATAACCAATTTTGTTGAGGAAATTTCCAACAATTTTTGTTAGGATGATTTTTTTAATATATTAATAATAATCGAGTTAATTAAAAAAAATAGCCATGTTGGAGGTGACATTTTTTCCATTTTTCGGCCAAATTATTCATCGGACGATAAAAGTGGTTGTGAGCAAACTTTGAACTTTTAAAATTTGTTTTAAGTTTTGTATATTGTAAATTTTCATAGGTACTTTGGTATGGTTAAAGGGGGCGCAACTCGACTTTCATCACCCACTGTAACAGTAACAAAATAATTATGAAAATTCATAATATATAAAGCTTTTTGAGAATTTTAAAGAGCTACAAGTTTGCTCATAACCTCCGATGAATAATTTGGCTGAAAAATGGAAAAAACCAATTTTACCCCCAACATAGCCATATTTGAATATTTATAACTCGAATGTTATGAATATAATCAAAAAATTATCCAAACAAAACTTGGAAATTTTTTCCTTAACAAAATTGTTTATACATTTTTATCGTAAGATGCATATTTAGCGAGATAACCGCACTTACCCCTAAAATTTAATATAGCGGACATCCCTTACGCAAACCTCCCAGTGAAAAACTAACAGGAGTGTTATGTTACTATCCACTACTATCCTTTAAAATATCAGCCCATCTACATTTATTGATTTAACACAGGAATTTTTCGTTATTTGACTGGACTGTCTCCAAAATATTTTAAAGAAAACACTATATTTTTTAAATAAATTTATATGAGAACATAAAAAATTACATTCAAGCATATATGTCATCTTGAACCTTTTTCCATGCTGCTAATGGACCATGTTCAGGTCTGTATTGAACATTAACGCCATCTGGGGCCAATTTGCCTTGTGTTTGCAAATCTACGTACAAGTCACGCTCGTATTTGGTGAATCCCCATTTCTTAGAAACGTAGATCTTTTGACGTCCGGGGAACTTGAATTTGGCACGACGGAGCGCCTCGATGACTTGCGCCTTGTAACGGTCGGTAGAGCGGACGCTCATGATTGGCTGACCAATGCGGACTCTGGCTACGGTACCTTGGGGTTTGCCGAACGCACCTCTCATTCCAGTCTGGAGCCTGAAATAAAACAACAGAATAGTAAAAATTAAAGTTGCGTAAATCGTGTCGTATGAAGTGGTGTTTATACTTGAGTAACTGTTTTCAGGGACGATCTGAGGGGGGAGGGTGTGTGACCCAGTCGGCAAATTCAGTAGATGAGTCAGCGAATTTGAGAGGGTTCGGCGTTTTTCTTTGGTATTTTATTTGGTTATCAAAATTTTTATTTTTTGTCAGGGGTAACCTTATTTTTGGAAGTGAAAAAAAAATATTTTTGGGGCGGCAAAATTTAGGGGAGTTGGCAAAATTTTGAAAGTGAGGACTTTTTTTTACTCATCAAAATTTCTGTCGGGGATAAAGCTTTTTTTTTTGAAGATGAAAAAACATTTTTGGAGTCGGAAAATTTTAGGCGAGTCGGCAAAATTTTGAAGGTGAGCACCTATGTTTACTCATCAAAATCTTTAAAAATGATAATTATCAGGGGTAAAGCTTTTTTTTGTTTTTTTTTAGATGAGAAAAATTTGTTTGAATTGGCAAATTTTAGGCGGGTCGTAAAAAAATTTGAAGCCGAGGACCTTTTTATAGTCATCAAAATTTTTGCTAGGGGTATTTTTTTTTTTTTTTTGAGGAAAAAATTCTTAGTCGGCAAATCTTACCCTCACACCCCCTAACGACAAAAAGCTCGGATCGTCCCTGTGTGTTGTTGCAACAGTTTTTAGCCAATTAAAAACCAGTACCCAAATTTTCTCTACTTAGCCCATTAAAGTCATATTTACTATCAAAATTTTTACATCTGTAATCCGGACGTTTTAGTATTCTGGATGCACCTTGGCTTTCGGATTTTATTATTTTTGTGAAACTTATTTTCTTTTATATGGCGCCATTTTAAATTTTTTAAAAGTCCACTGTACCACAATGATATGCGTTAAGTCCACTATGTGACATAAGAGCAATGTGAATAATTATTACCAAATGTACATTAAATGTTCAAAAAAAATACGATTCCGGCAAAAAAAAATCCGTCTGTCGGTCTCTCCGGGAAATTTGTGACTACGATAAGTCATGAACGCTTTAAGCTAACCACTTCAAATTTGTACCATAGGTTGATTATCTAGGCTGGAATTGTTTTTGGTAAAAAAATCGAAGTGGGGTAAAGGAGTTAAAACAAATTCAATTTATTTTTCGTTTAACAAAAAAGGAACTTTTTTTTTTGGAAAATTCGAAATTGTTTTTTTTTTTCGTTTTTGATTTTAATGAACCTAGGCCTATTATAGGGGAAAGTATTATTTTGTTGGCAGCAGTTTTTTTCATGAAACGAGTATCTGAGACTAGTGAAATAATGCACTGTACAAAAATACCAAAAAAGGGAACATCCATTTTTTCACCAAATCTGGGATAATGCTGTGGACTTGAAAAATCAATCTGTGCAGAGGGGTTAAATAAGTTTTTTTCTTTCCTGAAAAATCATGTCTTTTGATAAGTTACTCCTCAAATGTTACTGTAAATTTTGGCTACAATAGAAAATTTATTTGAAAAGACTGTACATAAATAACATTAGTGACTCACTCTGTAAGGGAGTATCTACCCCAAAATAATTTATTAAAAAAGCTAAAGGGCAAGTAAAAAAAAAACTAAGGAATATTTGCCTCGTGTTATTAAGTATAAAAAAATTATAACAAAAAATAAATTTAAAAAAAACATCAACAATTGTAACTTTCTTGAAAAACGAAAAATATTGAAGACAATAGTTTTTGGCCCCTTTGACCCTATTTTTTACCAAAAAACAGCCCAGCTAAGAACCTGGAATGAGGAACCTTTGGTCCAAATTTAAAGTCTTTAGCTTAAAGTGTTTGCAAGTCATCATGGTCACAAATCTTCCCAGATAGTTTTATTCTCAGAAATCTGCTTTTTAAACATAATATTAAAAAAAACAATATTTTTGTTTACTAATGCAAGCTTTTTCTGGGGAGAGTAAAACGATGAATTTTAGGGTGAGTAGGATGTGTCAAAACTTGCAAACCTCAATTCTCTAAAATAATACATTCAAAACTATTTTAAAATCATGCTTTACATGCAAGATGTCTTTAAAGTCATCTTGTTTACATGCAATAAAGTAAACTATTAAAAACAATCCCTTACCTATCAGCTCCAGCACATGACAACATCTTGTTGATTCTGATAACGTGGAATGGATGGAGCCTCATACGAATATGAAACTGATCTTTACCACAGTTCTTTACCAAGTATTTGTTACAACAAATACGTCCAGCTTCTAATGCTTCAGAACTAAGTTGTTCATATTCATCTGATACTAAATGTACACATAAGGGAAAATCTTCCACTGAAGCTCTTTTCTTTCCCAAATCGAAAATACGAATTTTGGAATCTGGCACACCACGACAGAAACGGGATTTTGGATATGGTTTGTTTTTACAGTAACGATAGCTGAAAATAACACAATATAAAATAAATTTATAGCAAAACACTAATATAACTTACAAATTAATCGCGATAAGCGTAGACTAATTTACAGAAGAATCAACATAACCAAACAATTTGTAAAGTTTTTGACAAAAACAAGGTTTTCTCTGATAATTTAAGTTTTTTTCTGAGTTTTTACTAGCACAATTTAAGCTTAATTAAGATAATAATTGATAGTTTTACCAATAGTTTTTGAGAATAATATTTTTGAAAACAAACTTACCATCTCGCTGGTCGTCTACCCATTTTGGCCTAAAAAGTAATAAATTCAATTAGAATTCGAAAAATAAAATATCATCCGTATAAATCAGATGTTAAACTTGCGTTTTAATGAAACGAAAGTGTATTTTTTAGAATGATTATTGAAATAATTAAAGAAACAAACCTGTGTGCTCACAACACGGCCACAAAAGAAGTAGAAAAGATCAGTTCTACCAACAAAACAAAATGACGTTCGTTATACAGGTCGTAAAACTGAATTCCCCTAAAAAAGTCTGCCAAATTTAAATTATTACTTTCCACAAAATGTTTTTTTAGAGAAGTGTTGCCAAAAAAATATTTATTTCTTTGGGTTCCTCAACATAAAATTCAAAATCAAACAAATCCAGCCCAGAACTTATGTTCCAAATTTGAATTTTTTAGCTTAAAGCGTTCTCAAGGAAAGTCTTGAGACTGCGTTAGTAAAATAATTATTAATTAAGTTTTCATTGCTATAGCAAAGATATATTTTCAATTTTATCTGTCTACAATTAGTGCACTCTATACCGGGTGTCCCAAATTTTACTTCCCGGTCAATATCTCCGTTATTTTAGAAGATAGAAACTTAATTAAAAAAACATATTGAATGGGATCAAAAGTACTTTTAAATCCCACACCAAAACACACCCCTTATTAACTCACCCCCTTGGAACCACCACAAACTTTTTTTCAAATAGCACCTCATAGTTTTTTAGTGATTTTGAAAGCACTATAAATTTTGAATTTAACGGTTTACATTATACATTACACTTACCTTAAGGGGAAGTAGCTTAAAATTAAAAAATTAAAATCTTTTTTTTTTAATAATTAATTTTAAGTTTCTATCGAGGTTTCTATCTTTTAAAATAACGGAGATATATATACAGTGCGGCCCAAAATTCACCCCCCCTTTTAACTTTTGAACGAGTTGAGATATCGACTTCAAATTTAGAACTCTTAGATAAGACAACTTAAACTCTCTTTTAGCATATATTTGATATTTTCAGCTCTTAAAATGTGGGCAGGGGGGCATGGGGGGACATTTTTTTAAATGGAAAGGGGGGTCGTGTGATACATCATTTTAAAGCTTATAAAATTCTCTATTTAAACTAACATTTTTAAATTTTTTAAAAATGTTTTTTAAGGTTTTGATTTTTCAATTTTTTGTGCTAAAACATTCGATTTTTTAAGTTTTTTTTTATAAATTTTTATTTATGTCAACTAAAATTAGTTTAAAAGTATAATTAACATTTTTTTATGATGAAATTAGGCATTTTTAAAAATTATTTGTTTTTTTTTTAGAGGAATATTGACAATACCCATTTTCAATCCCATTTTAAACCCAATTTTTTTTTTATTTAAAAATATAGAGTTAAATGGAGAATTTTATAAGCTTTAAAATGAAGTATCACACGACCCCCCTTTCCATTTAAAAAAATGTGCCCCATGCCCACATTTTAAGAGCTGAAAGTATTCAATATATATATTAAAAGATAGTTTAAGTTGTCTTATTTAAAAGTTCCAAATTTGAAGTCGATATCTCAACTGGTTCAAAAGTTAAGAGGGGGGGGGGGTGACTTTGGGACCGCTCTGTATATATATATCCGGGCCAATATTGTCCGGGAACTAAAATTTGGGACACCCGGTATATAGAGAGCACCTAGACGACTAGGATTATTTGTTGCGAAGAAAAGAATTTTTTTTTATTTTTTTCAAATTTTTTCTTCGTTTTTTTTTATTTTGAATTTTTTTTTATGAATAGGTATTTTTTTATATATTCATGATTTTTTTTGTAATTAGTTCGAATAAATGGTTATGTTTGCAGCAGTATTTAATTACTACTTGAGGTAATTTAACAAAAAAAATGAATATTAAAATAAAAATTAAATTATTTTAAAAACAGTTTTATTAATTTAAATTTGCATATTACATCATAAATAAATAAAACTTTATAATATAACCTTTACATGAAAATAAAACTATTTACAAACGTTTACAAAATAAATATAATATTTCAGATGAGTTCCTAATTTATAAATTAAATATAAACCTAATGATAAAAAATGTACCCATTTACCAAAGATTATAAAAAACAATAATTTATGATCGTAATGTTCGAATAAATCTATATTTAAAAAAAGTATCACAAATGAGTATTTTTTGTTAAATAAAAAAAATTGTATATAGCAGGGCGTATCAGAGGGGGCGCCGGGCCCTCCCCCGAAATCCTAAAATTTAAGAAAGTTTCTGTATAATTTCGCCTTAATTGGCCATTTTTACTAGTTTAAGAAAATTATGCAAAAATGTTCACTCTAAAAGCTACAGGCGCGGACTGACTTCTTGAGGGTAGGTCGGCAAAATGATAAAAAAGGCCTGCAAAATATCTCAAAAAAAATAAAAATAAGAAAATTGAGGGCCCAGAGTAGCCAAAAACGAACAAATCGCTGTAGGAGGGCCGGTTTATCAGTGGGACTGCCTTATGGCCAGTCCGCCACTGAAAGACTGTGAAGTTACTACAATAGGGCTCAAAAAAATTGAAAATAGAGTAAAATGTCGGATAGAAGATTTATAATAAAAATACAACAGAAGAGTTTTACAGTAAAACTTTTACTATAATAAAATTCTTTCATAGGGAAGTTTAAATATTTAATAATTTAGCTCTAGACTTTTCTGTAAGCCATTTCCACACACCAGGGCCCGTGAAATTTGTATTACGTCCTTGTTTTTTTACTGTGACGTTTTGATTTCCTTGTTTGTTCTTTATACCAATTCCATATATGACTCCAATATTTCTTTTATAATTCTGGCACTTTTTCCGTATTTTCAGTTATACCGCCGAACAAATTTTTTTCAGATCTATATAACCTAAAAGAGCCAATGTCAGTGCTTGTGAGATAAATGTAGACTTTAAGCGACAATGGACAACGTGTATTCTCAATAAACATTTCTGTTAAACTGCTAAAACGGCTTAGTTCAAAATTTCTGACATTTTAGAACCAAGCCAAAGAACTATATTTATAATCAGTATTCGGCGTAAACTCAGTAATGACTCATCAACGTTGAAAATAAACACAGAAACATAGGCTTACGGAATAATTTTGCCGAATTATGAGGGAAATTTTTATAAAGGTCACTAAATCGAAACATTTGACGACTAATTTGTTATACACAACAATATTGACTATACATATTAACTATAGATATATCGGTGTTTTTCAAAGAAAAAAACGATATTCGATTTTTATCTTTTAAGAATACGAAAGTTTTTAATTTTTATTTATCTATAACTTTTTTCCCACCTTACTCGTTTAAATGGAATCATTAAAAAGAGTTTATAATTGATAATTATCAACGATGTCCTTCCCTATCAAAAATAAAATTTTAATCACATAAAATCTTATAAAACCGGTTTCACTAACCGAGTTAAACCACGTAAAATTTGTAATTTTAGTCGGTTTTATTCGGTTAGTGTAACCAGTTTTATGAGATTCTATGTGGTTAAAATTTTATTTTTAATAGGGTTTATTCCACGTTAAGCTTCTCAATGTCACTAGTAGGTAACTGCTGCTGAATGTGCCTGGCCTGTAAATCTGAGCATCCCCTGGAGCATTCACAACATTATAAAGTCCAAACTGCATTCATTTAAAATAAGTTTTGTCTTAATTTTAGATATATATCCCTAAAAAGGATAAAATTCTAGATATGCACCGATTTATCTCCTGAAGAAACCAAGAGCTGTCTCGTGCTTGATCCGCTATTCGAGCTCTCCGCCGCGCTCTTGGCGCTGGCGTGCGAGATGGGAGTGCCTTCCATTGAGCTGGTCCCTTCCCCCGTCCCGTCGCAGAGGGCCCCGAGAGTGGGCGGGTCTTCGGGAGTGTAATAGTCAGATTCTTCGCCGCAGCCTCTCTCGGACTCAGACTTGCGACCTACAAGCAGAAAACAATGTTTTATAAAAATTATTATATTACATCTAAAATGATCAAAATTTGCGTTACGTAATACTTGAACGTTCCCTATCTCGGTTATTATAAGAGATACAAGATCGGTTAAATTAGGAAAAATTGCGCATTTTTATGGATCAATAATCTGAAAGAAAATTTAACCTATTATTTTTTGTTTTTTATACATCGCAAAAAAAATTAAAAACCTATGTTACGTTTTTATTTTTTTGAGCGAAAACGGACAAAGATAGACGTTTTTAACTGAAACATTTTTAGGTACTTTTTTGCAAGGAATCTAAATCTGTTATCATGATTTCCATGCCATTTTAGATGCAAGAGTTACAAAACTTCGTTTTTTCTAATGGGAGCCATTTTGGACTTTTACATTTTTGAATACAGCTATTCTTTCTGATTATGATGATGTATCACACGAGATGATCAAGTCTTACATTTTGAGCGAAATTAAAAAAATCATTTTTGCGCAGTGTGCTTTGGAAACAACGAAGCAATTAAATTAAGGAGGTTAGGTTTGAATCTGTAAATATTGTCAATGTGACATTGCCACCTAGGCGCATGCATGAGCTCGGCATTTAGATTATCAAAATATGAGGAGAGGCTAAGCTAAGTGTTGTAGCTCTTAAATCTAAAATGGAATGTAAAATATAATAACAGATTGAGATTCCTTGCAAAAAAGTACCTAAACAATGTTTCAGTTAAAAACGTCTAGCTTTGTCGGTTTTCGCTCAAAAAAATAAAAAAGAAACTCAGAATTTTTATTTTTTTTGCAATAATTAAAAAACAAAAAATGATGGGTCAAATTTTCTTTCAGATTATTGATCAGCATAAAAATACGCAACTTTTCCCTAATTTAACCGACCTTGTATATCTTATAATAACCGAGATACCCATGCTTGAAATAGAAAAACGGACACCCTGTATAGTTATAAAATCTGCAAATAAAGGTATTTTTTGTGTGACTTACTGTAAGTTTTGTTTTTATTCGGTTTTGTGGAGCATGTGCAGTGTTCCTCCTGGTCAGTGTCGACATCGTCAGGTTCTACAACGTCGCACATTTTAACAGATAACTTGGTTTGAGTATTTGTTTCTTTTTTGTCTAGTAGTGGATGATATTTTTCCGCTTCACTGTCTTCATCTAAAATCTGAAATAAAAACAAGCGGCGAATATGTTATTTATTAATGCTTCGCATTCTCTAGTGGGTAGGGTTCTTTACCTCGAAAAAAATTACCTCGCAAGCAATTACCTAGAAAATTTTTACCTCGAAAAAAATTACCTCGAACGCCGTTACCTCGAAATATTTTACCTCGAAAGCCCATTACCTCGCACGAAAATTACCTCAAAGGGACATTACCTCGAAAGAAAATTCATCGATGGGACATTACCTCGCATATAAAATTACCTCTAAAATAAATAATTTTTAAAAAATTATAAAAAAACCAAACCAAACAATTTTTTTTTAGAAAAAGAAGGGAAATTTAACATCAATAAACTTAGTTATTTAAAGCAATAATATTGATATTTTATACGAAAAGAAAGTATTTGAAATTACAAATAATCAAAAAGCTGTCAATAAATCTACAGCAACATTTTTTATGAAAAATAAATAAATAATTAACAATAAATGTTTTTCCTTTGTAAGAAATTTCACCATATTTTCCAAATTTCCAAAAAAACTTGTGTTTGTACACACGATCCTTATAATACACAAAGTTTTTATACAACTCTAATTTCTCTTTCGCGAACTCTCGATATAGGTTAATCGATTTATTGTGAAATATTTACCAAAACTAAAAGCTAATAATTGCCCGTAAATTAAAATTTAATCAATAAATGATAAAATATCGGCAAAAAAACTACAATATACAATAATCAAAAAGAAACAGATAAAAATTTTTAAAAAGTCCTTTTCGAGGTAAAAGTCCTTCGAGGTAATGTACTTTTGAGGTAACAACTTTTCGAGGTTTTTTTTACTCTATGGTTTGTTTCATCAAGCAAGATAGTAAATTAAAAATCGCACAGTGAATATTTTTACAATATGTTTGAATAGTATATGTTTGTATATAGAATATATGTAGTTATGTTTTATAAAATAAACTAAGCAATATATTCGCACATCCAATATTCGAATCTGTTTTGAAAATATTCACTGCGCGATTTTTAATTTACTATCTTGCTTGATGAAACAGACCATATACTATAATATACATATTATGTATTTTGACGTTTAAGCCTTTTGAAATAAATAAAATTGGCACACCATTACTTACTTTTTACTCTAGTTTAGGTTTTTTTTACTCTATGGTCTGTTTCATCAAGCAAGATAGTAAATTAAAAATCGCACAGTGAATATTTTCACAACCTGTTTGAATAGTATATTTTTGTATATAGAATATAGTTATGTTTTATAAAATAAACTACGCAGTATATTTGCACAGCCAATATTCGAATCTGTTTTGAAAACATTCACTGTGCGATTTTTAATTTACTATCTTGCTTGATGAAACAGACCACAGTGAATATTTTCAAAACAGATTCGAATATTGGATGTGAGAATATACTGCGTAGTTTATTTTATAAAACATAACTATATCCTATACACAAACATATACTATTCCAACCAATATTTATTATGCGATTTTTAATTTACTCTCTTGCTTGATGAAACAGACCATAGTTTAAGTTATATGACATTTAAGTATATGTATCTTGACATTTAAGCCTTCTGAAATAAATAAAATTGGCACACCATTCATTACTTACTTCTTCTTTTTCCGTTTTTTCGTTAACCACTTTCACGCAATCCCTCGGAATGGTGTGTTTCAATCTGGGACTGGTTTGCTTGTCATGCACCAACAATGGGCATTTGTTGGATTCCTTATTATGATCCTTGGCCTGTAACAAATAGTATTATTTAAAATTTAAAACAAGCCAAGAAGATTTATAATACTTCGCATTCTTTACACGGGGCGGTGGTAGGACAATTAAAATCAACTTCAAATTAACTTACAACTAATTAATTTCTGTTTCTATACGTCGATTCTATGAGATGTAAGGATTATTTTGACCAAAAATAAAAAATATCTGTTGAGCACTTTACATTTTTGGAATTTGTGGGGCTGTTAAAGAATGACGTCACCTATTTCTGACCAACTTTTGATCTCCCTCCCCCCTTCGTCACCTTTCGTCACTTTTGACTAGACCCCCCTATAAAATAAAAAAAAATACGTCACGTTTTGGCAGACCCCCCCCCTAATGTAATATGGACCCATAATAATATGCTTCCTATTTTCTTTTATTAAAAATAGCGTCTACCCTGCTGAAAATGACGGGTCTGGGCCGGTATAAATGGTGCATAAACCGGACTTGAGCGGATGAAATTCACCCGCTCAAGTCCGATCTATGCAAAATTTATACCCGCGCAGACCCGTCATTTTCAATAGGATAAGGACAAAAAAATAGGATCTCATAAGGCAGTTAAACTCGGCGCATTATCTATCTGAGTAACAAATTGGATCAAGGAAGTTATGATTAGTGGTTTAAAAATGACTTTTAGTGATATTTTAGTTGCACATCGTGCTTTTGATCATTTTTAACATTTAGGTTAATATGAGTGTCATTTTACGTCTTACAAATAATAACAAAATCTTTTTAAAAAGTAAAAGTTTGTTCAAAATTATAATAAAAGTAAGTTTTTATTTATAATGTGCTATGGAAATAGTATATGCACCTAGTATGCGAACTAAGTCTGTTCAAGACTGAGTTTTTTTGCTGAGACGAAGTCGAAATGTTTAAGGCTACCTGTGGCGCCCCTGCCAAAACAACAAAAAACACCTTCCGAAAAAAAGCTTTGTCCCTGAGCGAAGTATAAATAAATTTGGTGCCTCTACCCAAACAAAAAAAAACACCCGCTATTATTTTAATTTTTAATTTTTTTGTTTAAAATATCAAATAAAGATTCTTGGGGGGGGGAGAAATACCCCCTCTACCAACCCCCATATCTACGCGCCTGACTGTAGGCCGCCTACAGGGGAAATATTTTGTTGGAAGCAATATTATATTTTGCGTTTTAACTTGCGTTATTTGGAAAATGCAATATACCATCCACTGTGAATAGTATATAATGGAATGCATAGCATTACATATGTTCAACGCTTGTTTTATTTAATATACATACCCTTTCAGTGACAAGAATTGGTGAATCGTGTCCCCTGGCCCTTGTGGGCGAATTTCTGTCGCACTGGTTGTTGAGCATTTGGGCGGCCTGCGAGGCCAATGAAGACTCATTCTCCGGAGTCTCTACCAGGTCTGGCATGGCAGAAGGAGGCTGTCGGGGGGCGCACGGCCCGTTGAGGGCTTCAATTAGCGATACTGCTTCGTAGCCGGGAGGGATGTTATCGCAACTTCCCTACAATAAATATTAAAAAGTTAATTGCGCTCAGAAGCATAGCATGGGTAAAAAGTGTGGCGAGGGGTCGAGTTTAAATAAATAAATATGTGAGTGCAAAATAAGGTTCCGAGAAAAGTGAGCCTAAAATAGGTAAATGGATGACGCAGAAAACTGCTTAAAATTGGCCTTTGATACAATTGAACGAAAATCGGATAATATCCGATTTTATGTTATAGATCTTTCTTTTAAGGCAAAAACCAATATTATGGCTAGATTTTAAGTTATTTGCTTACTAAATATGAAATAACTGTAATTTTATGCAATTTTAAAATTGTCAGATGCAGTTTTAAAATTGACAGTTACAATTACCACATTTACATATCACTTAACTGCCATAGTTAGAACTATCCTATTTATTTAGCTAAAGCTATTTTTTTCTTACATACTTTTAGAAAGGATACAAATATTAATAATTATCAACAACATAGTTAAATAGTAATTTTTTAAAACCTAAGTATTTACTACAATTTTTTAGATTAGTTGGTAAATCATTATAAATTTGAAAACCTTTAAAGAAAAGAGAATTTTTTGTTCTACTTTTGTTTAAGTTTTCTATTAATATTTTATTGTCTCTAGTTTGGTATCTATGACTATTATGACTAAGATTTATTTGTTTACATAAATAGGACGGCAACATATTATTTTTCATTTTAAAAATACACAATATTGTTTTAAAAGTAATTCTTTGCTAAACACTCATTATATTAAGAGTTTCCAACATTAATTTAACTGGTGTATATTTACTAAAATTTAAAATAGATCTTAACGCCCTATTTTGTATAACTTGCATTCTGTCAAACTCATTTTTATTTAAATTAAACAAAATAGTAGAGCAAAATTCCATATGAGGGGCAACAATAGACTTGTATAATAGTAATTTAGCATACATACTGAGTGATTTTCCAACTCTATAAAGAAAATTAACTTTATCAAATACATACAGATAATGAGACAATTACTAGCTTTATTTTAAATAGATAAACTCAATAATAACCCCCGCGTCACTATCACTTGTCAAATTATTTTCTTGTAAATGTCATTAAAATTTTTAATAAAAATATGAATTCCTAAGCTATTTATTGGAGAATACAATTTATATATATGTAGTATGCTGTACTGATAATTGAAAATACCTTACCCCTACGATGTTTTTTTTACCCCTATTTTCTCTAATCTAAAATCGTGCTTATTGTTTGCTTTTTAATTTATAAAATATAATTTATTTGTGGATTAATACGTTTTAATTAAGAGGTATGTGTATTAAATATAAATTATATTCTCTCCCTAAATATCAATTCGTGATACTAGGTTAGGTACCGGTGCTTTTTTTTCAAATTTTACTCATATTAATCCCAATTTTTGGAAAATGCAACTCCTGCTAAAGCAGTCGTTGCATTTTCGTCATTGGGATTAATATTCGTAAAATTTATGTAAAAAACCACCGATAACTAACCTAGTATCACTTATGATATTACCCCTGAGAATACAATTTATATATATGTAGTATGCTGTACTGATAAGTGAAAATACCTTACCCCTATGATGGTTTTTTTTACCCCTCTTTTCTCTAATCTAAAATCGTGCTTATTGTTTGCTTTTTAATTTATAAAATGTAATTTATTTGTGGATTAATACGTTATAATTAAGAGGTATGTGTATTAAATATAAATTATATTCTCTCCCTAAATATCAATTCGTGATACAAGGTTAGGTACTGGTGTTTTTTTTTCAAATTTTACTCAGATTAATCCCAATTTTTGGAAAATGCAACTCCTGCTAAAGCAGTCGTTGCATTTTCGTCATTGGGATTAATATTCGTAAAATTTATGTAAAAAAACACCGATACCTAACCTAGTATCACTTATGATATTACCCCTGATAATACCTTGTATGGCACTCATGGGTAAACCGATATTGCCCTCTCGAAAATTAACCTGCTTGGCTGACGCCTCGCTAGGTTAATTTTCTCATAGGCAATATCTTACTTTACCCACTAGTACCATAAATAACTATTTTGTGATATTTTACTCATTACATATGATTACATCCATAAAATCTAAAACAGAAAATAAAATTACAAGGCGCACCTATCTCTATATTTATTAATACGGTAGTTGTCGTGCATAAATGCATCTTACTACCGTAGTTATCAATCTGGATTTAAAATTCTACTACTTTTGATTTGTTGAAGTAGAAGATTTACAAATGCGGATAAGGTAATGTAAACGACGAAAATTTATAACTCTCGCTATTGCCAACATAACACATTTTCCTAAGTAACACTTAATATTAATTTAAACAAAGCACTTAATATTTTTTATAATTTTATGAAATAAATATTTTAAAAGCGTTTTTCTCTTCTTCTTTTTCTTTAACTTTTGGCATCGCAAAATATAGAAAATATACCTTAGGCATTACGGTTGGTAATGCCTTCTAGACTTACTTCACGAGTTCTAAATTTTTGGTTTTAGAAATCCCGTCAGTAGAAGAACTAGCTAAATTTTTAAGAACAACCAACCAAAACTATAAAAACATTTTTAGGTGATATCAGAAGGCACGGTAAGAAGTCGGAAGTCCACTCGACCTGGCCGGTAAGCCATGAGCAAAGGCCATTATAATTAACTGGAATTGGAAATTCCGTCATATGAAAACGGTTCAGAAAAGGATTTATAAATACGATAGTTATAAATGCCGTAGTTATAACTACGGTAGTTACGTGATATGTAAACGTGGTAAACCAAACCTAACCGTAAAAGGTTTTGTTTTTGCCATTTATATATTTTTTTACAAAAAAAAAACTATATTTCTTAAGGTCAAAAACTAATAAAATATTAAAATTTTATCAAAAAAAATAATAATAACAATAAAAAAAGAAATAAGCCACATGGAATGCCATTATAACGTACTTTAATGTGGTAACTTACATCTGGGGGACTTATGGGGGCAACATTAGGATTGGAAGTTTTTTGTAGAGCCCTAATCTGCAGTAAAGCCCTAAAGGGTGCCCTGCAAATAGGGCAATTGTTGGCTTGATATCGCAGTGAATCCGCACAAGAATTGCAGAGACATAGATGTCTACAAGGCAGGATCAAGGTGTCTCTGACGTCGCACATGCAAATTACGCATTCGGAACCGTTGTCTTCCATCTCGTCGTCAGGTCCAACCTTAAATTAAAAAAAAAAACTAATCAGGTAACTGTAAACAACAGGTGTAATAATAATAATAAAAGAATTTATTGAGTCATTCGAATTTAACCCTTTAAGTGTCTTTGGGATACTATCTTCCCACCGACTTTATATTCCTTCCAAAGCTGTGGCCAGGGATGAAATCTATTCCCTTATTTTAAATTATTAGTATACTGCTGATATCTGTTAAAGACTCTGCGACATTCGCATGGCACTAATTCGGTAATAGGTGGGAAGATATTATACCAGTGGTCCACAAAAAACACTAACTTTACATACCTGAGATAACATGAAAAAAG
Organism: Brachypterus glaber; assembly: GCA_958510825.1. NCBI lineage: Eukaryota > Metazoa > Arthropoda > Insecta > Coleoptera > Kateretidae > Brachypterus > Brachypterus glaber. The sequence goes on along the minus strand of OY294044.1, from coordinate 14,599,113 downwards.
GTAGTTTTTTTTTTTAATTAAATGAAAAAGGTTAAAATATAATTATGTAAGTACTAAGATTAATGTATATTTACTTATTTAAATTTTTTGTTAATAATCAGTCTATAAACTACCTCTGTACAGAGGTCCCCGAACGACTATAAACGAATAAACTAAACTAAACTTAGCGTAAGGAAATATAGTTTATTTGATATTTAACTTAGTAACAGCAAGTAATGCTAAAAAAGTTACTGAACAGCATATTTAATAAAATAAAAGCTATTTTGTTCTAAAAAAAATCCATTTTAATAAAACGCAATTTTTAAAATTAGCCCAACATAACGCCCTACCTCTTGCCCCTAAAGGGTTGAAAAGGCTCATTACAGGCTCTTTCTATATATAGATCACAGATATTTAATTTTACATTGCTTATAATTATAATATATCAATATTAAATAAAATATATTTAAAAAAAAATTAATGATTTTTTAAAAGAAGTCAAATTCAGACCCTTTATATGACTAGGCAAGTCATTGTATAGTTTTGCCCCCTTGTAATATAATATAGTATATAGTACTGTTTTTACCTTGTGAAGACAAATAGCGGATAGTCTCTACCCCGGTGCCTAGTGTTATGATTATGTGCATTCCTCTTAATGAGAAACATACATTAGAGTGACGAGTTTTGTTAAGAATTTGATGTATATACATATTTATTTGATATGTATAGATTTTCTCAATGGACATGATGTTAAAATATTTATATAGGTTTTCAGTGCTATACCTATACTGCCCTACTACGCTAGAAAGCAGTAACTCCATTTGCCGCATAGCAACGTTTTCACGTCAACTTTGATGTAATATTTTGAAAACGCTGCTATGCGTTACTGCTTTCAAACGTAGTAGGGCAGTATAGGAAAGGTTGCAAATATTTTTAATTGCTTTATTCTGTAGGATTTTAAGAGGTTTTATAATATACTCTTTTGTATGGCACCAGACTGATGTGAGATACTATATATGGCAGTGTACTAGGGAGAAATAGCTTGTATGCAATAGTTTTTTTAGGATGCAATTGTTTATCCTCCGTAATATGCCAATTGGTGCCGCTATTTTCCTTCTCAAGGTACTTAAGTGGGCGTCCCAAGACAATGTTTCATCAATGTGAAGTCCTAGGTATTTTATCACACTTGAATATTGAAGTGTGATGTCCTCCAGGGCAGTTTCCCACAATTACAAGACTTTTATGTTCCCTGGCATTTTCAGGTTTGCCCTGACCAACATCATAAAATTATTTAAAATTTGTATTTATATTTAATGACTTTTGTCAGAGGTCCATGCCTTAATTCCTAAGTTTGGGGTTAAATCTCGAGTAAAAAATTTTGCAAGTAAAATTCAGGTAAAAGTAAATTACTATATTACGCTATTATCCGTGCCTAAAATATACTGCAGTGACTCATATGCAAAAGTGTGCTAGAAAGCGAGGATTATACCAATTCGGGTGCGGTTCGCGTAACTCCGTCTCAGGGGAATCCCTTATATGAGAGCAGCATAATACGTTTTAGGCATTAGTCACTGCGTTCCAATTCAGACACGGAGAATAAATACTTGTATATAAAATCCTTATTAACCCTTAACAAAGAATCAGGGAAAACATTCGAAATGTTGAGAAAAAAAAACGAAAATTGGTCAGTAAATTAAATTAAATGTTTGTAATTAACCTCTTTTGCGTAAAAACTGTTGTCATCTCTATAGATTTTTATTAAAGGAAGTGGATAGTGTTCCGAATGTTCGGAATACTATCCTAACGGCTAGTCGTCCGAGCATTAATATTTTATTTTCCCTGACTTTTAGACTAAAAGTAGTTAAGTTTCAGGTTTTCCAAAAAAAAAACCTTTTCAATTCCCCGACTTTTCCCTGATTTCCCAGAAGAATTCCCTGATTTCACAGAAGAATTCCCTGATTTCCCAGAAGAATTCCCTGATCCGTGGGAATCCTGTGTAAAAACTTTTTTTTTTTGTTGAGGAAAATATATTTTTGAAATAATTTTGTTTCTTACTTTATCATTGTTTTTGTTTTCAATTCCATAAATTTCTTGCAAAAGATAACACAAACCATCTACAAATAATTTTTGTTTTAAAGCTTTCAGTAAATATGTACCATCTGATATTTTTTCTACAGTTGCTACAGTTGTGTGTGATTGTCGAATTTCTAAAACAAAAAAAAAGATAAGTTTAAAATACCAAGCATGTATTTAAAATATTTTTTTTGTATTTAAAAAAAAACTGCTGCCAGTAAAAAAATACTTTCCCAAAATGGGTCGAGTATTAAAAAAAAGAGGCACAGTCGCGATTTTTAATAAAGTTTAAAATAATATATTTTTAATGGTAACTTGAATAAATGCAGATTAGGCTGGTAAGGTATAAATTTTGTATTTCTGTGTAAGATGACCAAGAAATTTATTATTATTATAGTTCTAAGAAAAATAAAATGAAATCTTCTTTTTTTTTTTTGAAAAAAAGTTTCCTCCCTCTGAAACTATTATTTTCATATATAATTACACAAGAGGCTGAGAATTATGAGGAAAAAATTCTCTGTTTTCATGAAAATTTGCTGTCTGGAAATAATTACGACAGGGGCATGCCCCTGGAGTAATTATTTCCTTTGATAGAAAATTTTAATGAAAACTTAATTTTTCCAGATAATTCGAAGAATCATGTGTAATTCGGAAGATTATTTTTTAACGATTTATAATATGTCAAACCAACTTTTATATTTTTTTCATCGCAAAATGATATAAATTACATCGGCACTTAGTGCTACTAAGAGTGCCGATGTATTGAAATCTTCGTCGAAAAGTCAAAATCTATGACCACGTTTTTTTCACATTTATCGACGTTTTAGATCATTCTGAGTCGAAATCAGTAAAATTTTTTTTGCGTCCGTCTGTCTGTCTGTCTGGGTGTAAACTCTCTAACTTCATTTCCACGAGATATCGACTTGCGGTTTTTTGCATATTGTTTCTTATCGTATTCCGAATAGCTGATTAGATTTTGGGGGTAAACGATTGGGAAAAACTCCTATTTTTAGTGTTTTTTGTTTATAATTAAGGTAATTATTATTGTATTTGGTTAATTTAGCACTTATATAAAAGATAATTAAATTAAAATTTTTAAATTGGTCAAAAAATATTATAAACAATGTTTTCCTAAAACGCATTGTTTTCGAGATATTGGAGTTAATGTTATATACAGTTTTTTGCTAGAATATAATGTTTTAAAGATACAGAATTTAAAATCAAACAAAACACCTAGTTTGAAATTTGCAAACTAGATGGCTCTAGTGTACAATAGTGCCGATGTTTTGACAGGGTGCTTGCAACGTTTCATCTAGTTTAATTTACAATCTTGCTTGATGAAACGGACCATAATAATACATAAACACATAATTACCTTCAGATCCCTCCTCAGCAACACAATGGATTGCAATGGGAATCATCTCTCTGTCAACATCATATAATAAATCATCTTCTGGAAATTTGGCTGGATTAAAAACATGGCTTAGCTGACAAAAGTGTTGATTGGCCCCTTTTAAATAATGGAATGTTTCTGAACTCAATGAGGAGTCTCGAGGCACGTACCTAAAAAAAAATAGTCTTTAATCCGAGAATACTCGCACCGCGGTCGTTTTGGCACTAGAGTCATATTGTATGTATTAAAATAACTTTTTGTTTGTAATAAAACGATTGTGTTTATATTATTGTAATAAATAAACAGAAAAAGAAATAATTGTATCATACAGAGGATAACATTTTCCAAAATTGGTCAAAACGATCGAGTGCGAGCTCTAACGCAATTTTTAGGCGCGAGCGTTTTCGGGTTACCTAAATAAAGATTACAGGGCCAAAAAAAACAAATGTAATATAAGAGATAATAGTATGTATTATGTATTATAATATTATGTCACTATGATATTTCTATGTTGTTGGGCTGGTAAATTTAAATATGGGGCCAGAATTATCCATTCGCCTTTCGTTTTTTTTATAAAAATCAAAAAAACTGTCCCTAAAATTCGCATAGGTAGGGGATTTTTTTTAATTCCAAACCCCTTTAATTCTCTACATAATAATTCAAGTACTTTCCGAGATATCAACCCCGAAAGCGAACATTTTTCAGCCATTCAAATTGTTTTGATAAAAAAATAAAGGGCTGCCGCTAATTCTAGGGATACTAGATCTAGGTCTTAAGTTAGCAAGGCCTTGCTAACTTTTTGGATTATTATATTTGTGATTTGTGAGATGCAGGCAAGCATTTTATTAATTTTTGCCTATTTGTTCTGGGCAACAGACTTATCTTTCTCTTTCTTAATTAAAAGTAAATTTTTTTATGCTTAATTTTATTAATAAACCCTGGTATACTATCAACAATAAACTGTTGTCATAGAAATATTTAACAACAATTTGACATGACATTTAAATAATACGAGGGCATATCAAAAAATTTACAGAAATATATATTTATTGTATTAAAAATAGTTAAATAAATATAAGGCAAAAAACGAACATGCAAGAATTAATATAAATTATATTAATTCTTATATTATATAATGCATACCTGCATCTTAGAAATCACAAATGAAGTAATTCAGTTTTTAAATAATGGATAAATAGAGTTGAGATGGCGATTTGGACCTTTTTTTAATTGTTTGCCTATTCAAATTAATTAGTATTTATAAAGCTAAGAGTAACACATTTAAAACTTTTTTAATATCTACAAAAAATACGGAACAATTAATTAAGTAAATTTTGACAGCCTATAACTAGGAAACATATGATATTGAACTATTCAATTTAAAAATATTTTAATTTCATAAATAAAAAATAGTTTACCATGGGGAAAAAATATAGAGGTCGCCACAAGGCAAACGAGTATTATAATAAAAGCGTAATTCGGTATTTAACTTATAGTACAAGTAAGACTATAAAACACGGTTTTTGATTTTTTTTAATATCCCCTACCATTTTCGAGAAAAATGATAAGGGCGGGAATTCTGGATCACCCTGTACCATCATTTGACACAAAACAATAAAATTCTTCCGGTTATTATCTCGCCAGCGTTTCTTTTCTTCGGGATATTTGGATAGAATTTTTTTTTCGCACCTATTTTTTATCATGATATGTTAGACCCGGATATTTTGTCGCCGGGATAATTTGTCGTGTTTATTTTGTCGCCGTATATTTTGTCGTCGGATAATTTTTTACATCAAGTCAGTAAACCGAATTTTTATTACTTACATAACACCATTAGGTGTGTATTCCTCAGTACAAAAATAGTAAATGGTGATCGCACAACGAACATCACAATCAAACACAAATTCAATATTAAAATTTGTGTTTCCTACTAATTCTGGGTTTCTATTCTCAGAAGAGTTATTAGAATCATTTGAAACTCTGACAAACCGCAATGACTCCTTTCTGATGTTCACTAGGCTTTTGAGAGTTTTTGTGGGCTCATTGGGCTGTGGTGGTGGATATGGAAACTGAAAACCATAAAAAATAATTTAAAAATGCTATATAAAAAAATTAAGGTTAAAAAATGGATTTTTTTCGAAAAAAAGAATAAAAATTAAAAAAAAAATAAGAATAAAAAAAGGTTTCTATAACTTTTTAACTTAGAAGCCTGTCTAAATTGGTTTTCTAACTCCCAGGGGCGGCAGAAGACAAAAAAGAATAAGTATGCTGAACTTTTGACAAGACAGGTCTATTCTTATATATTTTTCATCGCTGAATCCAAATTCGAAGTCAGATTAAGGGGTTTACCAGTGATTTTTCGAGAAAAATGCAAAAAACATGAATTTTTATGGTTTATGTATGGTTTTTTTAAATAAAAAAAAACGGAAAATGATAAAAACTAATCTGACTTCAAATTTAAATCCTACAAATCAAAATACATCGAAAACCATAATTCGGAAAGTCTTGTATTCGTGAAAAAATTTTAATTTTTTTTGCGTATTTTTGCGTTTTATGACGTATAAAATAATTTCAAGCAAAAAAAAAATTGTCGGTCGGTCGATTGATCGGTCGGTCGTTCGACTTGAAATTAAACTAAAAACTATCGCTCGGGATTGTTTTTGGTAAACATTGGGATGGGGCAAATGGGGAAAATTCAATATTTTTTCACAAAAATTTGAAAATTGCAGTAAAAGTAACCCCTATACAGCAATTTCAGGTTGCTGAAATTGAATCTGACAATAAAATTTTCTCCAACCCCGCAGGGGTGAGGGGTAATTATTCTTAAATGTTTTTAATATTATCGTCAAGATTGGTATATAGGGGTTTTGTGGGACGACGAAACTGAATCTGATAATAAAATTTCTCTAATTCCAGGGGCGGGGCTAGTCCTGGCTGTAGGAAGACATTTTTTTTTAGAAAAGGGCACGTCTTTTTCCAAAAAGTATTTTTCTGAAATAACGTTTTTGAACTTTTCCGTCCTTTTCTGCCTTTTGCTTTCCCATTTTGAAAATTTTCAACATTTCGGAAGGCCTTGTATTCGTGCAAAAATTTTCAATTTTTTTTGCGTATTTTGCGTTTTATGACTTTTTATGTTGATATAAATCAATTACAAGCAAAAAAAAAAATTGTCGGTCGATCGGGAAATCTTTTGGGCACGATAATTTAAGAACGCTTTAAGCTAGAGACATAAAATTTGGAATACAGGTATATTACCAAAAGTTCTTGCTCGGGATTGTTTTTGGTGAACATTGGTGTGCGGCAAGGGGAATGGGAATGGGGAAAAATGCTTTTTACAAAAAAATTAAAATTGCTAGATAGGGGTTTTTAAGGTTAATTGAATCTGATTTTTTTAACGCCACCCCTGTGGGGGTGAGGTGATACATATTTTTAAATATTTTCATCAAAATTGGTATACAGGGGTTGTTGGGGTCAACGACAGGGATGATTCGCATACCCACACGAAACGACTGAGTCGGCAAAATCGTAGATCAGTCGGCATATATTTTTTTGGGTTGATTATCTTTTTTTAGTCATCAAAATTTTTGCAAGGAACCTTTTTTTAAAAACCAAAATTTTTTCAGTCAACAAATTTTACCTTCCCTGGTCAATAAATATCAGTCTGATAATAAAATTTTTCTAATTTCACCCCTTGAGGGACGGGGGTAGTTTTTGTGAAAATTGGTATATTGGGGTTTTTAAGGTTGTTCTGTATTACAAAATAGGCTTAGTTTACATCATGGGGACTATATTTTAAGTTCATGCAGTATTTATCTATCTATCTCTGTTTACAGAATGCAATAAATAGAGCAGGGCTGTAACTAGGGGGGGCAGGGGGCCAAGCCCCCCTGGCATAGGTTTGAGCCCCTCTTGCATTTTATCTGAGCCCCCCTGGTATTTTTTAAATAACCTACCTTTGGGCTCCAATTTTTTTTTTGCAGGGGCGCCAAGTTTGGTAGAAATTGTCAGGGACAAAGTTTTTTTTCTTTAAGGTAATTTTTTTTTGGGGCGCCAATTTAGTTTTGATGGGGCACCAAGTTTGGTGGAAACTGTCAGGGACAAAGCTTTTTTCTTGAAGGTAGTTTTTGGGGCGCTATTATTTTTTGCAGGAGCGCCAAGTTTGGTAGAAAACCATCAGGGACAAAGTTCTTTTTCTTGAAGGTAATTTTTGGGGCGCCATTTTTTTTGTAGGGGCGCAAAGTTTGGTAGAAACAGTCAGGGACAAAGCTATTTTTCAATAATGAAACAGTCAGGGACCTGGGGGCTGAGCACCCTAGATTTTTTCTGGTTACGGCCCTGAAACAGAGATAGGTAGATAAAAAGTAACTGAAAATTACAAGTTTCATATTGAATCCATCATCACTAATTGCAATTTTTCCAATTAGATTTAAAAACAAAGATAACTTACTGGTGTGGGTCGGCTACCAAGAAAATTCAGGTCCGAATTTTCGCCAAACAGATATGATTCTGGTTGTGGGGTATCAAATCTTTCTCCGCCCATAATAAAGTGACTGCCAAAGTAATTACCTTAAAAAAATAAACCAAGGATAGTATGGAAATCTAGAAAAAAAAAGTAATTAATTACCTGACCTGGGCGGGTACCTGTAGGCATGAGTAGAAGCAACGTCGACCTCTTCCACTCCTGCATTTTGTCTACTAGTAAATGCGCCCATTTTTTAGATTATAAAAACACAAAAATTATTTAAAACAACATATTATTATTAAATTGACATATTTGTTTTTCTCACGTCAAAAGTATTCTTCTTCTTCTTCTTCATATTCTTTATATTTTAAGTACTTAGCTGCCCTGTTGGCATATCCACAGGCTCGCATAACAACATAGTACATAACAATAACGGCATCTCATTCTTATGTTTTATGTTCTTATGCAAGCTTCTGGATAGGCCTTCAGCTAACCAGCCAAACTACTATTGTATTTAACTTCCTATTTTTCCGTCCAAAACTTCATGTTTGGTCTATTTTTTTCTTAGTACTTAGCAAGTACTAAAGCTCTTAATATAGAGCTAGAAAGCAGTAACTCCATTTGTCGCATAGCAGCGTTTTTAAAATATTACATCAGAGTTGACGTGAAAACTACGTTAGGCAACAAATGAAGTTACTGCTTTCTAGCGTTAACCACTCCTAGTCAAGATGACTTGCACCAATCATTGGTGACCAATGGTGGTCCAACTATAAACTTGGAATAAATTGACCCAGTCAATTTAGGGCCACTTGCACCAACTTTTGGTACGGGATTACCTCAGCTAAACCGAGTTTAAGTTAAAAATGCTGCGTTCTGATTGGTCGGCCGTCAATTTAATCCAAGTTTAAAGTTAAACCATCATTGGTGCAAGTGGCCCTTAACAGTAGACCAATCAGCATACCGGATTTTAAACTAACCTCGGTTTAAACTCAGTTTATCGATATAAGGGCCACTTGCACCAACTTTTGTTCAGGGATTATCTCGACTAAACAGAGTTTAAGTTAAAAATGCTGCGTTCTGATTGGTTGACACTCAATTTAATCCAAGTTTAAAGTTAAACCATCGTTGGTGCAAGTGGCCCTAATCGGATTATCTCGACTAAACTAAGTTTAAATCGATATTATGATTAAATCCCAGTTTAAACGTTGGTGCAAGTCTAAGGGCCACTTGCACCAACTTTTGTTCTGGGATTATCTCAGCTAAACCGAGTTTAAGTTAAAAATGCTTCTTTCTGATTGGTCGGCCGTCAATTTAATCCAAGTTTAAAGTTAAATCATCATTGCTGCAAGTGGCCCTAAGTATGTAATTTTATGTCACACAATGTTACTCCTGGACGCCTCTACTACTCTAGCCATCTTGGGTTACCTGATGTAATGTCTCTCTATAGAGAGCACTAACCCGATGTGTGCTTAATAAAAGTTTATGCCCTGGCTAATTATCCGAAAGAAAAAGGTAATTTTATTCTAAAAAGAAGAAGAAGACTACGTTGTTAAACACCTGACAACCTTATATATATTTTTTGCTGACAACGTTTTTTTTTGGCTTTTTTTATGTTATGTGCGTAATTAAATGTGTTATTTGATGATTTGTGATGGAAACTGAGGAACAAATCGATGAAAAGGTTAAACAAATCAACGTTGAGGACCTAAATATAGAAATTTTACCTATCATCTATGAGATAATTCGAAGGTTAGTGGGGTTATGTTAAAAATAACTTTTGGAACGCATGCCAAAAAGGTGCTGTAAAATATTAACTTTTTAGCGTTGAAAAGGAGCATATAGATAATTCTGCCAAAACCAGAGAATCTCAAGACTGTTCCCAAAAAGTTCTTGAATTGCAAAAACGCCTTGACCAAGCCAGAGCTGATGTAAGTATTAAGATTTGAGGCTGTTCAGCAGTGTTCTCATTCCTAGTTAAAATAATAGTAGAAACAGGGATGCTTGGGTTGATATTGTTATATAGGGAATATTCAAGTATTGTGTAAGCAAAATTCATACACTTCTTACCCCAGTTCTCTTTATTAAAGACTGCAGAGATTTAATATTTTGGCTAGCCCTCCAAATTAGGGACCCTATATATAATGACATTAAACTTCACACTTCACACTTGTGTGAAGTTAAATGTCACTTTATTTAGGGTCCCTACTCCAAATAGGGAGGAGTGTTAGAGAAAGAAATTGTATGAACCATCCAAAGCTGAGAATAGGTGTTTGGAGTAAATTAATTTTGCTTTTGTAATACTTAAACATTCCCATAGTTTATATTTTAATACAATTTTTTTGATTCTCCAATACAGATCAGATTATTACCTGGCATAGAATTCAGCAAAGAACAACAACTCAATCATTTGGAGGCATTAAAAACACAACTTCGACTCAAACAAGAACTTTTGCAAAAATACAGATACATGTACCCTTTTGACTTTCAAAAATCTTAGTTTCAAGCATGGTATTGCGTTTTTTAATCCGCATATTGGCTAATAATGAGCACTTGGTGCAAAAATTGAGTGAGTCATACCCCATGCGTAAGGCTGCACAATTAGTAGTCAGAGCAGTTTACTCAGGAAAAAATTTTATAGAGGAGAACCGTCTTCATGAAAAATTAACACCAGAGCAATTTAGGGCCTTGATGCAAAGTATTTCAAATAATTTTCAAAACCAGCTCAAGCAGGCAAAAGATGATTTAAAAAGAAAGATGAAGTAGAACTAAAATATTTTTGTAGTTATTTCATTCTTCAGTTTACTTCATCATTAAAATGTCTTCAAGTTCTGTTATTTTTATTGGTACACCAGAACGAAAAATTAAACAAGGACTTTTAAATAATATTAAAAATCAATTTCTAGTAAATCCTTATGATTTAGTGTTTAGGATATATGCTTCATTTGTTCCACCTTTATCAAAGAAGTACCAAAAAGTTTATGTAGATTTATTAGGTCCAGTTTTAGCGTTTTTATTTTTAACAGCTTTTTTAAATTATGGTTTTTCATTAAAAAGCTATAAAATTTCCTATTCACCAACAGAATGTATGTGTGTGTTTGTAATTATCATGCCTATTTTGTGTTTTTTCTTGAGTAAATTAGGAAAATCTAGTATAACTGCAACTGAAACAACTTCATTGGTAGGATATGCCTTATATGGACATATATTTACTTTATTCTTTAGTTATTTATGTTTTCATGAAACAAGTAACATTTTCTTTTTTATTTGTCTTATTCTTTTTGGAGGATTTAGTACACTACGATTGGCATTAATTTTATTATTTACAATTCCTGTACCAGCCATAAGGCTCTTAATATGCACTACTGTGTCTTTATTCAATATTTTATACTTAATATTTTTACACTTTGCATATATGCATAGAACCTTTGCTTATACAGGAAGATCATAATCCAAAAATAAATTTTAACTAGTTTTGAGTAAAGAAAATATTGTAAGTGATATTTCAAATAAAATTCTTCATATTAAATTTAGTTTTTATTTTAAAAATGACCTAAATCTACCAAATTAAAAAAAGGAACACACTCAGAAAATTTCATTGTGATTTTAATACTAAATTTAGTTTGTAAATACATATTTGTGAATTATATCACCACCATTGGTATTTAATAATTTACTTGTGATATTAAATACTGCAATGTGTGTATTGTATACAGAATGTTGTCATAATAACATAGAGACCATGCTAGTACATTTGAATCCCCAAGCAACATGTGTTTATTAGTACTAGCATGTTATAGAAAAAATTACTGTAACATTTGGTAAAGCATATCACATTTGTAGTATGGTATACTTTGAGTTGTTAAGTTGTATTACTGATCTAGTTTAAAGTATGTAACAGTATTTAGAAAAATTAACAATCGGTAAATAATACCAAAATTTTGATTAGTAATAATATAAAGATTGCAACCACACACAATTACACACTGATAAAATAATTGATCCTTTTTTTACTTTTCTCTGTATTATTACTAATCAAAATTTTGGTATTATTTACCGATTGTTATTTTACTAAACACTGTAACATACTAAACTAAACTAGATCAATAACACAACAACTACAACTTAAAGTATATATACCAAACTATAACTGTGATATAATTTACCAAATGTTACAGTGTTAATAAAAACATCTTGCATGGGGATCCAAATGTACCAGCACAGTCTCTATGTTAGTATGACAACATTTTGTATACAATACACACATTGCAGTATTTAATATCACAAGTAAAGTATTAAATACCAATGGTGGCAATATGAATAAAAAGTATATTAACAAATAACATTCAGTATTAAACATACAACGAAATTTTCTGAGTGTACTTAAGTATAGCATGTTTCTTAGCAAATAAAATTAACAAAAGTGTTGTGACAAACTACCTGAATTCATTTAAAGTTTTTTGAAAATAAATATACTTTAAACTATGATTTTAAATTATTGCACTTTTGTAGCGGTCCGACTTTGAATTCCTGTACCACCAGCCATACTTCCCACTTCAGCAAGTGGCTTTTGTGTGTTGGTGTTATTATTGTTAGATTTCCCACGGCCACCTCGCCGACCTCTACCTTTTTTTGGACCCATCCTCTGGGCCATGTTTTCATTTCTCTTGTCTGTACTCCCTAAAATACAACATAAATTATAAACTAATAATTTAATTTATAAATAAAAACTTTGCAGTATGTGTAAAATAAATACATAATATAAACATCTAAAACCAAAAAGTTCTTTAAGTTTTGTTATTTTGTTTAACTATTTAAGTTTTAATAATCCTGATAGAAATAAACATTAATGCCCTAATTAGGGCTTGCAAAGTTTATTTGAGTCATAGATGTAATTGTGGGGGAGGGGCTGCTTTAGACACACTTAGCATTTGTTCATGAAGTTAGTTTTCAGAAAAAAATCAAACTTTTTGTCAATTGTCAAATTAAAAAAAAAAAATCAAACATTTTACCCGACAGAAATATTAACCGCGGAAATCATATTTCTTACATACCTATAAAATTTCAAGAAACGTGAAAAAAAGAAACAAAAGGAAATTCCGGTGTAGGTTGAACTGTAAAAAAAATATTTTTTTATCTGAACTATATAGTTGACAGATTTAGTGTCCTTAGATCCCCCACATTTGGTCACTCGACCTCTGGCCCCACCCCCTAGAGTGATGACATAACTGCTAAGTTTCGTTTAAAAAACTTGCAGGTATATACAATTTTCGATCTGGCATAATTTTTGACGGTTTTGGATATTTGAAAACCATTATTCAATAAATAAATAAAAGTAAAACTTACCTTCAAACGTCGTACTTTCACCCATGCTCATACTTTCAGTTATCTAAAATGATAATTTTATTTAAAACAAATACATTAAAATTCTGTTTAGTTGCAAACCTCATTTTTCAGTTCCTGATCTACAGATGATCTTTGTTCATTAAAATGTTGTTTCTGATGCTGATGGTTTTGTCCGTATCTACAACATAATTATGTATAAACAAAATTGAAGTACCTATAAACTTTACTATTATATGTATGTATTATAAAGTGTGTTGCAAAATAAACCAGACTATGTTTTTTTGTTTCAACTTTAGACTTCATTCAAATTTGTACTAGGAATATTTTATGTTAGTTATTGTAAACCCTATAAAAAATTTCGGATCCAAACAGATTAAAAATAACATCCAACTGAATTTGTTTGAATCCGTTTTTGGAATCGCATTTGCAAATTAATACGGATTAAAAATATTTTATTTTTAATCTGTTTGAATTCTAATCAATTCGCAAAAAAACGGATTTAAACAGGTTCAAATAGCAATTCAAAATTTTAATACGCATTTTCGAGTTAAAACGGATTAAAAATATTTTATTTTTAATCTGTTTAGTCCGAATCAATTCGCAAATGCTAATTGAAAATTACTGTTCAATTCGCAAAAACGGATTCAAACAGGTTCAAACGAATTAAATCAGATACACATTTGCAAATAGTTGCTAATTGAAAATGATATTATGCATATGGGAATAGAAACAAATTAAAACATGTTACACATTTGCAAATAGTATCTAATTAAAAATGATATTCTGCACATGCAAATAGAAACGAATTAAATCGGATACTCATTTGCAAATAGTATCTAATTGAAAATTATATTCCGCATATGCGAATAGAAACGAATTATAACATGTTACGCATTTGCAAATACTATCTAATTAAAAATGATATTCCGCATATGCTAATAAAAAAGTTAAAATATGTTACGCATTTGGAAATAGAAACGAATCAAAACATGATATTACGTATATGCAAATTAAAACGAATTAAATTTAAATTACAAATGCCAATTAAAACAGGTTAACTAATTGAAACGAATGGAAACAGATTAATATTGATAATTTGCTGCAAAGAATAATTCAAACTAATTCAAACAAGTTGAAAATATTTTAGTTTTAATCCGTTTAAATCTGATTTTTTTTATAGGGAATACCCCATTATTTGTATTTTATTTTTTGAATTTTTATTCTATTCTTTTTCGTTACCAAAATATTGCGTTTTTCGTAATAATTGCACTTAATATGACATATATAACATAACATCAATTTTAAATTTAAAAAAAAGGTAAACATGGTATGTATTAATTTTAAATAAAAAAAAAACTGCTAATTTTTTTAATCATTCTTGTATCTTCGACAGTATCGGATCCAAAGAACTAATAACTCTTCCCTCTAGAATACGCATACCGTTAATATAAAGTATCGCCAACATCTCGGTTTGTTTGTAAACAAATAGTAGGTATATTCAGGCCTGAACAATAACAATAACCAGTATCTGTTATTGTTGTCTTTGTTAGAACAAAGCTGTGCGAGTAAGACGAATTTATATGTTGGTTACGTTTTTGCTTGAAGTTCAAATTTTAAAAACGCTATAACTTCTAAACAAAGACAGATAGGACCAACGAACTAATAACTCTTCTCTCTAGAATAGGCATGTCATTTGTAAAACCTGAATGTAGCCAAAATATACATTTGTCTGTCTTACTCTCACAGCTTTGTTCTAACAGAGACAACAATAACAATACTGGTAATTGTTATTGTTCAGGCCTGAATATACCTACTATTTGTTAACAAACAAACCGAGATGTTGGCGATACTTTATATTAACGGTATGCGTATTCTAGAGAGAAGAGTTGTTAGTTCGTTGGATAGGACGTATGTTTATATGAACAGTTATCGATAAAATTAAATCTACTTCTCATTGCCAAAGTTTGTAAACAGGCTAATAAATCACCGCTGAAGTTCCATAAGATATTGTACCAGCTCTACGCGCAATTCCGATGGTGATAGCCTTACAAACTGAAAATTGAGCATAAGTGACTGTTTATATTACCTTTGTTGTTTACTCTGTTTGATTTTGTTGCCTTGGTGCGACGGAGAGTTTTGCGTGATAATCCGAACCACATTTCCCACGGCCTTCGTCCGGCCTTCCCTGAACACCATCCGCTGTCCCGGAGTCATGTACTCGGGATGTTTGATGAATCTGAAGTGAATAAGAGCTTTGTCGCCCGTTCGCAGACAGTCCTTGGACATGGAAAGAATACTCGCTGTCTGTCGAATACTTCCACAATGTACTAAAAAAACGGAAGGTAAATTGTATAAGAACAACAAGCTAACCTTTTCGGGCAACAAGTGACTTAAAGGCAGAGCCTATTTGAAACCCTTTAAAAAACTTCCTATACAATATCAATAATTCTCCAGTGGACAGGGTTAAGTCTAATGCACATTGGTCACTCCCCTTTTTTTCTATAAAATGTTCTATAGTTAATCAAATTAGAACGGAAAGTGTCACGATTATTTGAAGAAGAACTACAGTTAGTTAACCTTGAGGTTACTCACCTATTGGTTCAATTTATAAAGTAGAGCACTGAATAAGACCTATCTACCTGGTATGAGGTAGGTAGCAAGTACCTATCCTAACTAACCTGTCTATCTAGTGCTTCAGCATAGAGCCTCTAAAGTAGAGGCGTGTTACCGCGGGAGTGAAATTTTCAATTTAAAATATTTTAAATATAAAAATTAAAATATGCGATCCTCATATATTTTTAATTTAAAGTGGCTATCCTGTTTATTTGATTATAGATATTAACTAATTTTAAATCGCTTATTTTAAAAATAAGATATGAAATGCTACGCATTCCATTATATACTATTCACAGTAAATGGTACTTTTAATGAAAAACGAACACATTTTTTTCTTAAAAAAAATGAAAAAAAAAAATATATTTTTTTTGAAATTATAGTTTTTCCGTGGTTTTTTTCATTTTTTAAGAATAACTTTTTGGTTTTTGGGGGGATTACTTTCAAAATTGGTAGAATTGATCCTTAAAATAAAAGTATGTTGTTCCTGAAAAAGTTATGTTAATTGGAATTTTCTTTCATCTTTTTTTGATTTAACACCCCGTCTCTAAATGTTTTTAGTTAGTTATTGCAATAAAATACTGTACCCATTGCTTGGTATCGAGAACTAATTGTTGTAGGATGATGTAGAACTAGAATTTCGCCTTCAAATTCCCAACATGCTTGAGGATTTAAATCGGGAGAAACCATAACCATACCTTTCCGAATTTGAGATCTTTTAATCTAAAAACAAATATTAGTAGTTTCTGTAATTCAAGCAGCTCGATTTTTATGTACTAAAATATTTTTTTCTATTTTGCGACTCTTATAAGCTCATAATCACACGCATTTTGTGTGTTTTTATATGCCCATAAGAGGTCTCTACTTTTTCTTTTCTTTTGGTTGGCAACAGACAAAAACCTATTGCTTGACGTTTTCCGTGCAAATGTCAGTGTCGCTTTAAAGTTAAATTTTCTACAAAATTTTCTGTTTAGGTTATTTTTTACCGTTTTAATTGTGGCTTGGTTACTTGCAGTGAAAAAGAGAAGAGATGACTATAAAATATATCAAAATATCATTTGTTCTTAGAATTTTAAACATCGCGAAAACTGTAATGCCAACCTAAAACAAACATCCCTAAATCAATTTAAATGTAAGTTTAAAAAAAAAATTAGAGCAAAATAGAAAAAATTGTATAATGCACTCGTTTCATAACACGTTTTTAGTATACTATTGTTTTCAACTATCGGGTCCCTTAATTTATCAAATTGAGGGACGCTTAGTATGTAATATTTACTTTTTTAAGTGCAAAACTGGCCGTTTGTCCAGCCCGAACTTCTCGCACAGCCATTCGCTTCCTGTGGATGCTCTTTACTGCTATTGCTTGAAAATGACCTAGGGGATCAGGCCCTAACATTAATGTATCATTTAATTTAATCACTCCTTTTAGTGTGGTGCCTGAGACCACCGTTCCTACACCCTAAAACACAAATATTATTTGAACGGCATATTTTTAAATCAAGAATTGACAGTACCTACATAAACATAGATACTGCACGTTCATTGGTTAATAACCGAAAATATGAACAGGAAACATTGAATAGTAAGTATCATTTCATCCTTTTTGGGAATTATCAGTACCGTGTATGCTGTATTTAAATAAAACATCAGATAGATGTAAAAGCATGGTGTCATCTATTGATGAATTTATTAAAAAGTTTGATATACAACGTATTTATTTTGTTTGTAAACCGGCTAAGATAGGGTTGTGTGCTTATTTACAAGTACAATTTAAAAAGCAGTTAAAGAAAAATAATAAATAAATATGAAAATAAAATACTAGTATTTTCAATAAAAGATTTTTCTGTAAGAATTGGATTCTTCTATTTCTTTATCTAGAAAGGGTCAATGTTTTTTTTTTGTCTGGGTGAGATAAGTGGGGGTTTAGTTTTTTTAATTTTAATTTCATGAGTTCTAAAACTATTAAGATATCAGGTTATTTAAAAAAACCTATGTAATATTTTGATTAATATTTTTTCATAAAGTAGTTATAAATAAATGACAAGACAAAAATAAATATACATGCTCCATTGGCAAATGTCAGAAAATACAATTTGTTTGTGCTACTAAACAGAAGAACAAATTATACCGATAATTCCCCCATTTGCAGAATGTTAAGATCCTCAAATGTTCATTGTTCAGATATAGGCATGTTCAAAAGTATTAAAAACGCTCTGTAAACAATTTATAAATTACTTTTCTTTCTTACACCATGTATAATTGACGTATTTTAAGCATGACATCACATTGTTATTTCTAAGAGGTTACTACCTTTGGGCTTGTTCCTGTTTGTAACCCTAATTAAATAAATAAATAAAAAAAGATTTAAGTGCATATTAAAATAGATATCGTACAAAAGTACGAAGAAAAATTCTTAAATGATTGAAATTGCTAGTTTATAATAGTTATGGCTAATGTTTAAATTAAGAATATTATAAGTAAATCCTTAGAGATTTTATAATTAGTAAGTTTTCTTTAAGTAAAATGTTGTTATATAAGTACTTCTAAACTAGTTGTAAAGGTGTTATTAATTTACCTTGTATTATGAATGTTTGTTATAGTTAGAATATAAAAAATATCTCTTTTACGATTATATTAACGATGGGAATGTTTAGATAAAAATATCTCAGGGTACTAGTGATGTGGCTTTAATGCTTAAACCGAACTCATATAAACTAGATCTTATTTTTTTATAGTTAGTTAACAGAGAACAGTTGAGTTAAGAAATAAGAGCCTAGAGTTAAGTTGATGAAGGCACAAGTTAAGCTAAGATTTTGTCAAGACTATGTATTTTTAAGTCATTAATATCTTGCTAACAGATTCGGGTTCTACGCTCTTGAATTAGTAAGAAAATTTTACTTTCATATCAAAAGTTGCGATTTGTTGACTAGTGTTATATAATCAATAAATTAGTCCAAGCATGAAACTAAAAAAATCATCAAAATGCAAATACATGCGTAAAATGTCTTACCGGAACTGAATAGGTATCATCTATTTGGAATTCTGCAGGTTCGTTTTCATGATATTCCGTTCTAGTAGTGAGTAAATTCAGGAAGGTTGTCAATAATTCTAAATTTTCTCCGCTTACATTTGATACCTGGAAGATCGGACACAGCCTAAAAAAAGTTTAAATTGGTAACTAAATAAATCTTTTATTCTTTAAAATAAGCCGCACGAACTCGCCAATTTCGATAGTAAACTCTTAGTTTCGAAAACAAGACTGTTTATTCTATTATTACAGTAATTTCGTTAGTCGATGGTAATATTTTTGGTAATTAACCAACATTTGTATTTGTTACTAAGCCAAAAAGTTTACCAACGATTAAAGAAATGGATGTAATAGTAAAATAAAAAGTGTTGGTTTTGTGACTAAGAGTTTGCTATTGACTGAATTAATTTTGTTTCGTTTTAAATACCTTTCAGATACAAAATTTGTAGCACTCAAAACCACGTCGTCGGTAGTTTTAACCATAACAGGCACTTTACGACATCCAGGAGACTTCAAAATTCTCACCAACATCTTCAGATTGTCTTGCAAAATGTTTGCTGGACACATGTCTATTTTAGTAACAACCACAAAAACAGGAACGGAAAGTGCTAAAGCTAAACCTAAATGTTCTTTTGTCATCCCAATTATACCAGCGTTCGCACCAACCTAGAAGCAATTATATTATAGGTACTTTTTTAGGAATGGATGATATCAAAGAGAGTCATTTTGAAGTTGCATGCCTGGGGAGTCATCTATTTATTTACGTTGATATTAGGGTGGATAAAAAAAACGACTATTTTATTTTTTTTACTTTATACTCTGAAAAATCGGTTGCTAGACACCTCTAGAAAATTCTCACCAAATATGAGCTTTTAATTTTGATAAAAAGGTTCTCCGCTTTACAGTTTTCCATTTTTTCCTCAGTATTAGAAACAAAAATTCATATCTGACAACTGTTCGTTAAAAAGTATCTCTCCTCATATTCTTGTAGGAAATCGAACGCTCTACAAAAAAGGTCTCTTACAATTTTTTCGTTAACTTCACCGTTTAAAAGATATCAAAGGTTAAAGTTTGATTATTTTAAGAGACATTTCTGTTTTGCTTATGAATTTTATAACTCGCTTACAAGAAATTGTTATGAATAGCGCAACTCATAGTTTTGTAGGAAATCAACTGCTCTACAAAAATAGTCTCTTATGATTTGTCGATTAAATTAAGCGTTTAAAAGATATTCATCGTCAAACTTCAATGCATACTAATTTTAATAGTTTTTGATGAATAATTCGAAAAATTTCAATTTAATTTATGAGTTTCACGAAAATTTATACAAATTTGAGTTCCTATGAAAAGAGAAATGTTTTAAACTATTTGTCTTGTTTTTTTTTTAGTCCTACGTATGTTTGGTTATATTGAAAAAAAAATAGTGCATTATTTCTAACTCAGAGTCAATGATTTATTAAATTTAAAAAAAAATAACGTTTTCGTTATGAATTAAATATGAAAAGTATTGATTTTGAAGAAAAAAAAAATATTAAAATAAAAAAGTTTCTAATTAATTTTCGAAAGGTAAACTTCTATAAGAGTTACTCTTACGATAGAAACTTAAATTTGTATAAATTTTCGTGAAACTCATAAATTAAATTGAAATTTTTCGAATTATTCATCAAAAACTATTAAAATTAGTATGCATTGAAGTTTGACGATGAATATCTTTTAAACGGTTAATTTAATCGACAAATCATAAGCGACCATTTTTGTAGAGCAGTTAATTTCCTACAAAACTATAAATTGCGCAACTCATAGCAATTTTTTGTAAGCGAGTTCATAAGCAAAACAAAAATGTCTCTTAAAATAATCAAACTTTAACCTTTGATATCTTTTAAACGGTGAGGTTTACGAAAAAATTGTAAGAGACCTTTTTTGTAGAGCGTTCGATTTCCTACAAGAATATAAGGAGAGATACTTTTTAACGAACAGTTGTCAAAGAGATATGAATTTTTGTTTCTAATACTGAGGAAAAAATGGAAAATTGTAAAGCGGAGAACCTTTTTATCAAAATTAAGAGCTCATATTTGGTGAGAATTTTCTAGAGGTGTCTAGCAACCGATTTTTCAGAATATAATGTAAAAAAAAATAGTCTGTTTTTTTGACCCACCCTAGTTGACATATTTATCTTTAAAACTCTTATTTATTTATTATTTATATTGTAACGATTCCTGAGCCTTCTAGTTAATACTGTTCAAATTTTAACAAAATAGGTGACAAATCTTTCTCGCCTTTTAATTAAAGACCTAGATCTAGTGTCCCTAGAATGAATAGAATCTATCTGATGACTCCTCTCTTGTTGTAACTTCAAAATAGCTTCATTTGAAATCATGGATTTTAAATATTTTACCATTAACATTCCAAAGTCTGGAGCATGACCAGTCATTCCAAAAACAGTAGTTTTCAGATACCTCTCATGCCCTGCTAAATCTATAAATGTGATAACTTTCGAGCTTTTCTCGCAAATTTTTACCCAATCCAGAGAACCATGTTCTGGTTTGTTAACAACATTGCCTAAAATAAAAATAGGTTAATTTTATGTTATAACTTATATTCAAAATGGGTATACTTATCCCTCAGGGGATCTATAAATCTCCCGAGTAAATACCAATATAATATCCTACAGTAAAACAGATGTTTTAAACATCCCTATGGGAACGTTCAAGTATTACTTCATACCCCGGTTCCCGCGTTATTAAAGACTGTAGAGATTTTATATTTTGGTTCCCCTCCCCCAACACATCCCCTATTTGGGGGCCAAAAATATAGGGAACTTCTTTAGATTATATATTTTTCTGTATATTAGATATACAGATATTTTGTCATAGGGTCTGTTTTAAGAGCAATGATTGATTCATACAGAGCGTGTAAAAAGTCCGCCCCCCCCTTAACTTTTGAACGGCTTAAAATATCAGCTTGAAATTTGGAACACGTAAATAACATAACGCAAATAATTTTTTGATATACACAATAGACAAAGGGGCAACATTTTTTCAAGGTTTTCATTCTTTAATTTTTTTTTTTTTTGCTAAAAAATGCCATTTTGTAAGATTTTTTTTAATTTTATTTATTCATTTAAACTTAGTTTACAAGTATAACTGACATATTTGCATCATAAAATAAACCATTTTTCAAAAATTACCATTTTTAACCCTAAAATTGCTCCGAAAAAATAAAAAAATATGTGGGCAAATAGAGAATTGTATAAGATTTAAAATGATCTATTACACGACACCCTTTCTAAAAAAAATCTCCCCTTGCTCCCCTCTCACCATTGTGCCCCCTAAACATATAAAATACAGGGTAGTCAATAACTGGCTTGCCAAAACTTAAGAGGTGATTCTACATCCAAAAATATAAAAAAAGTTCCTACAAAGCCTGGTCCGGAAATGAGCCCTAAGGGAACTACGGCCCTTTGAAGATGAAGATGGATGGTGATTCTTTATTTAAAACTAAGCAAAAAAGTATTTTTCACCGAAACACCTAAATTTAATATTAAAGAATAGCCTTTTAAAAAGTAACATGTATGGTCGCACAAAATTTTACTTCCTTTAAATTGCATTTTTTTTAAACAGTACTAATTTTTACAGAAACATGTTCTCTAATGTCTGACTAATTAATTCCGAAAATATCAGCGTTGAATAATAAAAGGAAAACCAGTGGCGTAGCTTTAAAGTTAGGTTATTTTAAAATTTTATTTCCTGTTTTTTTTTTATGATATATTTACTTTAAAAAATATATATTAAAGAATGGCGTGTATCTTATTGATAGTCAGTTACCTTGTCCGTCAAATCCCAAGATATCATTTCCAACTGAACTTGTCCTTCCAGATTCCATCTCATGCTTATGTCTGAACAGTCGTTGCCGCGCATGTCCCCTGCCATTGTCTAATTCTCCGTGCGTCAAAACTCCCAATAACGTAGATTTTCCTGCATCTACGTTTCCCACAACTGCCACTCTTATTTCCAGAAAATCTAAAAAAATATTATTGTACAGTGTATACACTAAATGTTTAGAGACTATTACAGCCTTGCGTCCATATTGTATATTTGCATAGTTTACACCATAGGGACTAAATCTAAACTCATTTTATGTAGATTTTTAGTCCTTTGCTGTCAATTGGGTATTCGGACTAAATATTTAGTCCCTATGGTGTAAACTAATCCATTTGCTTTGTTTGTTTGTTGCACAGCGCCGAGGGGTTTTGTAGAACGCTGTATTATTTTATGTAGTAAAGCTAGATTTTCAGCCCTTTGATTTACATTTGGTATTCAGACTAAATATTTAGTTCCTATGGTGTAAACCATGAACATAGACTATAAGTGTAAACTAGCCATTGAGTAGCACAGCGCCGAGGATGTTTTGGAAGATCCGGTTTTGGTTACCTTACGGTGGCGTTTATCGTAAAAAATTATTTACTTACCACTTTGATCTAGAACCCGCCTGATCAAATACTGACAAACATTTCCTCTCAAGTCTTTACGTTCCCTCAGCTTCACGCAGCTGCATTTGAGTGTGTCCGCCAAAGATTGAAGAGTGGCCACCGCAGCTTCCATCTCGTCTTCCAGCATCCCGTTTTCGCCTCCATTTTCGGACGCCCCAATCTAAAAAAAAGATAAAAATTTTAAAACTATTTTCTGCTCTAAAACATGCATGTCGCTGGCTACTAATAGTTTGCAAACTTTATGGTGTGCTGAATCATCACACCAAACTTCATCAAATACGTTTGATAGTTTTTGCACAATAATTTTGCAATCCAGATTTGACCGCCATTTACACTGAAACTAAATGGCGGTCAATATGAACGATCATAACTTCGAAACTAATGAACGAATCATCATAATTCCCAAAAAAAACTCGATTTTTTAACCCTTTTTTGTGATTTTTACTATTTTTGCAATAATAATTATTATTTTTCGCTTTGCAACCAATTTTATCATGTATAAAATTCAATTACAAAAACTTTTTTTCCTCTTCAATATTTGTCTGAAATGAATAATTCCAGAGATATATGAACGAAAAGGAGAAAAAAAAAAAAATTTATCTCGATTTTGCAACATTTTGTTAAATAAAAAGTTAAGATCTTGGTTTATTTAATGCGCATAGTGAAATTATCATTTTTAGTGATATTTTTGAACCATTGCTCCAAAAATGTGGAAACTATCCGATTACCCAAACATGGGTGTTTTAAAATAGATACCGCCTGGTCTATATTATTAATTTAAGAAATCACACCTCCAAAATGACTTCCCCTCTTCCTTCACCAAGTTGCTGTTTAATCCTCTTCAATAAAAGTTCAAATTGTTCCTCATTAGGAGCAATGAGAACGTTTCGGCTCAAAATATTGTCATACTCATTCTCGACCGGGCTGCGTTCCACAAAAGAACTTAGCGATTGTTTTTCTTCTGACATAACTTTATAAAATTGTGAATAACAACCAGTTTATTTGTTTATCGTAAACACAAATTTATATGCTAAGAATAGGACAATTTTTACTTGCATTCCTCTCCAACTAGACATAAAAAACTAATGGTGCTGTCGGTCTGAAACAAGGAAAAACTGTTTTATAGAAATCGATTCCTAAAATAAAAACTTCAGAGGAGTTCAAAAATAGCTTAAAGTTAAGCTACATTTAAAGACTTAGCTTCCTTAATTGTGACCTATTTTTGTAAAATATTTTATCATATGATAAAAAAATAAAATTATTATATAATTTTTCCTTCATTTTAAATGTCGCCATGATGTGTATTTAAAACTGGGGTGCTTTTAATTTCTTAATTTCTATATGAATTTAATTTAAATAATGAATTTTCATTACATAATTATTTTATATTTTTTTTTTTGAAAAGTTCCTATAAAAGTTGGTCCAACAAGCCGTGAAGATATTTAATGCTGCGCATTCCATTATAACTCTTGTTTGAGATTATAAAATACAGAGAAAACAGAGATAAAAGGATTAGATCAAGGCTGACGCACATTGTTTTGTATGCCCGAAAAAGTGGTCACCGGTCTATATCTTTTTTTATTAAAAAGATTTTTCTACAAAAATTTCACACAATTAACCTGAATATACAGTGTGTCCCTGGATCGACTTGACAATACCACAAAATGACCATTTTTTTTTTTTGAATTAAGAAAAACTGATTTAGGACTTTGCTTGCTTAAAAACAAATTTTTGTTGAAATAAATTTTTTTTAAAATTGTAGGTGGCGCCAGATATCAGTAAAAAAGTAAAAACTTTTCAGGTAAACTTACATTTCCGTAACAGATACAAAAAAAAGTTATTTAAAAAATAGATTTATAATCAAAAAATAAGAGCCGCATGTCAAATTTTATAATTTTAATATTTCTTTTTTACACTTTCACTGATATCTGGCGCCACCTATAATTTTTAAAAATTTTATTTTGACAAAAATTAGTTTTTGAGCAAGCAGCGCAAAATCCTAAAGCAGTTTTTCTTAATTCGAAAAAAGGTCATTTTGTGGTATTGTCAAGTCGATCCAGGGACACACTGAATGTGATATATGTTAGTAAACTCAAACTAAAAAAAAACTTAGGGGTCAAAATAAAAAAAAAAAAACAAAAAAATTGTGTCTTTTTTTTAATGTGAGTGATATTTTTTAAGGTAAATTCTCCTGAATATAAAAAAATATTAAAAATAAAAATATCTGTGCAGTTCGTTAAAAGGGGCAAATTTTAAAAATGCTAGGAAGGTTCGTATAAAAAAAATAAATTGGAAATTTAATTTTGTTTTTAAATTATTTAAAAAAAGTAAAAACTATATGGGAGGCATAGCGTAGTGGCTAGCGCGTATGCATAGCAAGTCTACTATCGTGAGTTCGATTCTCACTGGCGCCGATTTGCCTTTTTCAGTTAATTAATAATTGAAATTTGGCGAAGGCGATAAGTGAAACGGACACTCCCTAGAAACTGGTTCGAAAGTCAGTATAAGCCGGTGGTTCCCTCTACTACTAGCCCACACAAGTCCTGGACTTAGGGGATGCTTAATTAAGTAGAATAGTACGAGGTTAAACAAACATGTAATGTAATGTAATGTAATATGGTCAAATAGATAATTTTATAAGCTTTAAAATGGTGATTCACACAACCCCCTTTCTTTTAAAAACAAAAACTGCCCCCCGTACCCCCTACATTTTAAAGGTTGAAAATATCAAATATCCCTTACCCTCCAGGGTGTCACAATTGTGACTTCTTTGTTTTTTCTTTAAGGCAATATTAATCCAAAATACTTTTATAGACTTTCTATGTATGCAAACAAATATGCAAACTTAATTCAGTATAATACAGCTCTCCTGAAACTCTAAGGAAACAAAAAATCGAGCAAAAACTTAAAAAAATAATGCGATAACTCAATAACGAATAATTCGATTGACTTAAAATTTTCAGGAAAAAAAGTTCTATGAGTGGAAGATCCAAAAAGTAATGGGGGGTTAAACTAAAAAAAAGGAAAACTATAATTTTTATTTTTTTTTTAATTTTTCGTTTTCTGAAAAAAGAAATTTCTTTGAAAAAGAAATATTTTCCCGACAGGATTTTTTTTCGCGGAAATCAGCTTTTTTTTACGCCGAAAAACGTGAAAAAAACCAAAAAAGAAATCAAAATATATTTACAAACGCAGTACTTTCCTAGGGGAAAGTAATATATTTTTGAAAGGTACCCAACTGGCCAAAGAGGCGTTTAATTTTATATCCTACGTGAGGTAATTCTAAAAATAATACCTTACAAATTTTAATAAAAATTCCGGACGTTTATAAAAAAAATACGATTTTCTTCCAGACTTTTCGATATAAATCGCTAAATTCCACCGGGCATTTGCCTGGCGGGGCAGGTCGACAGTGTTGTCTCCACATACCTGCTCAACTCAGGAACCGCACCAAGAAACATCAACGAACAAATTAACCATTTGAAATGGTGAAAAATATAATTTTAAAAAATATTTCAATTTACTATGATATATACATACAGAGCGGTCCAAAAGTCACCCCTCCCTCTTAACTTTTGAAACAGTTGAAATATCGACTTCAAATTTGGAACTTTTAAACAAGACAACTTAAACTATCTTTTAGCATATATTTAATACTTTCAACTCTTAAAATGTGGGCAGGGGGGCATGGGGGACATTTTTTTAAATAGAATGGGGGGTCGTGTAATACATCATTTTAATGCTTATAAAATTCTCCATTTAACTCCATATTTTTAAATAAAAAAAAAAATGGGTTTAAAAAAGTCCAAACGAAAATGGGTATTAATGTCAAAATCCCTCTAAAAAAAACAAATAATTTTTTAAAAATGCCTAATTTCATCATAAAAAAATGTTAATTATACTTTTAAACTAACTTTAGTTGACATAAATAAAAATTTATAAAAAAAACCTAAAAAATCGAATGTTTTAGCACAAAAAATTAAAAAATCAGAACCTTAAAAACCATTTTTAAAAAATTTAAAAATGTTAGTTTAAATAGAGAATTTTATAAGCTTTATAATGATGTATCACACGACCCCCCTTTCCATTAAAAAAAATATCCCCCCATGTCCCCCTGCCCACATTTTAAGAGCTGAAAATATCAAATATATGCTAAAAGATAGTTTAAGTCGTTTTATTTAAGAGTTCTTAACTTGTAGTCGATATCTCAACTCGTTCAAATGTTAAAAGGGGGGGGGGTGACTTTTGGACCGCACTGTATATATGAAAATAAAAGAACTGAAACAAACAATAACTGAAACTGAAACTTCTGAGCTTTATGTTATATACCGGTAGGCCTACATATTGCATCATGTACATACCCATTGCACTGCAAAGATTGTAGCAGATGACGCAATAACTTAAATGAATAAAGATTTAAAAAAACAAGCCATGAAGATATGTAATGCTAGGCATTCCATTACATATTTACAGTAAATGGTATATTGCGTTTTCCCAAATACTTGAACAAAATAAAAAAAAATAATTAAAAAAAACTTTAAAACCTCTTTTAACATTTTTTTTATTTACTTTTTGCGAAAAAAAAAATATAAAAAAAAAATATTTTTTTTTTTGAAAAACAAAAATATTTATCTTTATTTAAAAAAAAAAAAAACGAGAAAATTTTGTTTTTTTAACGACAGCTTTTATTGTTTTTTAAAAAAGTTTAACCCCCCATAACTTTTTTGTTGTTAGGGGGATTACTTTCAAAATTGGTAGAATTGATCTATACTTATTATGAAAAAGTTACGTTAATCGGAATTTTCTTTTTAAAGAAAGCTTAAAAGCTATTTTCGATTTTTTTAAAAGTTTAACCCCTATAACTTTTTTGTGTTTGGGGGGGATTACTTATAAAATTGGTAGAATTGATCCTTATAGTAAAAGTAATTTTTCCTGAAAAAGTTACGTTAATCTGAATTTCCTTTCAACTTTTTTCCATTTTTTAAAATTTTACCCCCCCTTAGTTTTTTGTTTTTGGGGAGATTATTTTAAAAACAATAGGGATCTTTCCCTCGTAGAACTTGATTTTTCCTGAAAATTTCAAGTCGATCGGATAAGGGAACGTTCAAGTATAACGTAACGCAAATTTTGATCATTTTGGTCCTAAGGCTTAAAAATTTTACCTTAAACATTATGTTTATTTATTAAAGCTATGTTTGTAGAATGATATTACCAAACTTTACTGAACAAACGTAAGTATGTTAAGAAAAGTAGTATATTGTTTTACTAAGAGGAAAAGTTAAGATTTTTTTTACTAGTCTGTAGAATTTACGGACGACGCGAAGCGCGGAGTCCGGAAACTACAGACGAGTAAAAAAAGCACATTTCCTCTGAGTGAAACATACTATTTTTTCTTCAAGCATCCTATATATATTTTTTAAATATTAATTTTTGAATTTAATTTATTCAGTAATAAAGTATGTTTTTTTATTAAAATAGGCCAATAAAACACTTTTGAAATAAACTTAAACCTTCCTTAGCTCATTTTATTTTTTTTTTCGTAGGCTAAATCGTACACTTTTCGCGATTTCGATGGTAACTTGTCTAATGTAGCATTTGCAATTTTGGAGAGATTTGTAGGTGTATAAACCATATATTCTTCTTCAATCATTTTTAATTAATTTCACACAAGGTTTTTGCACAGAATCTCGAGTCGTTTACATAATAAACAAACAAGTTTGAAGTATGGCTGTCATCAAAGTGGTGGTTTTGCTCACTTTTTTTTATTTTAGTACGCTTGAAGAAAAATGCTATTTTGGTATATCTACATGCATCAGAATATGCTTTAAAATTAAATTTTACATCGGTATAGAAAATCGACTGGCATTTAGACCCTAATTAACTAAAAACGAAACCAATGCATTTTTATGTTCTATTTATGAAATTAGTTTTTCCTTTTTGGACACCAAAACAGGGCTTGGACGGCATAGTTCAGCAATTGGTATGATTCTGATAAAGATTTCGGGATTCCGCAAAATTCTGGAGAAGATTCTGGGATTCCGCAGAGGGTTTCGGGAGTCCAAAAGATTCCGGGTGTCCGTTAGGATTCCGGGAGTTCGTTAAGGTTCCCGTTGGGATTTCGCGGGAGAGAAACCCCTCGAATTATCTTTAAGTCAGCTTAGTTTTCTTGGAAAAAATGACCTTTATTACAAGGATCAATCCTAAAATTTTTGAAAAATTGGATTAAGAAATAAGCGGGCGCAACTTTTAAAAGAATTGTAAAATATAGAAGGGAATGTCTAATACACACCAAGTTTTAAGAAAAGATTACTTTGATATAAAAAAATATTCTTATCAAAAAACTTTTAGGTATAAACAAGAAAGCTATAGGGGCGCCACTTTTTTCAAAAGTATTAATAATAAAGTATTCTCACAAAATAAAAGCAATTATATTAACAGAAATCGCAAAAATGTGTCAAATTAACATGTTTGCTGTGTTAGCCACTTTTTGGTTTTCAGCACAGACTGCATTTTGGGTCATATATCTCGCGAACGTAGTTTGCACAGACTGCATTTTGAGGCATATATAGTCCAAATTTAATTTATGTAAAAGTTAATTCTGTATACAATTCTGGAACTAAAGCTACAAATAATTTTAAAATTTATAAAATGTCTTTAAGAACGCATTTTTTAAGGAAAATGCATCAATGTTAATTATATGACCCAAAATACAGTGAATGCATTCACTTAACACATGTGTTAAGTAACCAATGTGTCTGCAGACTTGACTAGTCAGTAATATTCTGGCCATTATGACAGAGGCGGTGATTGCCACTGTGGGCCACAGCCTGTGGCAACAGCTTCGTCGATTATTGATTGACAATTAATCATGGATGTGACCCAAGGGTTAAACCTTGTTCAAAATAAATTAGTTCCAAGGAATTTCAAGGAATATCAATGAATTCCTGTAAAACTTCCTCAGGTTTGTACAATGAATTCCAGGAAGGTTTACACGATGTTGCCACATAATGTGTGGGTGGCCACATTGTGTAAACCTTCCTGGAATTCAATGTACAAACATATTATGATCTATGTCAATATCACACTTTAATTATTGGCAAAATTATAGAATTGCTGCTGTGGCCAAATTAGCGCAGTTCGGGCCTGGTATTTAAGTTTGTTATAAGTTTTAAAAACATAGTAAGTTAAAAATAGACATAAATAAACAGCATTTGATATTGCATTATATAATTTTTTTTAATTTTCTGGTTAATGATAACTTATTATTGACAAGTTAATTCAAAATTTGTTTTAAAATCAAAACTTTAACTACATATGGAACATATTTTAGTTTATGCATATGGATTACATGTTAGTTTATAGGTACAATAACCTACAAAGGTGAATAAAAAGTTATTTTTTGAGGTGGCAGATATAAAACAAGCAAGTATAATATTGAATATATGCTAAAAAATAATATTTTAATAAAAATGTTACCTTTTTTCTCTATTTTTAAATAAATTAAATATTTACACTTTTGACAGTTTTATCAGCTGGCGAACGAACTGAAATGACAACTCACAGTAAAGTGTGCCGCCATCTACCTGTGTCAACCAGTAACGCTTGTTTAAAACAGGCCGTTAGATGGAGCCACAGATCTTAGTCAACCATTGAGGTAGAGGTACCTCAATGTAGTCAACTAACACACACTGGTGGCATTTTCAAAGTGCCGACCAAAACTCTAAATACATTGGGCAAAATGATTCTGCATAGTGGCAAAAAATATAGATACTGGGGTTGAGGTTGCTCATATACCTACCATATGAGGTTACTGATTTTAGATAGGAAAATCGAAAAAAAAAAAATATAGGTATTTGAAACATTTTTAGAAAAGAAATTAAACATTAAAATTGTAATTAAGAATAGTTTTTTCATGCTCGCGGGATTTTAGCAAAAAATAATATTATTTTATAAAATACTTTTTTCCACTTTCACTTAATCTGGCCGCGATTCTGTGAACCAAACCGCCACAAGAAAACGCGCAACAAAAAAACGCGCCACAAAAAAAAACACCGAAAAAATTATATAGCAAATAAAATTTATTGATATTCTTTAGTAAAACAAGCAATAAAAAATCCTACAGAATCAATATCATCTGGCCCAAATCTCTGAACTAATAAACGTTCCTCATCAGTAAGAGTTGTTCCAGGCCATCCAGGTTTTCCAATATAAATCTTTTGCTCAACTAATTTTAAAAATTTAAATTTTTTCAAAGCCCAGGCCACGATTCCCTCATTTTCTGCTAAAGTTACTGAACATGTACTGTAAACCAGAGTTTTATTTTCTTTTAATAATTCAACAGCCTGAAAGAAAAATATATCAATGTATAAAATCAAATGTATTTATTATTAAATTGAATTTTGACCAAGGAAATTTTTGCCAAAAAAACATTGACTAACAATTTTTTTTTAGGAAAAAAATCTTGACCCAGAAAAATTTAGACAAAAAAAAATTCACTAAAAAAAATGATAAGAAAAATATTTTTATCATTTTTGAAAAATGAAGAATTTTAAATCTAAAAAAAAATGTGACAAAATATTAAGCAAAAGAAAAAAATCGGATACAAAAAATGACAAAATAATAAATAAAAAAAAAAATCATAAAAAATACCACAAAAACATATATATGTTTCATTATAATGAAGAAGCTTCTTTTAAAGTGTTGAACTAAAAACATTACATGACAAATCAAAAAATGTATTTTTTTTAGATCAAAAATTGCAATAAAAATTTTAAGAAAAAATCTTTGTTGTGTTTCAAGAGCAAAAAAAAAATTGCAACAAAAAATATGTATTTTTAATTTAAAGAATTTGAAAAGAAAAAAAAATTAAGCAATAAAGCGATAATAAAATATTAGTTCTACTAAGAGCAGGCGCCTAAAAAAATGATTAAAAGATATGATAAAAAATACGTCCAAAAAAATTATGAAGAAAATGAGAAAAAAAAACAAAAATCGCCAAAAACAATTTTTTACATAAACTAATGGCCAAAAAGATTTATTACAAAAAAAAATAAATGATCCCCAAAATTTTTGACCTAAAAAAACATTAAAAAAACATTATGAATCATATGAGCCAAATATTGAACCAAAAAAAATGACAAAAAATACAAACTAAAAAAAATGTCCCAAAAAAAGATTTTGATCAAAAAAACATAAACAAAAAAAATCCAATATTATTTTTGTTTAAATTAGTCAAAAAACAAAAGTAATGTTTACCAAGAAAGTTTGGGATAAATTACCGTTTCAAACAGTTTTCTTTGTAGTGGAACATAGCTTCTTACAACCTTTTCAGTTATTGTATTTAATAATTGAGGTCTTTTGCCTAGTCCACTGCATGGAGCATCCAGAAGAATCCTATCGAAAGATTCTGCATCAAACATTAAACCTTCTTTATTTTGATCTTGTCTTAAAATATTTACTGAATCTGCTACATAACATTTGACGTTACTACTATGTCTCTTACAATTTTCTTCTAATTGTTTTACTCTAGCTTTATTTTTGTCTAGGGCTATAATAGTTCCTCGATTATTTATTAGATCTGCTATATGAGTAGTCTTATTTCCAGGAGCAGCACACATGTCTAAAATTTGTTCATTTTCTTGCGGATCCAAGTTTAAAACGCATATAATTGATGGCAGGTTTTGTAAAAGTAAAGTGGTATCATGGTCAAATATTTTTCCAAATGAAGGACACCCTGAGATTGTTTCAAATATTTCAATGGCTATTCCACTGTAAATAAATAAAATTTCTTTATTCAATGAATCAAAATAAATTTCTTTATTTAATTAATTAAAATTAATATATCTTAAATCGAGATTGTCAATATTATTACCTAGGCTTTAAATTTTCACCAAATAGCTCATTTCTCTTTATTTTAACCAATCCGTTTCCTACAAATAATTTCTCTCCTTGATATTTTTTATTTAGGCCTTTTTTACAATTTTTACTCATATCTGCATAAACACTTACAGTATCGCCAATTTGGGTGCCTAAAATATATTAATTTTCAACTAATTATTACAAGACATAGAAGTGAAATATAATTATACCTACCTGACAACATTCCCAGCACCCCAGGTGCAAAAATATGGGCCCCTCGTAATATGGCTGAAGCACAATCTACATCTACAATAACTTCATGTTTAAACCTTTCCATCTGGTCTGGGTTAACATCCCAATGTTTTAAAATTATTACATCTGAGATAGTTGGATGGATTTCTACTTTAACAGGCTTATTCCCTAAAAACTTTTGTCTCCAAAAAATTAGAAGTTATAAAAAAATTATTTTTGGTATTTTTAAAGTACCTAATTACTAACCTCCGATAATTTACTTTGTACGTCATGTTTTTTTCTTTCTAGTTGTAAAGAACTATTAGTTTTATTCACTCTAAACGAAGTTATTTTTGGACTTGTACACAACCATTTCAAAGTTTTTGACAATTTATCATTTTGAATCTGAAAGTTACCGCTATATAGGCAGCCAACATTACCAAAATTAAACTTACTGCTAAGTGACTCGTTTCATTTAAATTAATCAAAACATCTGTGCTAAAGGTACTCGGAAAGGGAGAATCTGGATACGGCATATTTTTAAAAATTGAGAACTGTTTCTTTTGTATTTATCCGGGATTTTTGTGACTTTTTGTGGATTTTAATAAGCAAGACGTGTCGAGCAGGTTAGTTCGAATGATTGGCAATACTGCGTCACGTGATCTGCGAGGGCCAATCAGATTAGTCAGTTTCCAAGACGTGGCATGAAGTGCGAATCTCTTCCACGTCCGCCATATTGACATTCGACAACTTTTTGGGAGGAAAGGTGAATGTGTTAGCGTTTTCTTAAAGTGTATAGTGTGTTTTTAATAAAAGTGAGTATATAATTGTGGAAATTGTTTCTTAAAATATTACATTGTGTAATACAAATGAAAAATTAGGTAGTTTGCGTGATTGGCATGGTTTTAACTTAAAAATTGGGAGTTGGTTAAAAAGTGACAACAAGTCAAAGTCGGCATTTCGTCGTTTTACATATTATTTGTCTTCTTGGACCTTAAAACCAATAAATCAGTGATCTATAAGTAAACAACTTTAACTTTATGCGGTGGAAGTTGTATTTTTTAGTAAAAACCGTATGTTTTAAGGGATTATTAGATCAATATGTCAAATATGCTTTAAGATTTTTAACCTGAGTTTTATACTGTAACTATTCTAAATATAAGTCCTCGTATAAAATTTTTTAAAATATTTAAACCTGATACGCAGATTAGCCTATCTAATTAACGATTTACTAATTACTTGCTTTTTAGGTTATATTAAAAGAGCAACCATGGGTAATGTGTTTGCCAACCTATTCAAAGGCCTTTTTGGCAAGAAAGAAATGAGGATATTAATGGTAGGGTTAGATGCTGCTGGTAAAACTACAATTTTATATAAACTTAAATTAGGAGAAATTGTTACAACTATTCCCACTATTGGTAAGTGTCCATTGTCTGTTGCAACAAATAAATTTTGGAGAACCCTCAATTTACCCTTAACACTCTTAAAGATTACAACAAAGTAATATTGAAATAAGATTTCATGAATTTCAATTATAATATTGAAAAATACAAATTATTAATGAGTACATGAGTCATGGTTCACTGTCCTTGAATATTAAGAATTGTATAAAATTGATGCTACGAATTTCTCTTACACACCTATCCAATGATGCAGCTAGATTTTGTTTAGGGGAAAGAAACACATATCCCAACTTCAGATTGTAATTTTCCCAACTTTTTACCCAAGATTAAGATTTTTTTAATGACAGTAAAAAGTCTCGTAAAAAGTTAATCACTAAAATTAAATAAAGAATCATCAACTCCATAATGGCAACCCCAAGGTAGTATACTAGGCCCTTTGCTGTTTCTCTTATTTATTAACGATATCCCTTTTTATATAAGGGATGGTATCCTTTATATTTATGCAGATGATACCACTATAGTCATGTCCACTGATGACGAGGATACTCTATGGATTAAAATTAATAGGATCCTCAGTGATTTCATTGCCTGGTGTAATAATAACAGACTTATTCTGAACAAAAACAAAACTGTTTTTATTGAATTTGGCCATTCTCATAAAAAGCTAGCTAGTTTGTCTTTTAAAATAAATGATGAATCTTTTGATTGTGTAGAGACAGCCACATTCTTAGGTATTAACATTGATAAAAACTTAACATGGTCCAGTCACATAAAATCACTAGGTGCAAAATTAAATAAACAAGTGTATCTTATAAAATCACTTAGAGATAACTTGGATAATAACACAGTTTTAAAGGTATATTATGCAAATGTACACTCATTATTATCCTATAACATAGTTATTTCGGGCCAGGCTCATGACATTAATGACATTTTAGTCAGTCCTCATTATCCTTTTCTGAATTTTTAAACTTGATTTTAATTATTCGTGCCGTGATGTCTTTAAAAAATATAATATTTTAACTGTGGTGTCCATCTATTTATACAAACTGTTTGTTCTTGTCCATAAAAATAGCAATTTGTTACTGAAACATGGTAACTCACATCCATACCCCACTAGGAATCATGATCACTTAATAATCAACAGTTTAACTTAAGCCTCCCCAAAAAATCACCTTATCATGCAGGTTGCTATTATTACAATTTGTTGCCAAATTCTCTGCAACAGACTTCTACAATTAGCACATTTAAAAACAAAGTCAAAGATTTACCATTGCAAAATACAAACTATAGTTTAATAGAATTTGAGAATTTTATTACTGATTAAAAAAAAAATAAAATAAAAAAAAATAATAAAAATAAAATAAAATTAAAAAAAACTAATTCTTTGTGATTTTAATATGTATATTATTTATTTACTTATTTATAATTTTAATTTTGTATCGTACTTTTGTAAAACCTGTGATTTAAAAATACCAACTGTTTTTTTTTTAGTTTTTTCTTGTTTTTCTTTCTTTTTTTCAGTGTGGCATTTAACAAATAGGTAGTAACTAGAACTGACTTATCCAATCTAGTGTATTATAGCCTAATGGATCAATAAAGATTATTATTATTATTAATGTTTCTTATCAGTGGATTTTTCCAACCCAAGAGTGATTGGGAGAAAAAAAAACCCCTTCATACACCCTATGTTGTAATCCCTGCACATATTTCATTTTTTGTTGTTTTTTTTCTAGGATTTAATGTTGAAACAGTAGAATACAAGAACATCAGCTTTACAGTGTGGGATGTAGGTGGTCAAGATAAGATTAGACCACTGTGGAGACATTACTTCCAAAATACACAGGTGAATATTATGTTTTAAAATTCCCAGTAAAAAGTTAATCAGAAAGTATTTAAAACCCATTATGAAAATATAATGGTCTATGATCTGTTTCTTCAAGCAAGATAGTAAATTAAAAATCGCACAGTGAATATCTTCTAAACAAATTCGAATATTGGATGTGCGAATATGCTGTGTAGTTTATTTTATAAAAAGTAACTATATTCTATACACAAACATATACTATTCAAACCTGTTGTGCGATATTTAATTTACTATCTTGCTTGAAAAAACAGACCATAGTAGGTTGCTAATTTTATGAAAATATATATGATTAAATGTATATAATCATTAATTTAGTATGTTTAGAATGAACATTCAAGACATACTCAAAACAATTCAAATATGTTTTACAATAAACCACCTTTAAATCTAAAACGAATTTTGGATGAAACAAATCTCTACTCAACACATCTCTACTCAACACATCTCTACTCACACACATCTCTACTCACACATATCTCTACTCACACACATCTCTACTCATTGTCATATACTTTTAGATTTATATAATAGGATGCTATGGCAGAACAAGGCACTAATCTAAATTAATTTAATATTTTTCTTCTGTAATTTAGCTTATAAGTTCATTGCAACCAAAAATTTACCATGAGGTTTATAACTACTAATAGTAAACATGGAATTAGGTAAAATTTGTTTCAAATAAATAAACTTTAAGCCAATCTACAAAAAAAATATTAAATAAAATTTAGTTACTGCTTTGTTCTGCCATGGTATTTTTTTATTTTATTTATTTATTTATTTATACATGACCTCAAATACAGTTATGAAACTGGTGACAAGGCCCAACTTATAATAACATAGTTTTAATCAAATAAATGTCAAAGTATATGAAAATGAGTAGAGATATGTTTGAGTAGAGATGTGTGTGAGTAGAGATGTGTGTGAGTAGAGATGTGCGTGAATGTAGAGATGTGATGAGTAGAGGTGTGTGTCACCCCGAATTTGAATGTTGTTTAGTATGTCTATTATGTTCACTGCCTTACACCCAAAAGGGTAAAGAAGGCATTAAAGGGCAGTAAATGAATACCTTGATCTGAGAAAATTGTTCATTGTTTATTAGTAATAAAGGATTGGTGTAGTGGTCTACTGTGTCTGTACATGACAAGTCTACTAGCCAACTAGCGTGTTCGATTCTCACTGGCGCCGATTTGCCTTTTTCAGTTAATTAATAATTGAAATTTGGCGAAGGCGTAAGTGAAGCGGACATTCCCTATAAAAAACTGGTTTGAATGTCAGTATAAGCCGGTGGTTCCCTCTACTACTAGCCAACACAAGTCCTGGACTTAGGCGATGCTTAAGTAGAATAGTATGAGGTTAAACAAACATGTATGTGTGTATGTATAATCATTACTCACGATTTAAATTTTTTCTAGTGCATTTTTTTTTCTGGGAATTTTAGTGCCAGAATTGAATTCTGAGAATTCACATTATTCAAAGGCATTGAACCCTTTTCTTTACATTCTTGATATGCATGATTCATATCAATATTTATTTAAAGTATTTTATCTACCTTTCTTTTTTAACTTAGAATTTTAATATAATCTTGTAATTACAAAATTATTGGACTTTTTATTACTTTAAAGTATTAAATACTTAAAATATTTTTATATAGTGAATATCCAAAAAAAATACACATAAAAAAGTTTGGCGCAAAAATGTGTTAAGCCTCACACATTTTGTCCGTCTAGGCACGCCTCTGGATAAGTTTTAAAAAACATAAACTTTTTGCCAATACATACAAGTATACATGCAAAACCTCGTCGCTCTAGCTTAAAGGGTACTAGAGTTATAATTAAAAACCTTATTTTTAGTAAAAACTTTAAGGGACCGTAGCTCACTTATATTAGGGATTATTTCCGAACCAACCTTAATAGGAACTTTTTTTTATATTTTTGGATGTATAATTACCTCTCAAATTTTGGCATGCCAGTTACTGATCACCCATAGGATGTCTTACAATTTTTTACACCGCCTATAATTTCGTTATAATAAAATATAAAAATTTGAACTAAATAATAAATGTTTTTTTGTTTTCTCCAAAAGGCTCTTGGGGAACGTTCAAGTATTACGTAACGCTGCTAAGGGGGGGTCATTTTGGAGTGTTACGCCCATGTTAATGGTATAGATTGATTAATAATTATTCTAAAAAATAATTAATAATTAAGAAACACCAAATTCTGGAGATCATTTGTCATATTTTCAATTTCTTATTCGGTTAGGCGGCGCCAGGGGGAGTGTGGGGGACAGTATTTTAAATGGCTCCCTAGGTCTTGTGATACTTCATTTTAAAGAGCTTAAAATTATCTATTTAACCATGTAACTGTTTATTTTTTAATCTTTGTTTTGAAGATTTTTTTTTCTTCAGAATTGATGAAATTTTCAATATTAAAAAAAAAATAATTTTGGAAATTTTACGCAAAAAGGCCAAAATAGTTAATACCATTAGTGACTTAATTAGCTATGACAGTACCGGTCCTTGAGGTATATCTTTTAAATTTTAGCTGTTTTAAGTTCTGAAATTTTAAGGGGTTATGTAGGTACAATGTCACTGAATTTAAAATAATATTTTACATATTAAGTATAAAGCTTATTAATTTCTCGAAAAAATATATACTTACTTACCTATTTGTAAAAATTACAGAAAATAATAAAATTAATAATTAAAATAATAAAATTCATAACAGAAATAAAAAAAAAAACATTGGTAAAATAATAGTATATTATTTAATAAGTGTATAATATTTGCTATTAATCAATGAGGGTGAATTTTGGGACACGAGCCGATAGGCGAGTGGCCTAATCATAATAGCTATTATACACGAGTAGAATACTATACGGCTGTTTTGACGTTTAAACGTTTTTTTACAGACCCGTGATTATTGGCCTATTAATCACGGCCGTGGATAATAGTATAATAATTGCTAGGGTAATTAGGCCACTCGCGTTTCGGCTCGTGTCCCAAAATTCACCCTTATTGATTAATAGCTATTATACGCGAGTAGAATTCTATACTTTATCCACGGTTGTTTTAAATTTTAAACGGTTTATTTTTACAGAGCCGTGATTAATAGGCCTATAAATCACGGCCGTGGATAAAATACTTAATTTAATAGCAGATTTTGGTTTTGGCGTGTATAATTCTTTAATTTCTTGGCAATTTTTATTATGTTATCACCAAATTTGGTAAATGTATTGTTAAAATTGATTTTTCTTGCTGGCTTAAATGAATCATGTTGACACATTTGACACTAAGTGTCAAATGTGTCAAAGTCTTTAAAAAATTATATTTCAAACAACATGACTACTATACTTATACTATAGCTTATTTCAAAAAGTCATCGAATAAAGTGGATATAATCCAAAAAAATACTCATAATCTTGTTGTTTCTTTTACTGCGTTTGATTAAAATTAAAAAGTGCTCCATGTTTCTTTGGTGTTCCAGTCTTTTTTTATTTGACAAATAAAAAACCGTTCAACGTTCACCCAGCGTAGGTTATTGTTTTGCTAAGCTCCATTAAACTCACCTGATATGTACAAAAGATACGAAACCCCTATACAGCCTCTATATTTATATACGGCCCAGTTTTTAGGGGACTAAGCTTAACAGAACATTCAAAATATGTAGTGTTATAGTTTTTAGGTCAAGGAACACTATGGCATGAAGTCTGCCAGTCTAAGAGACACATAGAAAAGCATAGGCCTCTAAAACACGTTTTTTTGCACATATCTTATTTGTGGTTTGAAGGACAAAAATC
Source organism: Brachypterus glaber (assembly GCA_958510825.1). NCBI lineage: Eukaryota > Metazoa > Arthropoda > Insecta > Coleoptera > Kateretidae > Brachypterus > Brachypterus glaber. The sequence continues at coordinate 14,558,579 of OY294044.1, read as the reverse complement.
AAATTTACATCAAATCAAAGAGCGTTAAAAATTGAATAAAAAAGATTACTATCATATTTTTTCTCAATTTTCTTAGGTTAGGAGATAATAATTTTTTCAGGTTCAATTTAGGTTGGATCATTTTAGTGCAGAGCGCCATTTCAACACCTTTTAATATATCACCTTAAAGTTTTACAAAATATCTAACATATACTGAAGGATGATTTTTGCAAAATTTCAGTTCAATCGGATAAAGGGATACGATACGCCTATCGGCCCCTAATTTTCTTATACTGCCCAGTTTTTAGGGATTCAGGCTCGCCAGACTATTTATAATGTGTAGTATACTGGTTTTTGGGTCAAGAAACACTATGTCACAAAGTCTACTCCTCTATAATAATAATAATAATAATAAACGTTTATTGTATAAAAGATTACAAATCTTGTTACAAGAAGTTTGAATATATAAAAAAAAATACAAGAGAAGAGAAAAAAAAATACACTAAATACTAAACCCTAACTATTTAAGTAATTTGATGGATATTCATAGATAATTTAATAAAAAGAAAAAGCAGAAATTTTAATACAAAAAAAAAAGTTAATTATAAGAAGAAACGATAATACCAATATTTAAAGGTTAAAGACAAAAAGCATTATTCGTTAGTTATAAAGGAACGGAGCTTTAATAAGTTTCCGATAAAACTGTGCAGCATTTTTATTTTAGTTACATTAAGAAAGTTAAGTGCAAAGACTAGACCGTCTAGGTTAATAAGGCTATCAATGTAAGGTGCACGCAACGGTTTGTACATGGGGCATTTAAAGAAAATATGATCTAAAGTCTCAAACTCGTTTAAGTTGCAAATAGTACATACTTCTTTAGGGTTGATTTTGTAAAAGCTGCCATTGAATGAGAAGGAGGTAGAAAAGCTTGTAGCCATACGTAATTGCATTATTATACGAATGATAGAGATATTATCTCGACAGTATAAATAATTTTGAGGTTCCAGATTAATTCTAAACTTTTGATAAATAGTTGAATTTTTGGAAAAAAATAATGAATTTATGTCATCTCTATGTAGAAATTCGCGAAATTTGTTAAGTAAAATTGGTCTATTGTATTTTATTTTTCTTACTGTTAAATTAGTCAAAAAGTTAGATTCATCAATTTTTTCCAGCATACATTGAAACTGTGCCAACCAGTTATATTTTGTATTACCATTGTTTAAGTTTTGTAAGCGGTTAAAACAAAGCTTGGGGTATCTATGAGCGGGCATTCTAATAAGCTTTTCAATCCAATTAAGGCACATTTTAAAAATCAAGAAAGAAACTTTAACGGACCCAGTTTCGAGTCGTATCATATAATCCGGGGTGTTGCGGGGGAGTAAAAATAATCTTTTAAAAAAGGCCAACTGAACACGCTCAATTTCATTAAAGAAACGTAACGCCCAAACTGGAGAACTATAAAGCAAAGTAGATAGGACTATAGATTCATAAAGTTTAATTCGGGATTGCCAGCTGTTGATTTTTGAGTTTGACAAAAGGGACATAACGGTACCGATTGATTTTTTTGTTTTATTGCATGCTTCTTTGGTCATTTCAGCGAATAGCCCTGACTGAGAGAATGTAACACCCAGGTAAACGTACTTGTTTACTACTTCAATATTGTCGCCGTCATATTTAAAGTTTAAGTCACGTGAATACCTAAAGCCACCCTTGGTAAAACAGATTATTTTCGTTTTTTTAATGTTAATTTTAAGGCCATTTTCATTTGCATACTGAGAGAGAATTTTGAGTTTACGTGAAATATCAATGGGCGATTCCCCAAAAATGACCAAATCATCAGCGTATAAAAGCATAAGTATGTCCACAAGACCATCCACATTAACACCCAAGGCTCCATTTTCCCTAAAATATTTTTCTATGTCAGAAATAAACAATGCAAAAAGAATGGGGCTTAATGGTTCACCCTGTAGAACTCCCTCAGAAATGTTGTAGGGTTTTGAATAGCCTTCAGCAGTTTTTATTTGTGCAATTGCTTTGTCATACAACATTTTGAGGATCCTGATTATTTTCGAACTTACTCCAAGAGAGTGTAATTTTTTCCATAACAGATGGTGGTTAATACAGTCAAACGCACGTTTGAAATCTACAAAAATCGCATAAAGTTTTCTACCTTTCAACCGTAGACAGATATTAATGAGGGAATTAAGAGTAAATAGATTATCCAAGCAACCCCGGTTTTGTCTAAAGCCTGCCTGACATTCCGGTATAACATTAAATGTATCGGACCACTCTGTAAGCCTTTGTAAAATTATTTGAGAGAATATTTTTTCCATACAGTTTAGTAGAGCTATACCGCGGTAATTAGCAGGATCCTCAACTGGACCTTTTTTGTGAAGCATAAGAAGTAAAATTTCCGACCAAGTATGGGGAATGATTTCTTTGTCAAATATATTGTTATATAAATTCAGTAGGTAGCATAACCAGTTTTCTGGTAGATACTTAAAAAACTCAAATGGAATATTGTCCTTACCTGGACTTTTACCATTTTTGCATTTATTAAGACTGGACTTTAGTTCATTTAAAGTTATACGCGAAGTTAGTAATGACGAACCGGCGTCAGAATATAAAAATTGTGACTCGTTATGCACAGTGTAAATTGAGTCATAAAAGGACTCCCAGTCAAGCAAGGATAAACTAGCAGGTTTATTATTTGAGCGTAAATTTTTAATTAATTTCCAAAATTCTGATTGATTTTTAGTTGCACTAAGCCTGAGAGTTAAGTTAATTGTATGAGCCTCCTTTTTAAGTTTTAAAATACGCCTGTACTGTTTTTTAAGGCTCAGATAAATTACAAGTAAGTCCTGCGAGAAGTTATTTTTTTTACAGTTTTTTAAAGCATTTTTGGCAGCTTTTTTCGCTAGTAAGCACTCATGATCAAACCAGATATGGTTAAAGGAAGTAAGTTTCTTTGTAGAATTTAAATTTAAGCGCAAATCTTTGGCACAGTCAGTGATAGAACTGAGTAAGTTTAAATAAGAAGCGGAGATATCGTTTTCTCTGTAGTTAAATATATTATCGGAGTGTAACATTTTGCTGTAAAATTCGTCGTGTTTACTAGTGTTCCAGCGAAAGATGTCTGTACTATTCGCTACAGCTTTTTTATTATCTGGCAAAATATCTACGGCTGAGTCAAAAGTTAATAGAACAGGAAAGTGATGTGAAGGTGAAAACGAGTTAAGGACTTCAAGATCGCGCACCTTATGCAAATAATCGTTGTTGCACCAAACGAGGTCTATAACGCTCTTACCTAGGGTACTTACGTAAGTAAAATTCGCAGTTTTATCGGAAGCTGTTCTGCCGTTTAGTAGCGTGAACGAATTGCTGCACATAAAGTCAAATAGTACTTGGCCCTTTGCATTACTTTTTGTGTCACAACTGGCCCGAGACACAAACAAATTTGTATTTTCACATAAATCGGCAAAACTGTCCAAATTTCCCATCCTGCAATTAAAGTCACCGCACATAATAAAAGTACAGTTTTCATATTTAGATTTGACGTCATCTAGTGTCAGCTGCAGTAGATCCAAAATTTGTTCCAGGTCAAGCGATGGTTTAAAATAAACACAGCAGAAAATTACGGAAAAGCTATTACACGTAACATTGCAGATTATCCACCAAGGTGATGTGTCAATTGTGGTACACTTGTAGCTCTTCTTGAATGCAAACGCCAGACCGCCACTGGCACGGCCGCGCGATTTTTCCTTAATAGCCGGTGAGCTGATAATGTTGTATACACTGGAAAAGTTTTTAGGTAATTTACAGTCTAAGATTAAATGAGTTTCACAAAGAAAGAAAAAGTCGACATACAAAGACTCAGAGTGTAATTCAAAGTTGCTAAAACCTTCAATATTCCATATTATAAATTTTCTTCTTAAAAATTGTTAAACTTTACGGCCAGATTTTTGCCCTCTTACTGATTTTGGAGATACATCTTCATCCCGCTGTCTTTTATTGGTATCCTTGGCGATTTCAGGGACGTTATTACGGTATCGAATATAAATATTGGAATCGCCGCTTGCTTTGCGATGATTTAGTTCTGTGTATAACGCAGATAGATGTTGAGATTGAGTTTTTGTTAAATCGGGCTTTATTTTTAATGTAGGATAAATAGTTTTAGAAATTTTTGATTTATTTTTTAAAAGTTGTAGAGCCTGGTTTTCATTTTCTAGCGTAAATTTAGCAGTATAAGTATTAGATTCCGTGTTTATATTGCCTAATTTGTTGTAGGACACTAAATGAAAATTATAATTCGGCAGAACTGACTGAAAAGCTTTTTTTGCGAAGTCTAGGTAATTTTGTGTATCAGCCGGTATGCCACTTAGAATAAGGTTGTTTTTCCTTATAATTCTTTGATGAAATTCTTGGAAAGAGTCCTCAAAATTTAGGTTGGATTTTGTGAGCTTTTCAATTTCTAAAACTTTATTGTTTAGAGCAGTATTGTCTTTTTGGAGTGTAGAAATAGACGCCTTGCATCTTGCAATTTCTTGCCCTTGGGTTTCGATAGTTTTCTTTAAATCCGTAATATTTGCATTGATTTGAGTTAATTGTTGCATTATTAATTCAAAGTGAGTAATGGTAATAGGATTGTCTGGTGTAGAAGACGCCTTCACCATTATTTGATTGTCGCACTCGGGGCAATAAAACGCGTCATCGCGGTTACTGCTACAGCTGATGTGGAACGTGAGTTGACAACGCGCGCAACATGCTTTGTGCGGTTCATTGACTTGGGCAGAACATACTGAGCATATTGATGCCATCTCTTTTGCACTTGTTTACAAATGGACTATTAGGAAAAAATAAGTTCAAATTATGCACTTAGTTTAAAGTTTATTCATAAAATTTGCGTAAATTTGGTAAATGAACACCATGTAAAGTTGTTTACGAAAGTAACATTCACTGGGTTTTAGCGTAAACACTTTTTATTTTAGTTTGTTTTTTTTATATGCGGACAATAGCACATAAAGAAAAAATAAAGTTTAATATATCCTATAAGGGTGCGTATTTCACAGTTTTTTAAATGTACACTTGAACTTCGGCACAACTACGATTACGAAACGTAAACTCGCAGATTTTAAATTATTTATTTAACGAAAATTTCGGGTTTATTACGGAGGTGTATATCAACCGTCAAAAAATTTATTCAAACCTCACCTCTAAGAGGTACACAGAAAAAGATAGGCCCCTAAAACACGTTTTTTTTGCACATATCAACCAAAATTTAAAATTACATTAAAACAAAGAGCGTTAAAAATAGAATAAAAAAGACTTCAATCATATTTTACTTAATTTACATGGGTTAGGGATATTATTTTTTTTGCGGCTTAGGCTCAGTCCACGTTGGATCATTTTAGCGCAGGGCGCCATTTCGACACCTTTTAATAATAATTTTAATATATCACCTTAATTTTTTTTAAAATATTTTACATATACCTAAGGATGATTTATGCAAAATTTCAGCTTAATCGGATAAGGGGATGCGATACCCCTAGACGGCCCATAATTTTCCTATACGTTCCAGTTTTTGGGGATCTAAGCTCACCAGAACATTTAAAATATGTAATATTATGGTTTTTGGGTCAAGGGATATGTAAGATATTTTGAAAAATATTAATATTAGTATATTAAAAGGTGTCAAAATAGCTCCCTGGACAGACTAATATTATCCAACTTGGATGGATCCTAAACCACAAAAAAAAAATAATAAATTTTAGGGCCTTATCTTTTTCTGTGTGCCTCTTAGATTGGTAGACTTTATGTCATAGTGTTCCTTGGCCCATATACCATAATACTACATATTTTGAACGTTCTGGGTAGCTTAGACCCCTAAAAACTGGAGCGTATATTAACAATAGGGGCCATATAGGGGTTTTCCTAACCCCTAATCCGATTGAGCTGAAATTTTGCATAAATCATCCTTAGATATATGTAAGATATTTTGAAAGAAATTAACGCGATATATAAAAGGGTGTTCAACTGGCAGCCAGTGATAAAATGTTCTAACACCGAGAGAATTACGACTTTAAATGCGTTATATCTCCCAACCAATAGAAACTAAGGAAAAACTTTATAAAGCTATTTCATTGAATTTTTTGTGCTCTTTCATTTTCTGTGCCGTTTTTGTTTCTAGTAGGTTTCAATCAAAAGTTATAGGCCGAAAAACAGTTTTTAGGGGCCTTTTAGGGCCGTTTAAGGGTCTTCCGAGTCTCGAAAATCGGTAGATTTTTTTTTATTGGATTCCACGTCCCAGAATCTAGGAAAAAATACTTTTTTTTGACTGAGGAATTTTTTCGCAGTTTCCTTGATTTAATGACTGTAATGTAATAATAATAATAATAATAAATGGTCTTTATTAGGAAAATGGGCGAAGTTTAGCTAACGCTACTCTTACACTTAACCCATATTACTCAATAAAATTTACAATTCATTAACAATAAATATAAATTTTAAATCAACTACAAACATATATATACATACATACATACAGGGTGTATTCGAAATAGCGTAGGAAATTCTAACAGGTGACTACATGATAAAATACGACAAAAAGTTCCTACAAACATATGTCCAAACATATGTAATGTACTGTACTGTAATGACTACATGTAGTAATAATATAATTAATTACAGGGCCTAATCTTCGTAGTAGACAGTAACGACAGAGAGCGTATTGGCGAGGCCAAAGACGAGCTGATGCGCATGTTGGCCGAAGACGAGCTCAGGGATGCCGTGCTGTTAATTTTTGCCAACAAACAGGATTTACCGAATGCGATGAACGCTGCTGAAATCACAGACAAGTTGGGCCTGCACTCGCTGAGAAATCGCAACTGGTACATCCAAGCCACCTGTGCAACGAGCGGAGACGGCCTGTACGAGGGTCTCGATTGGTTGTCCAACCAACTAAAAAACGCCAACCGTTAAAGTGATGTGATTATGTTTTTTTTCTTTTCGTTTCAGTCGCTTGTTTTTTTCGACTGGTTGAACTATACTGTCAGTGTCACTATATACCATATGTTGCAAATATGACCTTTGTTTACAAAACAAACTGAACATTTAACTTACGTTAGTTCTGGAATATATAATACCTCATGTTTCGGATTTTGGCGTATAGTGCTGGGCAAATAATTTGCAGTACGATTTTTATGTCTGTAACTCCTGGTTTATTATTTTTTGGACATTTTTGACACATGGCAGTAAATGGGAATGGCTAACTAGAACTTCTGTGATTATTTTAATTTTATACCGTTTCATTATTTTCTGTATATTAATTTTTAATTTAAATCAATTAGTTTAAAAAATGTACCAAATGAAAATTTACCATTTTTAATTTTTTTTAATGATAAATTTTCATGCATATTTTCCCAAGTTACAGAAAAAAAATGTGTAAGATAAAATAAAAATAATTTATCCAAAAATATTAAACTTTCCAATAGAATATATTATATATCATGTCTTAAAAATTATAAATTTTCAATTACAAACTTTTAAATCGTTTTCAACTTTTTGTCCAGAATCTTATTGCAAATGAATGGTATATTAAAACAATCCAAGTCCAAGTTGCAAAAAGCAATCATCTGTCAGGTTGACATATCTACTTGACAGTTTGTAGCAATGAAAATTTGGATTTATACTATTCAAATGAAAAATAAAACGATTTTGTTTGTCATTTCATTGGTTGTATGTGATGTAAATTCGACCAATGAAGAGACAATTTTCTGCCAATTTTCAAATGCATGTCAAATAAAGAAATTTAAATGGTTGCTCTAATTTAAGAATAACCTTGTAATTTTTATAATTACCATCTCAAGATGACTAAAGTCATCTTTGACCATCTCAAGATGACTAAAGTCATCTTTGACCATCTCATCATTATGTACTGTTTGTCAGCTTACATAAAAATCTTATAAATAAATTGGTATTAAGTAAATATATATTATGTGTTTGTCATTATTTCTGTATGTAATGTCGACAAATAGTACAGCGCATAATCTAGTCACACTATTCCCCAGCATTTAGATGAACAAAGAAAATGGATGACGTATCTTTCTAAAGAAAGGTCTTGATATTACAGTACAACTCACAGTGAAATTTATTTTTGGGAGATAATAAAATTAAAAAATTTAATCTTGTTGGGGGTATTTTAATCAGATGTCTGAATTTAAACTACAATTTTTTATTTGGGTTAATTTTATAGCTGTTACAAGGGTAAATATTTGGTATGTTATTTACTTCTCTCCCTGAAAATCAACTGCAAAATGACAAATAAGAATATTTGACCCACTTAGGTATATGATAGCTATAGGATAGCAGGCCATATATTCTTGTTTGTATTTTTAAAAAATGAAGTCAAAAAACTGAAAAATTTTCAGTTTTTTGACTTCAGGGGAGAGATAAGTAAATGAAATACCACATATTCACCCATAAAACGATTAAAGTAATAACAGAGTTCCAAAGTTAAATTTGATGGAATCCATTCACAAGATAGCCACATTTGCAACTTATAAAAATGTGTTTTTTTTTTCTATAACAAATATTAAGCAAAATAAAACCTCTGGGATTGCACTGTAAATGTCCAGACTTTCCTTTACAAAGGATCCATCATCCGTTTTCTTTGTCAATTCTGTTTACGCAAATTTTGCTGGGGAAGAGTGTGTACTGCTTTATATGTCGGTATGCACTTATTTATTTTTTGTTTTTTTTTTAATAAATCGGTGAAGCACGAACTGATCTGATTTATTTGTACCATAATTAAAGCAAACTTTATTTTGTACCGGATTAATCTGTACATTTGTATGAATTAATAAACAAGAAAAATATGAGTATGTTATTTTTGTAACATATGGTCCCTGTTCACAATTGAACATATTTTAAATAAAAGTGCGTGAGATCGCTCAAAAGGCATTTTATTTTTGTTTAAATTCGGTTATGTTTATATATTTTTTGGTTCTTCATCTGTATAAAGTGGAGTTCATGTTTATTAGTTATTTTTGTGGAAATATCCTTTCTTAGCGTAAAATTATTGATTCTTACAAAAAATTTAAAAACTTACATCAATTTGAATTTTTCTGTGTATTTTACGGGTTGAATCTATTCCTGCGCCACCTTGCACTTAAATTGCAATCAACGATGTTTTCCTTTTTATTTTTCATAATAAAATACCAAATGACACTTTATGGCGGTGACCATATTTAACAGTTTACGAGATTCCAGTACTGGGATGTGGACTTCATGTACTTAAATATCTAAAACCAGTACTTTGTGTACTATACAAATCTATTTAGCTGTCCATCTTAAGGGAACGTTCAAGTATTACGTAACGCGAAATTTGGTCATGTTTGATAAGATATTTTTTATTATACAGTTAAAAAGTTGTTTGAGTGGCTTACGTCGTCTTTTTTTTTAATTTTTTGCTTTATGCTTTATGGGCAACGTTAGCCACTCAAGCAACTCTTTATAAACAATGGTAAAAACCCCATTTAGAAATCTTCACTAATAACTGAGATCTTTCGGATCAAAAAAAGTCTTACAAATGCCAAAATTAACAATTTTAACCCCTTCCTGCATGATTTTTTGTTTTTGAATAAAAAAATCATGAGCATGTATTTTAACCTTATATTGGAAAAAATAATTTAAAAAATCAAACTTTAATTTATATATATATATATATTTTTGCAAAAAACGGTGTGTGCCATATGTGGAACACTATGCAGTAAGAAAACTTATTAAGTATGTCGGTCAGTCTGTCTGTCCGGGATTGTTTAGGTAAAAATCAGGGTGAAGTAAGGAGGTAAAATGGGGCAAAAACAATTTTTTTTTAAGTTTTCTTTTTAAATTTTCTTTTCCGTTTTTCAAAAGAGGAAACTTTTATAAAAAAAAATTAAATAATTTTTTTGGAAAAAAGATTTTTTTTTCAATTTTATTTTTTTGTTTTCCATTTGTTTTAATAAACCTAGACCTACAGTATAATTTTATTGGAAGCTATATTTTTTTTTTGCATAATTTATTGTTCTTTTAATGCATGGTGTGCCATTTATAGCACATACCTATTTTTGTAAAAAATATAATAAAATAGCTTACCTGTAATTTTATACCCCTAAACCGCTTTGACAAGGTTTATATAATAACACAATATTTTTTATATTGCACAATTAGACCGGCAAATATTTTTAATTACACTATGAAGTTTTAGGCTGTGCAGTCTTCTGCTGAAACGCGGAATCCTTGTCAGAAACGTTAATAAAAGTTTGCTTAATTAACTCTAGATGGCCGGATTTTTTTCAGATATGGGTAACACGTTCTTCTTTATTCATAACAAAAAGTTATTGATCCCTTGTTTAATAGTTTGCACCACAAATAATTAAAAGACCGGTTCGTGCCATAAATGGGACGGTATGCGGGAAGGGGTTAACGAATGGGAACCGGGTCTAACTCACTTAAACACATATTTTATTTTATTTCCATCATGGACAATTTAGTTTTTTTTTTCGAATAAAACCTTAAAAATGTCTACAAAAAGACGGATTTTCGGTTCTATTCATATCTGAGATACCAAAAATGAATAGAACCAAAAATACGTTTTTTTTGTAGATACGACATCTTGTCTAAGATGGCAGTAATTCGCCGCAATTCTACATATGACTGGTACTGTTAACCTGTTAAAAAAACAAGTACAGACCAGTTGGATCCAGTAGATTCCAATTCGTTTTCTACTGGTCGTTACTTGTTTTTTTTAACGGGCACGTTAAAATTTTAGCGTAGGGTACCAGTCCTATGTACAATTGAGTCAACTGATAGAATTTTATAGTGTACAAAATACGCCCGCCAATAGTTTTATCTCATAAAATTTAAATATGGCCACCACTGAAGTGTAATTTAGCTAGAGGTGTAGTAAAAACATCCTGTTCATTAGTATTTTTTGTGAAGAAATGCTAGAAAACTGTATGCTTAGGCGTATGTAAATATTATTTTGTAAGGTCAAGTTGGTTAAGTGGAACATAGGGGTAACTGGAACATAGCCTTATATCTTTTTATGGTGTAAACCTTTTATTTCTAAACTTGGTATGTTGGTACTACCCTGCTTTCAGTGCAAGAATAAATGTGGCCAAGGTCAGCCATTTTTCGTCGAAGTAAACAAATAAAATTTATTTTTTTATGATAAATTATAACGCTTTACAGGCTTTTGTAAAAAAATCAGTGTGAGTAAGATTTTTACCGCATTACAGTTCAACATACAAATATTTAAAATTAAATATGTATTCTTAAATCCCTTTGTGGTATTTGGGGGTTAGGAATATGCGTTTTAATTTAAATGCGATTGACCCAGTTACACCGAATTATTTTATACCTGGGGTAACTGGAGTACAAAAATTTTCTAAAGAAAACTTTGGTAAAGAAAATAACTGAAAAGGATAATAGAATTAAAACTACCAGTAGCTTTTCTAAGGAAGACGTATGAAGTCAGTTTGATACTGGAGTAGAGTGCGACGAAGTCGGCCTAACAGTAGTTAAAGGAGATTATTTATTTCTAAACTGTATTGTAGAACTTACAACTACCGTATTTCAGTTATATTATGTAATAAAAAATTCTTCTTTGGAGATAACATAAAATAGTTGCTCTACAGCTCAGATAAAAATATTACTTGTTGCCTTAATCGTTTGAAGTTATACGCGACTATTCCAATTACCACATATTGCCGGGTAACTTGAACAGTCGGTAATCAAAGGAAACTAAAAACAAAAATATAGGGTAACATCAAATTGGAATAAATTTTGTGTATTCAACCTTTAAAGAAACGATAAAAGATTAAGTAAAAAAATGGCTTACATTAAAACGATACCCCCAAGCAACAAAGCCATAACTCATATATTGTCATTTTTCACGACAGCTAAATTTCTAAAATATTTTTTTTGTTATTTAAGGGTGGGTAAATGATTGAAGTGGAAAAGGAAGTCATGTGATACATCATTTGAAAGCTTATAAAATTCTCTATTTAACTGTTAAAGTATTTATTGTTTATTTACTGTTTGTTTCTGATAATATTCAAGTTTAGAATTTCTTACTTTAGTGATTTTAAGTAAACTTTTGCTTAAAGTGGACTGTGGAGAAACCTGAGTAGTACCACCATGTGTGTCTTTTTTCAAGGCGTTTACCTATGAGTATAACTCTAATGGGTCTAACTTGAGTTACATCCTTGTTGCTTGGGAGTGTCGAAAAGTTAGTTATAGCAAAATTATGACTATATAAAATCACATGTAATTTTATGTTCCAGTTAACCAACTTAACCTTAATATGTACAAAATATAAAATAAATACACAGAAAAGATCATTTTAGTTTTTTACTGAATGGTATTTTTTAACTTTGAAAGGCTTTAACTAATAATTTTAAGCGTAGATTTTGTTTTGACGAACAACGGGGTAGGCGACTTAAAAAAATTATATATATTCACCATTAAGGTGGGACAAAACACATTTTTTTTAAAGTGTTTCTCTCCAGTCGGCACCTTGACCCTGTGGCAAGCGCTTGAATTCTTGTATTAAAAAAAGTCTAATTGCCTTTTTTGTCATAAATTTAATAAGAAAGAAAAACGTGATTTTTTCGAAAAAAGTGCATTTTAAATTTTATGAAAAATTACCATTTAACAAAACAAAACATTATGACAGCATATTTTATTATAAAAATCATTTTATCCCTTTTGACTAGTGTTTTACAATATTTTTTTAACAAAAAATTTTAGGAATAAAATTAAAATATATAAAACACTAGTAAAAAGGGTAATAATCATTTTTATACTGCATACATTCAATAAAATAATCTGCTGTTTTAATTTTTTGTTTCGGTAAATGGTATTTTTTGTAAAATCTCCCTCTTAACCCATCAAGGACTACTGTCTAAATATTCATACAAATTTTCAGATTTTTGTAAGGAGTATTTTAAAATGCATGTAGTTTCCAATGTATTTATTTATGCTTAGCATATGCAAAAATTAAGGTTTTTTATTTATAGCGAGTAAATTGTTTACATTTTACTAATAATCTCATTTAACAAGCAAAAACGTAAAAACTTGTTTGTATTTTTTTAGTAAAAATAGCTTATTCGGACTAATAATAGTAATTTCTGATATTTCATATACAATAAATTCATGGGTCAGTCCTTAATGGGTTAAAATGTATTGTTCTCGAAAAATCACATTTTCATTGTAAAATATCACGATTTGTTTTGTTTACATCAAAAGAAATCAAAATTTTTAATATGAAATCGGCGCATAACTATATTTAAAACCTATTTTATTGAATTTATAACAAAAAAGACAAACATGATTTCTTAAAAATAAAATAACTCGTACGTTTTCGTGCAGGGTCAAGATGGTGATCGATTTGGCTGAAATTTGATATTTTAGAATATTTTCTCCATTGGCACAAGTTGCCGACTGAGGAGAAATACTTAAAAAAAAATGTTTTCCGCGCCACCTTTATCACCATTTAAGAACCTTATTCGTGGAAATTCCCGTTTGTCAATGCTGTATTAAGAAATAAATTTATATTATTAACTTATTGTCTATAATTTAATACATATTTTAATTAATATGTTTTTTTCTTTTATTTTATCTTTTACGTAAGTTATTTATCAAAACTACACCTTGAATAAAATAGCTTAAATACTTTCGAATTATATAAGATACTTAAACATAGGGATTTTTTTATAAAACAGTTACAAGTAATAAACATATTATTTATAAATATATTTTATTTTTAACAATTATTAACTTAATTACCTATAGTTCAGAATCAATAAAACGTGCATTTGCGAAAGCGTGTTAAAAGGCGTAGATCGTTTCAATTCGGGTGCGATTTCGCGAAATATCGGTCTAATTCGTCTTGGGAATCTCTACAGCACAGTACAAGTTAGCTATTAGTCACTGCATGTTTTATTGGTTTTATACTATAGATAATGTATAACAGATTTAAAGTGCACAAAAAAGAACATGCTAACGCACAAAATACTGATGAGAAGCTATTAAATATAAATACACATATTTCATTGATGGAAAGTATATTTCTTCATCATTTTGGTGCGATATACGCTAATCCTAAAAAGTATAAATTAGTGTAAAATAATATATTAATATTAAGCGCTAAAAAATAAAACTGAAACAAAAAAAATTAACAAACATTTTCTACTGGCGTTTGTTTCTTTGTTTAACAGTCATTTTAAATGTATTCAAAATTTCATAAATTTTCTTAAAGAAATTGTAAAACTGGCTGAAATATTGAACTTGATACGGAATTCTATATGAAACTATCATCTGAAATAAAATTTTAGGTTCATATGGTTTTCATTAGCAGATATATATTTCCAACATACCATATTATAGTATGAAAGTTGATGAAATTATATGGTAAATTATATGGCCTAACAATTCAACAGATTTACAGTGGACCAGCTATTAATTAATTACTATTTGGATGGTCTAAGAAATCACATGCGCGCGATCACTGGAGCCTCCACATCTGTTTAGACTTTACAATACAGTGCGCGTGAAAAGTACGGAACACTTTGGATCGTAGTTAAATTGAGTGCCCAAGAATGAACGAAGCAAAAGATTTGAAGGGACAAGGGAATCTCAGCACCAGTGCCCCTCATTGGCCGTGTTCAAATTAGATTACATTACATTACATTACATGTTTGTTTAACCTCGTACTATTCTACTTAATTAAGCATCCCCTAAGTCCAGGACTTGTGTGGGCTAGTAGTAGAGGGAACCACCGGCTTATACTGACTTTCGATGCTATGCCTCCCACAATGGTTTGTAATGCAGACTGCAGACGCGACGATCACCGACTCCTATCCCTACTACTGCATCGACGTTGAGATTCCCCTATCCCCTTCAAATATTTTGCTTCGTACATTCTTGGCCACTCAACTTACCTATCATTCAAGTTATTTTTCCGCAATTGCGTTTTTATTATCAGAATCAGTTTTAGCGACCTAGAAAACCCATATACAGGGTGCCCGTTTTTCGACCTTAAGCATGGGTATCTCGGTTATTATAAAAGATAAAAGAACGGTTAAATTAGAAAAAAGTTGCATATTTTTATGCTGATCAATAATCTAAAAGAAAATTTGATCTGTCATTTTTAGTTTTTCAATTATCGCAAAAAAAATAAAAATCCCGAGTTTCGTTTTTATTTTTTTGAGCCAAAAGCGACAAAGCTAAACGTTTTTAACTAAAACATTGTTAAAGTACTTTTTTGCAAGGAACCTAAAACTTTTATCATATTTTCCAAGGCATTTTAGATCCAAGAGTTACAACACTTAACTTCGATTTTTCTTATGGGCGCCATTTTGAATTTTTACATTTTTGAATATAGTTTTTTTTTCTGATTACGATGATTTATTATTACACGAGATGATCAAGTTTTACATTTTAAGCGAAATTAAAAAAATCATTTTTGCGCAGAGCGCGTTGGAAACACTTTTGTTTCAAAAAATATTGACTGTTGATCAAATTTAGAGCTTGAAGGCTCACGTTTCTGCACAGTTGACTATTAAGTTTTAAATTAAGAACAACAGGATAACTCGGAACCTTATTTTTAGTTGAGCTGGCTGCTACCTTTCTGGATACCGCTGCAGGTATGTTTTAGAATTAATTTGCACATTTCGATGCGAATAAATAAATTTCCAGCATATCCCGTTTTTCTAAACTGGAAAATTGCATTTTATTGATAAAATAAAAAAATTATTTGATTCAGTTATCGAAATGTGGGAAGCGGTAATTCTAGATCTTAATGCCGAGCTCACACATGCGCGTGGCAATGTCACATTGCCAATGTTTACAGTTTCAAACCAAACCTTTAATTTAGTTAACAAATTTTTAGTTTTAGATAGTTCTTTTGGTTCAGTTTGTCATGACATTTGTTTTGAAAAAGAAAAACTATTAAAAAATGTAAAAATTCAAAATGACGCCCATAAGAAATAACGATTTTAAGTGTTGTAACTTTTGCATCTAAAAAGCTATGGAAAATATAACAGATTTAAATTCCTTGCAAAAAAAATACCTTGACAATGGTTCAGTTAAAAACGTCTAGCTTTGTCGGTTTTCGCTCAAAAAAATTAAAACAGAACTAGGGATTTTTTAATTTGCGATAATTAAAAAACAAAAAATGATTGGTCAAATTTTCTTTTAGATTATTCATCACCATAAAAATGCGCAACTTTTTTGTATTTTCAGATTCAGTTTCAGCGACCTCAAAAACCCCTATGTACCAAATTTTACCAAAATATAGTAAATATTTGTATTTTTTCTCATCTCCCCTTCTTGCTGCACCCCAATTTTTTACCAAAAACAATCTTAACCAAATTATCGATCTAAAACTTTATAGGCAACAAAAAAAAAATGAAATTTTTTTCACCAATACAATGCTTTTCCAAATTTTTTAAGTTTCAAAATGGGAAAGTAATACTGGATATGCGAAAACAAGGTTTTTGTACGACTTAGTGTACACAAAAAATGCATGTTTACTATATATCCTCGTTTGAATATATTTCTATCGCACGAGTAAATAGTGCATATTTGAATGAAATGACAGCTATGCATACTCATTTATCCAAACGAGTACACATAGCTTTCATTTTGACAAAAGTCGTTTTTATAAAATTTTGAAATGTCAAAATTAAACACAGGCAATTCTTTAAAATATACATTTTTAAAGAGTCTAGACTGTAGATCGAACGAAAAATGTTGTTCGCAACTCGTTTGCGACAAGTCCTTAGTGCCCTCGAATGATTTTTTGACTTCGTTTCGCGTCGTCAAAAAAACTTCATTCTCGTGCACTAAGGACTAAAGTCGCTTCCTCGTTTCGAAAACTACTATTTTATTATACCACACTGAATTAAAATTAAAAAAAAAAATGTGAAAAAATTACCTATAGTTTATAATTAGTTCTCCAACACATATGATAAATGATATGACAATTCCTCCAGCTAAAACGACTGCGGGTGGATAACAATCTACTATCCCAACACTGATAAAACTGGAACCTCTGCTGATGCATATCGGTTTTTTCGAATAAATCAAGTTTACTTCGCGCAATTGAATACCCGATTCCTGAATCAAATGCAACCTAAAAAAAATTGGTATAATCCGAAGTCATTTACATCGGCACTTAGTGCTACTAAGAGTGCCGATGTATTGAAATCTTCGCCGAAAAGTCAAAATCTTTGACCACGTATTTTTCACATTTCTTTACGTTTTAGACCATTCTGAGACGAAATCAGTAAAAAAAATTTTGGCGTTCCTCTGTCTGTCTGGGTGTAAACTCCATTTCTACATGAGATATCGAATTGCGGTTTTTTGCATATTGTTTTTTATCGTATTCCGAAGAGCTGATTAGATTTTGGGGGTAAACGATTGGGGGTAAGGGGGTAAAAATAGGATAAAACTCCTATTTTTAGCGTTTTTTGTTTATAATTAAGGCAATTATTATTGTATTTGGTTAATTTAGCACTTATATAAAAGATAATTTTAAATTGGTCAAAAAATGTTACAAACAACGTTTTCCTAAAACGCAATCTTTTCGAGATATTGGCGTTTAAAGCAGTAAAAGGTTTTTTTAGCATATCTCACATATTTATAACCCGATTTCAAAAAATTATATTTTAAATAAAAGCTCTTTTTAAGCCCTATAAAAAATGTTATATACAGTTTTTTGCTAGAATATAATGTTTTAAAGATACAGAATTTAAAATCAAACAAAACACCTAGTTTGAAATTTGCAAACTAGATGGCTCTAGTCACTAGAGTCTAGTGTACAATAGTGCCGATGTTTTGACAGGGTGCTTGCAACGTTTCATCTAGTTTACTTTTTAAATACCCCTAACTTTTGTCTTGGAAGTTACTTTGACCAATGTTTCATATTTTAAAAAATATCTCAAAATTTGGTAGATATATTAAAAAAATTGCATATTAATTATCTAAAATTTTATCTGGGTTTGGCCTATATATATATATCTAGATCTATATGTTGTTAGATGTAATGTTAAATTTCATAATTTTATGCGTAATTCCAGGGTGGCCACTCTCTGGAAAACCGGGAAAAATCAGAGAATTTCACCGACCGGGAAAAGTCGGGGAATTTTGTGAGAAGTCGGGGAAATTTTTGAAAAAAGCAAAAATTTAACAAAACTTCGCGTGCGGCGCTTACATTATACTTCTGTTTGAAAGGTTTGCCTATAAAAAAAAACAAATTTGCCAAACAAGTTTAGCTATAAAGCTGTAGAAAACAAGCAAAACAAAATATTTTTCCCTATTCTTTTATGTATTAATTAAATTTTTCGCCTGCGGCCCAAATGTTGTGTTTTTGTTACAAATGCATGTATTTTTTTAATTTGCAAAGGCTTAATTTGTTTAATAACTTTTATCTACCATATAATTTAAAAAAAAATCGACTGCGGTGCTTATTTCGTGTTTTTTTTATGAATTCATGTATTGTTTTTTATTTGCAGTCTTACCCAGTCCGCACATATATGGATGCAACATGGTAAAGAAAGATTTTTTAGGTAACATGTGCCATATTACATGAGACATAACATACATATGTATGCTACATAACATGCCCTATAACAGAAAGATTTTTTACGTTACATGTGCCATATTACATAAGATGTAACATACATATGTATCATACAGAACATGCAATATTGCATGTTATGTATCATATATATGGTACGAGAACATACACGATACATAAAATGTTATGAATTCAATACTAAATATGGCGTCTATATTATTTTAATTTTTATAGGTTAGAATCACTAATATTCTTAAAATTGTTGTTAATAATAAAAGTTTTACCCTTAAGTAGTAGAAACGCATGTATTTTTAGACAACTAAACCGATTTTAGATAATTTTAGACAAAAAATTAAAATATATATATTTTTTTAAAATGATTATTTGCTATTTTTTCTCTAAAAATTGGCTTTTTATGTGGCCCATGATTTTTAAGCCTGGTAGAAAGTTTGCTTTCACAGTAAAAATGCACATCGTATAAGAATTTTTCCTGATGGATGCTACATATAAAGATATTTATATACTTTAATTATTAGGTTTATCAAAAAGACGTAAAAATGTTCACCATGTCTAAATCTATGATGCACTCCATAACAAGTAAAATTCGGAAACGCCTACTTTTATTGTTATGTACCTAGTATGTATCTGATATGTAGCATGTTATGTAGCTGATACATAACTTGAGGCGGAATTGTTAAAGTCCAAGGACTATACATGGACTATAAAAATTACATGTCTGCAACATCACATAGAACAGTGGTTATGTACCTGCTATGTTCCTGCCATGTATTTGTGTTGACTGGGTAGTTTATTTAAAAATTACTTTTTTTCACATTATTTTAAAAATTTTCGCCTGCGGTGCTAATATTGTGCTTGTTTTACAAATTCATATATTTTTTTTTCCATTTTTTAAATAAAGTAAACTTTCCGTACTTTTTGCATATTTTAAAAATTTTAGCTGGCGCTTTTACTAAGCTAAGATATCTGCCCTTCTTTTCGATTGGCTCTATACAAGATTTCTTTTCTATATATGTCGGGAAACAGTAATTTTTTTTGTCATAAGACTCTGCTTATTGGTCAGGGAAAAATCAAAAAAATTGCCTGAAAAACCGGGAAAAAATAGGGAAATTTGTTTCTGAAAAATAGTGAGCACCCTGAATTGTGCATTTTTAAATAGTGGAACATCTAGATGTGATGTTATATTCTATATTTTTATGTGTGGTTATCAATTTTGGAATGGTGTTTGCCTGAAGAAACTCCAGCGGGTGGAGTTTAATGCCAATTCAGGGACCACTTCAAATGAAAAGTTAATGAAAGAGGGCATTTAAAAAAATTGCGGAATGGATCAGTAATTATATACCCTAGTATAAATTTAACGTTAGAATAACGTTTTTCTAACGTTAGAAAACTGTATAAAAGTACGTTATAAAATATGTGCAAATGTCCCGCTTTTTAACGTTAGTTACAAAAGTTAATCTAACGTTGGATTTTTAAGTTAGAAATACGTTATAATTACGTTTAATTTCTAACTTTCGGAGGGGCCAACTAGGAAATTTCTACCTGCATCATAAAATGGCAGCTGGAGACAAATTTATTAATATAAATAAATCTTAATATATTTTAGCAATCATAATATTTTTAAACATAATTTCGTTACATTTATTTATAAAATAGCCATCTTTTTAGGTGGCCCTAAATATTTTTCGTGTAATATACTTCGATAAATACGTTTACCCCTTAGAAAAACTTTATATTTAGTTGGTTAATATTTATTTATACATTCAGAATCTTAAAATATTTTTTCAATTCTAATACAGCGTTGCCAGAATTTGTATAATTTTGACTTTTGGGGAATATTTTTTTAAACTTATAGAAATAATAAATAATTATCAAACCTAGGCACATAGCTGTCTAAAATGACTATTTTATGCTATATCTTACGTATTAATAATGGAAATTTAAAAAATATTTAATAATAATATTTAAAAAGTTAGAAAAAGGTTAGAATTTAGTTGGGAAACTAACGTTAGATTTATGTATTTTATAACGCTTTTGTCAAACGTTAGTTTTTAAGGTTAGAATTATATATTTTATGTTTTTGTATAACGTTTGAGACTAAACATAAAAATGTCAATAATCTAATGTTAAGTTAGATTTATGTACTTTTCTACCAGGGTAGTTACCCAGTTTTTAATATTTAATAATTACCCAATTTTTAATATTTCTTTGTAAGATGAATTTTTCTGTATAGATAACCATGGATCTGGGACCTGTAAAAACTGTATTTCTTGAAGACCACATTTTTCGTCTTCATGAAAAGTCTCGCCTAAAATAAAATGAACAAAAATTTAAAAAAAAGAATACGTATAACCCTACCATAGGGGTTTTTACACTGGATTTAAGATTAGGGTCACTCAATCAGTTGTTACTTTGTCTAGTGTTTTGGTTAAAGATAAAGATATGTTTATTGCTCCTTCGTTTTTACATGAAAAAATGTCCAGCAAACGTCAATTAAAAAATTAAATTGTTAAATTATACACTGGTACATATAAGTACCTAACATTAAACATTAATAGAATTTACATTACAGTTCAAAAATTCTTCAAGTGTGTAAAACGGGTTATTCGAAAAATAACGTTTAATTTTTTCTTTAAATTTCCGAGGCCCAGATCAGTAAAAGAACGAGGTAACTTATTGTAGGTTTTGATTCCTAGATACCTGGGTCCCTTTTCAAATCCGGCCGTTTTATGCCTAAGTATGCTAAGAGCATGAGGTTGTTAGCTGTTTGGGTTTCTGGAAGTTTTCGCCTGATAAAAATCCCAAACCGACAAACCACCAAAACACACTAACACACCAACTAGGCATAGCAACAACTGATCAAGTGACCATATATAGGGTACATATAATATTAAGATAGGTACATCTTAAACATAGAAAAAAACATTTTTTTGTTTTATTTATAGACCGATTTTAAATAGCAAAGAAGTGTTTGATAGGATATTGAGAACTATCAAAACCATCTTTTAACATAAATATGAATGCATGTAATAGCCCTGTACCTTACAGGCATACTACATGACCATTTGTTCAGTTCTAAAATTATTCTATGATCATAATCATAGAATGGGACAGCGCACTACAGAGCACGCTATAGCTATATCGCGATACCCGATATCGGGTGTTTTTC
The DNA here is from genome assembly GCA_958510825.1 of Brachypterus glaber. NCBI lineage: Eukaryota > Metazoa > Arthropoda > Insecta > Coleoptera > Kateretidae > Brachypterus > Brachypterus glaber. Next base: position 14,536,785 of record OY294044.1, on the reverse strand, counting down.
AAAGGTGGCTATAACTATAACTTTTTTATTCCTAGAGATAAAAGAATTAAATTTACAGGGTCTATAAGTCCATATTTTGAATTATATCTTAAAATGTAATCTTTTTTTCATTTCCGGTTTAACCGGAAACGACCCCTACATTTGATTTTTAAATGGAACACCCTGTATATTTTTACATATTTGGATTCTCCCTTAAATTCTGTGTATTATCCCAAGTTTTTGTCATTTTGACAGCTTTTAAATTTTGTTTCAGATTTTTTTTTATCTGGAAAGTCAATAAATCTATTGATTTTGGATCAAATATTGGTAGAAAAATACAATTTATTAAAAAAAATGTTTACTTTTGATTTTAAATGAAAACTAAACTGGGAAAAACACATTTTTTGCTTTAACTTAAATTTTTGTTTATTATGTCTATGGCTCGCCGATATCACTAGAAAGATTATTTTTTACGCTAAGTGTTGTATGCCCGTACTGACTAGTTCCTTTGATCATGCCGCTAAGCAAACGCCGCAGACATAAGCGTGCGGGCAAGCTTATTATTTTAACGAATTTCTTTTAATTTAAAGAGATTATAAAAATAAATATTGACTTTTTGGCATTATTGTAAAGAGAAAAAAGTAATATCGACGAGCCATAGACGTAATTAAGCCAAAACTCGAGTAAAGGCAAAAAAAAACGTTTAGTTTTCGTCCAAAATTAAAAGTAAATATTTTGTTTTTAAATTCGTATTTTTCTACTAAGGGGCTGTCCATATATTACGTAACGCGCCTAGGGGGGAGGGGGTCACAGTAAATGTGACAGTTTGTGACGGGGAGGGAGGGGGTCTAGGAAAATGTTACGTACAGTGGGTTAGGCTAAATGTGACACCCAGGGTAATTGTGACATGTCCTGTTAGTTTTTCTTCTAAACAAGTTTAAATCAAATCTCGAAATATTTAATACTGTCAAAAACCTAATGCCAGGGTTGGATTGGATATAAACTAGTTTAGAAGAATTATAACAGGACATGTCACAATTACCCTGGGTGTCACATTTAGCCTAACCCATTGTGACGGACGTTTATTTGAGCGTATGATCACCAGAAATTAAGGAAATAGAGAGATCTGTAATGCCTATAGAGGGATGGGGGAGCCTTTCCCCACCTACACTGAAATTCGAAAAACTTAGAAATGGGTCAAAAATATCAAAGTTGTAATTTTAACAGTAATGGGGACGTTTTTTTTTTAGTCAACTTATTTGTCGAGAGGATAAAAGTAATTTTAGACTAAAAAAGCCTAGGGGGACCCAGCGAAAACGACAGGGGGGTAGGGGTTGTTTCCGGTAAACCGTTAAAAGTTAAAAAAAATACCTTAGGTGATATCATGAGTGCACTCAAAATATGTTCTTATAGAAACCCTGTAAATTTCATTATTTTATCTCAAGGAATAAAAAGTTATAGGGTTGCACCTTTGAAAAACACCGTATACTATAGTAACTATATTATTAGTATAGTTACTATAATAGTAAGTATATTATAGTAAGGTGACAGAGATATAAAAGACAAACACAACTCTACAAAATAAACTACAGTTTATTTCATATTAGTTTGAATTTCTTTATATTTATTATTCATAAATTCCTACTGGATGTTTTTTCCTTACTGACTATTTTATATCCAGCACCAGTTTCCATGTGAAAGGCAAATAAGCCTTTTCTGATACGACGCACTCCATCCTCAATTTTCATAAAACCAGTTGGTTTACCTTTCGTTAAAACCTTTTGTTCATAAATTGCTTTTCTAATTGGTTCAGTTGCATTCTACAAAATTATATTAATGTTATTAACATTATTATCAATAAAGTTCCTTATTAGTTATCCACAACTTTATAAAGGTATTTTTTATCCAATTGTGAACATTTTTTTAGTTAAGGACACTTTTCTTTTCATAATTGGAAAAAAATTATATTTTTAATTTTTTTTTTGAAAAGAATATTGTATTTATTGACCTGATTTCTTTTGGACATATTTATAAGAATATAAAAAAAATTGCATTTTTAGTACATCTTGACCACTTTAGAGGGCGTCTTCCAAAAGGCACTTTTTAAACGGCTCCACAATTTTTGGGCTTCCCGTAACACAGAGTAAAAATTCCAACGGGATTCTATTCATAAAAATAAATACTAGTAAATAAACCTAAATAATATTCAATTTTTAGTATTTTTATCATTTTATAAACATTTTTCTGAAAAATAAAAAAAAAAAACATTAAATTTTTCAGAAAAATGTTTATAAAATGATAAAAATATTAAAAATAGAATATTTTTTAGGTTTAGTTACTAGTATTCAGTCTTATGAATACAATCCTGTTGGACTTTTTACTCTGTGTTACAGGAAGCCCAAAAACTGTGGAAACGTTTATATAAGGTGTCTTTTGGAAGACGCCCTCTGAAGTGGTCAAGATGTACTAAAAATTAAAAAAAAAAATTATATTCTTAATATGTTTTATAAATATGTCCAAAAGAAATCAGTTCAATAAATACAATATTCTTTTTACAAAAAAAAATAATAAAAAGTTTATTTTTTTCCAGTTATGAAACGAAAAGTCCCCTTAACCAACAAATTAGCTCATACTAAAATCTGTTTGTGAGGAAAATTTCTTTATTGGGCTTTAAGGGCCACTTGCACCAACGTTTAAATTGGAATTATCCCAACTAAACTGAGTTTAAGTTAAAAATGTTGTCTTGAATGAACTATAGTAAATTCAAGTCCAAGGTGCAGTGGATGTAAACAAAAGAATCGCGCAGGCGGCTCGTGATTTTATTGGTTAAAACACTCTAATGTTGCGAGAGTAGGGATGTAGAAAATTAAACAGGTCAGTACGTGAGCACTTGCGGTGAAGCGTACAATGCATTGCAACAGACCGTCATATAGAAATATTCTGAGTCCTATCCTGTCACTAAATCCGTTGTAATCACGTGCATTTGTTTATTACTACTGCATCTTGAAGCTGAATATACAATAGGATCACTTCATATATTTGTCATCTATTTTACTTCTTGTTTCTTTTTCCTTTCGCGATACAAACCAAAGCAAACAAAGCACTTTTACCTCAAGAAGGAACATGATGAAATCTACCGTATGCTTTGTTTGAAGCGTGAACCAACTACGGTGAGGGTCTGGTGGGGAGTGACTATTGTCAGTCTAATGTCGTAAAATGACTGACAGGGGTACAGTGTTGCCGATTGGAAACATATACTTTGGATATTTTATTGTAAATTTTAAGAAACATTAGTTCTGTATGAGTTTTATATGAACTAGTAATTTAATTTTAATAGATTTCAATATACTATATTATTAAACATAATTATAGTATACACAAAAAAGTTTTTTACATTTTTAATTTAAGTATAATAATTTGAATTCATGATAAGGTGGAAACTAGGCAACCTCGCTACTAGGTAGCCTGAAAGTCGACTAGCGACATTACATTTTACACCACAAAGCTGTATCGCGTTTCTGTTAGTAAATAAACAAACAAAAAGATGACAACTTCATAAACATTGGTCTGAAATTACTTCTTGAGGTAAAAGTTCTTTGGTCCAAAAACAAAATAAAGCTCAAATAAAGTATCCCTACAACTTACAGGAAAATAAAACCTATTAAAAACAGTATCATGTACTCCAACTTGAATTCTAGATTTCAACAAATCCTCCAACGTTTTTATACTTTGAGAAGATGATTGCAATAATGCAACAATATTTGCAGAATACGAAGTGTAGAGAAAAAAATATGCCACGAAAAGAAAAATGGTGATTATTCTTCCTGGTATACTAATTGGGATGACTGATGAACCTTGCTGACATACCGCTGAAATAGCCATAAAAATAACATCTGACCAGGAATCTTGCAGCTCAGACACTTCATCACTCTAAAAAGTTGTTAAATTAGCTCCACAAAAAAATGAATTTGGTTTCCAACAGGGTAGATTTTGGGCTGCTATAGCAACTATAGCTGTCTGAAATGAGTATTTTCTACTATAGCTTACGTATTAATAATGGAATTTAAAAAAAATTTGAAGTTAGAATAAGGTTAGAAAAAGGTTAGGAAGCTAACGTTAGGTTATGTATTTTTAGATTTATGTACTTTTCTACCAGGGATAACATAACATTAGATTAGTGTTTATGTTTAGTCTCTAACGTTATAAAAAAGCGTTATAAAATTAAAAAAAAAATTATATTATATTTATATCTTATTATACTATTCACAGCGCCTGCGCTAGAATAGTATTATACAGTAGTTTCGGATTTCCCAAAATCGCCAAAAAACGCCCTAGACAAAAAAATTCTTGGATAAAAATGTGTTTCATGAAAAAATAAGTAACTTTAAAAATGTCTGTCCGTCTGATGTCACGTTTTTTGTAGACACGATAACACAAGAAAGAATAATCTGACCGACTCCAAATTTTCAGGAAAAATTAAGTTCTATGAGGGGAAGAATCCCATTGTTTTTGAAAGTAATCCCCCCAAAAACAAAAAAGTTATGGTGGGGTTAAACTTAAAAAAATAAATAAAAAACTATCGTTTTTTAACAATTTTTTCGTTTTTTTTTTGCAAAAAGGAAATAAAAAAACTGAGTTTTTTTTAACACAATTTTTTTTTTATTTTTGAATTCAAAATTTTTTATTTTTCAAATAATGATTTCGTTTTTCGAAAAAAAAATCTTGATTTTTTTTTCTTTTTTTTTTCAAAAGAAAAAAATAATTAAAAAAATTCAATACCGGACGAGTTTTATTTATGTCTACCCCTAAAATTAAGATTAATCTTCATTCGATAAAAACGAAATTTGGGTGATTTATATAATTTTACATTGGCTATAAAATAGCGGATTTAATTTTAGTGTTTCATTTCCGGTTTCGCCGAAAGTTGTATAAATATGTTTTTTTTTAATGGAACACCCTGTAATATTTACATTTTTGAATTCAGCCAATAAGTAAGTAAAAAAAGGTTTATTATGTGTATCTTGTTTTTATACGTTAAAAACGAAGACGAACAAAAAAAAGTAAAAAAAGCAATTAGTTTTTTATACATAGAATTTTCGGATGAATTCAATAATGTAAAAAAATATAGGGTTTTCCATTAAAAAAAAACATATTTATGCCACTTCCGGCAAAACCGGAACTGAAACAAAAAAAATAAATCCGCCATTTTATAGTCAATGTAAAATTATGTAAATCACCCATGTTTCGTTTTTATCAAATGGAGATTAATCTTAATTTTAGGGGTATATAAATAAAACTCACCCGGTATACCATTTACTATGAATAGATTTAATGAAATGCTTAGTATTACATATCTTCACGGCTTGTTTAAGATTTAAATTTAAAGTCAATATCTCAACTCGTTCAAAAGTTAGGGGGGGGGGTGACTTTTGAACTGCACTGTATATGAGGGGTTGAACTGCAAAACTAGACATGTCGGTATTCAGTTTTTAATGAAAAATGAGATTTTGACCTTAAGACAAAACAAGCCATAAAATTATGTAATGCTACGCATTCCATTATATCCCAGCTAGCAACGCTTAGGACATAGGACAGCCTTAGGATATCCTAAGGCTGTCCTACGGCCAGGCCTGCTAGCTGGGTTACTATTCACAGTGGATGGTATTTTGCATTTTCCCATATGTATAACGCAACTTCAAAAAAAAATAAAAAAACATTTTTTTTCAAAAAAAAAATGTTTTGTTGAAAAATGAAAAAAAAAATTGAAAAAGTTTTCCAAAAATACGATTTTTTTTTTGAAAAAAAAAATTGTATTTTTTTTAAGTTGCGTTATTTGGAAAAATGCAATATACCATCCACTGTGAATAGTATATAATGGAATGCGTAGCATTACATATCTTCACGCCTTGTTTTGTCTTTAAAATTGTAACCATGTAAGAAATTAAATAATACAAATACCTCATTATTATAACGGTGGTCAAAAAATGTTCAAGTAACCTGAAATTTGGTATGCAAGCATAGTTTTTCAATTGAAACAACATAGGAGGGGTGCATATGAAAAATTAGAAAAAATTGTTCTTTTTGCAATGCCCTAAGGGAACGTTCAAGTATTACGTAACGCCAATTGTACCAAAATTCATACACTTCATAGATTATAGATATTTCATATTTTGGCTACCCCCCCCCTAATAGGGGGTGTGTTAGGGGGGGTAGCCAAAATATGAAATCTCTACAGCCATGAATAACGCGAGAACCAAGGTATGAAGTGTATGAATTTTGGTACAATTTGCGTTACGTAATACTTGAACGTTTCCTAATTAGCTAATCTAGATGTCATCTACTTATATGGAATTTACCTCACAGTAATCATATTTCTTGAGTATCCATTCCCATTTAACAGAAATATATAAAAATATAGAAATAATTATACCTAAACATATAGTAGATATCCATACATACTTATCAAAAGGTAATCTGTACACATCAGTAACGTATGATAATTTTGGTTGCCGAAATACAAATTTTGATCGTGTCGGAGTTGTCATAGCTATGTAATCTATTATAGAAACTCTGTCTGATGTTAAAAAAAGTGGAGTTCCTGAAAGTAAATTTTACCCAAAGTAATTCACACTACTTGGATCTTAACTTCTCGGATAACTTAGACTTTAGACCATGGTCTAAGGTCTAAGTTGCAGCTGCAGCTAATAATGGTATTATAGTCCGTCCAATTATGTAAGATAGTAGTTTAAAACTCCCGCGATTTTTAAGCTACATTATTGGTTAAAAACTCGTACCTTTTAACATATAAAATTGTGACATTTTTTGTCTATGACAATGATTGACGGTCGTTAAAGCTAAGTTATATAAAAAAATGATTATACTTAATGTTATTTTGTATGGTATTGAAAAAGGTACTTTTTTGGTTTATTCTTAATACACTTACACTAAATTAGCATATTCTACATATTGTAAAAACTTAAATTATATTGAACACAAGGAAAACGTCAAATTTTTAGGTTACAATTACAACTTAAGGTCTATCCAGAGGCTCGCATAACAACCATTACAAGATACATGACGACACATCAAGCCAATCCTGGCATCGCATTCTTATGTACTATGCTTGTTATGCGAGTCTTTGGATAGGCCCTTTCCAGGAAAACAGTACCGATATCTGTTAAATTTTTGATACACAACGATTAATGCATAAATATACTATTTATGCGCTCTGTGGTGTAAAACGGGCCGCGTCACTTACTATCTTGCAAAACTGGACGGAGTATAGTTTTCAAATTATTTAAATTTAAAAACTTCAGGTGGTTTAAGTTTTTTGCGAGATTAATAAAAATAAGCTTACCGCCAATATCAGCTCTATTTTCGACAAGTTCGCCAATCATCCCACTCCACTTTGACAGACCACTTTTATAGCCCCATGAATCTTCGACATTGTACTTTAAAGTTGCATTTATAATACTAGCAAGATGTTCTACCAGGACATAATTTACTTTGGATATACTGTCAATATGTTTGTCTCTGCAACATAAATATATTTATATACAGAGCGAGTAAAAGCTTGCCCCCACTTTAACATTTGAACGGTTTAAGATATCACCTTGAAATTCGTAACACGTACGACTAGGTTTAAAAAAAATCAAAAAAAAAAAAAAAATAGTTTTTTTTCAAAAATTTTTTTTTTCGTAAATTTTTTTTTTTCGAAAAACGAACAAATTTTGTTTAAAATTAAGTTTAAGCCCTATAACTTTTAAAAATAATAAGGATCTTCCTCTCATAGAACTTGATTTTTCCTGAAAATTTCGAGTCGATCGTATTATTCGCTCTTGAGTTACTGTGTACACAAAAACGTGACATCAGACGGACAGACATTTTCAAAGTTTCTTATTTTTTCATGAAACACATTTGTATCCAAGAATTTTTTGTCTAGGACATTTTTTGGCGATTTTGAGAAATTCGAAACTACCGTATAATACTATTCTAGGCGTCAACAGCAAAATCGCAGTAGGTCATTGTGAAAGATACTGTCAAAATTCTTTGTGATTACTGTTTCTTTACAATTTAAGCCATATTTTGGTTATTTATGTTAAAATTCCACATGAGTTGGAAGACTCTTGCTGAAAATTTGGATTATATTTCTCTAAATTAATGAGAAGCATTAAGCTTATTCTTTAAAAAAATTGCTCCATCTATTTTTTTAAGTGCAAACTTTCATCACATAAAATTGTCAAAAATTGATTATATTTGCATTTTTTTTCGAAAACAAAAATCGATAGAGCAATTATGAAAACGGATTCAGATTTTACGGACAAAGTTTAACTAGAATTTTTATATAAATTCCCAAATTATACTTAAAATTGTTAACATCACAAAGACTGTTGAACAGTATCTTCCGAAAACGATTTACTGCGATTTTGCTGTTGGCGGTAATGAAACATAGCTACCCTAGTAGAAATTTAACGTTAGAATAAAGTTTTTCTAATGTTAGAAAACTGTACAAAAGTACGTTATAAAATATGTGCAAATGTCCCGCTTTTTAACGTTAGGATCTAACGTTAGTTACAAACGTTAATCTAACGTTAGATTTTTAAGTTAGAAATGCGTTTAATTTCTAACTTTCGGAGGGGAGGTGGCCAACTAGGAAATTTCTACCTGTATTATTAAATGGCAGCTGGAGATAAATTTATTCATATAAATAAATCTTAATATATTTTAACAATCATAATATTTTTAAACATAATTTCGTTACATTTATTTATAAAATAGCTATCTTTTTAGGTGGCCCTAAATAGTTTTCGTGTAATATCCTGTTATACTTCGATAAATACCTTTACTTATTAGAAAAACTTTATATTTAGTTGGTTAATATTTATTTATACATTCAGAATCTTAAAATATTTTTTCAATTATAGTACAGCGTTGCCAAACTTACTATAATTTTAACTTTTGGAGGATATCTTTTTAAACATTATAGACATAATAAATAATTATCAAACCTAGGCACATAGCTGTCTGAAATGAGTATTTTCTACTATTAATAATGAAAATTTAAAAAATATTTAAAGTTAGAATAAGGTTAGAAAAAGTTTAGAATTTAGTTAGTAAACTAACGTTAGATTTATGTATTTTATAACGTTTTTGTCAAACGTTAGTTTTTAAATTTAGATTTATATATTTTATAACGTTTTTGTCAAACGTTAGGTTTTAAGGTTAGATTTATATATTTTATAACGTTTTTTATAACGTTTAAGACTAAACATAAAAATGTCACTAATCTAATGTTATGTTAAGTTAGATTTATGTACTTTTCTACCAGGGTATAGCCTAGACCTTAGGGTAGGGACACTAAATCTGTAAACTCTAGTTCAGTTTCCACAGATCTAGTGTCCTTATCCAATCTACTGGCTGTTTGTACCTTTTATCTGTGAGATGATTTAAAGAATCATTTACGGTAATCACTATGCATGTATTTAATACAGTTCCTTGTAAATTTCTCCTTCTTCTAGCAGTACACTTTTCAAATCCCAAGTCCACAAATCCTACGTTTTGATTCCAGTATCCCATATCCTCGATTTTAGTGGGCATATTTTGTCTTAATTTAAACATTTTTCTTAATAAAAATGTACCGTTGGGGTTATAATTGGTAATGATAACATCGCTGTCCACTAATATGTTAATTTTACCAAAATATTCATTGGCTATTTTGTTTATGCTTATTTCTGTTTCATTAAAGAATATTATCCATTTATATGGAGCAGAAAATAATCCCTGTGAGTTAGCCTGAAATTTGTTAATATTATTGCAATTGCGGTAAACCTTTTGAAGCATTTTGTAAAAATAGTATTTAGTACACCCTAGTAGAAATTTAACGTTTTTCTAACGTTAGAAAACTGTATAAAAGTACGTTATAAAATATGTGTCCCGCTTTTTAACGTTAGAATCAAACGTTAGTTACAAACGTTAATCTAACGTTAGATTTGTAAGAAATACGTTATAAGTACATTTAATTTCTAACTTTCGAAGGGGGCGTGGCCAACTAGGAAATTTCTACCTGCATCATAAAATGGCAGCTGGAGACAAATTTATTCATATAAATAAATCTTAATGTATTTTAGCAATCATAATATTTTTAAACATAATTTCGTTACATTTATTTATTAAATAGCCATCTTTTTAGGTGGCCCTAAATATATTTCGTGTAATATGCTGTTATACTTCGATAAATACGTTTACCTCTCAGAAAAACTTTATATTTAGTTAGTTAATATTTATTTATACATTCAGAATCTTAAAATATATTTTTTTTAATTATAGTACAGCGTTGCCAGACTATAATTTTGACTTTTGGGGGATATTTTTTTAAACTTATTATAGAAATAATAAATAATTATCAAACCTACGCACATAGCTGTCTGAAATGAGTATTTTCTACTATAGCTTACGTATTAATAATGGAAATTTAAAAAATATTTAAAGTTAGAATAAGGTTAGAAAAAAGTTAGAATTTAGTTAGGAAACTAACGTTAGATTTATGTATTATATAACGTTTTTGTCAAACGTTAGTTTTTAAGGTTAGATTTATATATTTTATAACGTTTTTGTCAAACTTTAGTTTTTAAGGTTAGATTTATATATTTTATAACGTTTTTGTATAACGTTTGAGACTAAACATAAAAGTTTCACTAATCTAATGTTAGGTTAAGATAGGTTTGTGTACTTTTCTACCAGGGCATTTTTATATTCTAGAATAATTTATCAATAAATTTTATCTAGTTCATGTATAGAAAAAAAAAATTATTCCCCATTCAATATGTCCACCTTCGAAGGGTCGTAGCTGTTTTAAACATTTTTAAATATAGGCACGAAAAAGAAAAAAAAAGCTCGGTACGGAACCCAAATCTACTCGTACTTAAGTACGAGTAGAATTAGGTTAATTAGCCTATTTTCATTCTAAAATTTTGTAGGATAGAGTCACATAATACAACTCTACAAAAACGCTCAACTTCTTGCTCTGGGAAAGAAGTAAAAAGTTCATAAGGTCTAACTTTGCGTTTCCCAGAGCAAAAAGTGTGTTTTATTGTCTAATAGTCCCTAGAGCGGTAAATTCTTTTATCGTATTCCCTGTCCCAAAATTAGTAAATTAGGCCAAAGTTTACTTAGGGAGGGACAATTTCGAGGTCAGAGTCTATGGTAGTTATATAAAAAAAAATCGTGAAAAGATAAAATAAAAACTACAATTTTTACTTCTTTTTGATTTAAATCAAAAACAATCTTTAGCTCAAAGCATTCTTACTTGGTGTATTAATTTTGATGAATCTGGACACTGCAAATCCAAGAGAAATAGCATGTGATTTGGAGGCATAGGATATGGCAAAATTGCTTTATTTACTGCGTAAATATTCCCTTGGTGACCAGCTTCAGTTATCAGCTTTAACAACTGAATAGAATCTAAAAAATACAAAAGAAAATAGTATTAGTCGTTTAATTTTTTTTAGGTTGGCTATAGTAGTAGTTTATAAAAATTGCTCATATTTTTGAGCCAAGTGACTTCTAAAAATAAAAAAACTCACCTCTTTTTCGCGAATTCGCGTGCATTCTTTATGCGCATTGCAAGCTTTACATGACCCGCAACAAAATGATGCCGCACTTTACTATAGTATCATATTTATACCGCTGCAACATACACGCTTAATTTCTTTTTTTTAACCTTTTTCCAAAGTGGACTTAGTGTGTTTTTCCTTTGGAGTCTTATTACCGAAAGATGAAAGCCGAACCTTTCGGTTTCTGTCTAATCAAAAAACAGTTTTGGACACTAACAGTAGTGCCCTGAATAGAATACTGCCCTTCTTAGGATAAACGCGGCAAATCCAGATAGCAGTACAGTCGATTTTTACATAAGCGGACACAGAAATATCGACTGTATTGCTATAGTCGGCGCAATTACTATAGACTGTTGTGCCTCTCACTTGCACGCATCCTGCGTTACGAAGGTTAAATCGTAAAGTTGAGAGCGCGCTCGGCTATAGTGAAAATTATTACTATGTCTGGATTTGCCGCGTTCATCCTAAGGACTGCCGAATTTTTTTTAAAAGCATTAATAGGTTTTATCAAGGTGGGCATTGAAATAGTACATTTTACAACATATTTTTATTTAGTTTGACAGGTAAGAAATTATTTTTAAAGTAAGGTTATTTATTTGTCAAATTCAAAACATATCAAAGCAAAAACAAAGTATCTGCTTTGATTTTTTTTCTAAAAATTTAAATTAGAATAAAATTTATCGGAAAAATAAAACAACCTAACATACATAACTTTTCTAATTATAAAGCATTATAAGAATAATTTAAATAGTACAATACAAAAAACTAATAAAAAATCCAGTACTTAGGTACTGTATTTTACCCTAGACGGTTTTTGTCAAAAGCTTTTAAAATCTCTTGTCAAAATAATATGATGTAAAGTTTACGATTTCAATGCCTCCCTTGATAAAACCTATTAATGCTTTTTAAAAAAAATCGGCAGAGGAGGGCAGAATAGAATGCATATTAACTGAAATTGACATTTCCAGTAAAATTCCATAAAAGTGGAGAATCTAGATAAAGTCCTAAGAATATAACATTTATATTTTAAACTGACTTTTTTTTCAAGATTAAAATTATTTTTTATACAATATATTATTAATCAAAATATTTATTAAATAAACCGAGCTATTTTTGAGAGTTTAAAATAATTTTTTAATATTAATCCCTACCTACAGATTACCCTATGCGTGAAAGAAGCTACTTATTTATTTTTTCAGACAGAGAAGAAATTACATTTTAATATAATATATTATTTTATAATAATAATAATATCTCCTACAGGATGCTTCTTGAAATTTATGTAGGGTTATTTGTGATAAACACTCGGAAATGAAGCAAATAAAAACTTTATTGCATTACATAATCATGCCAACGTTTCACCTGATATTTAGGCTTCTTCAGGGCTAAAAATACATAAAAATTATAAAACTTTTTGGAAATATCTTGGACATTATAAACTGATTTTTTGGAAAAAAAAATGTATATAAACAAAAATAAAAGAAATTAATAAATTAAAAACTTACCTAAATTATGTGTTTTAATGTATATTTAATAATTTAAGTAAGTTTTTAATTTATTAATTTCTTTTATTTTTATTTATATACATTTTTTTTCCAAAAAATCAGTTTATAATGTCCAAGTTATGTCCAAAAAGTTTTATAATTTTTATGTCTTTTTAGCCCTGAAGAAGCCTAAATATTAGGTGAAACGTTGGCATGATTATGTAATGCAATAAAGTTTTTATTTGCTTCATTTCCGAGTTTTTATCACAAATAACCCTAAATATTATTTTATTTAATTGATCAAGATATTGAATAAATGGACAAAAATCAACTTAAAAAAATTCTTAGACCTACCCTTTTTATTGCATGAAAATTCCGAAATCATAGTTGATTTACCATAATACCTCATAACATCATAAACCAAACTTGGCATCAATTTTGAATTTGTAAAACCCCAAAGAAGGCAAAACATTATCCAAAATATGTATTGCATTATGTACAAAAACTTATGAAGAATTGAACAGTTGAATGTATTTTCACGAGTTAATATTAAATTAAAATATTCAATCAATAATTTTGATTATATTTGCTTAATGAATATAAACCGTAGCGTGATTGAAAGTGAACAGATTAGATAAGTGCTCACATTCATTAAGGGTGAATTATGGTACTAAATAAAAATCCTTTTAGAATATTTTCTATGTCAATATTGGTTTATAATGATGTATGATAAACCAATATGTATGATAAACCAATAGACAATAAATATCAAAAAAAATATTACGTTAAACTTACTTTGCTTTCCCAAGTGGATCCCTGTAAAAATGATAGCACATTTCATTATTAACTATATTTCACGAACAATAAAGGTATTGAATCGTTTGGTGAAAGAATTGTTTAAATCGAATCTAGAACGATAGACCGACCGATAGATAGACCAGTTTCATATAATATTTTATTCGAAAACCCATTTTTTCGGGCGATTTCAATAAGCAGCCAGCCGTAAATACAGGATAATTTTGAAACAACTATACTCCTTTTAAGGGGTGATTCTACATAAAAAATATGAAAAAAAGTCCCTATAAATGAAAGCCCAACAACGACTCCTAAGGGAGCTACGCCTCTTCAAAATGGGTTCCGAGAATTCGATTAGATTCGATATCTTATAACTCAGGAACTCTTTACGGTATAGCAACGAGATTTTGCAAGTGACCTACCCTTAATAAGGCATATCAGCCAATGACATGTAGTTAGGGTAGATACCCCAGTTATAGCCACCTTAAGAAAAATTCTGTTTTTATTTCTTTTTATTATGTTCCATTATAATGTTAAGGTTGCAAGTTTTGGTTTTTCTGAAACTTACAATATATCTCTACTATAAAATAAATGTTTAAACAATATAACTTCAGCTGATATGTTATAAAATAAAAACCAAACAAAATATTACTAATTCTCTAGTTTTAGCCACCCAAGCACCGGTTTTAGCTATAAATATTCACCAGATATAGCCACCATTAAAAAAAAACTAAAAAGATGTTAAAAATAAATTATTTATATTTTTGTAACATATTTAGAACATTTCATATTTATAGTTTTTTAAAAATATATACTTCTTAATCAATATTTAAAACGATTTCGTTTTTTATTACATTTTTTCTTGGATAATTATCCGATAATTATAAATATTTATTAATTTTATTTATTTTTTATTTATTTGTTAAGAGTCTTTTTGGGATCTGAACCAGCTGGTAGTTTATACCATATTCGACACCATAAGTTTTACAAAACAATTTATATGTATGTGACAATTTCACATTGTGACAAGTTTAGTTTTCAGCTTCAGTCTTGAATCATTTGAGTCATTTTGATGGCCCGTTCTCGACTATATTTTGTATAATACTAATAGTATTGTCAATGTCAACGTCAATAATTTTTTAATAATTTAAAAATTCAAAATTGTACTGTTAATATCATCAGATTATTGAGAAATGGATTGCTGGAATGATACATAAGGAAAGAGCTT
The DNA here is from genome assembly GCA_958510825.1 of Brachypterus glaber. Lineage (NCBI taxonomy): Eukaryota > Metazoa > Arthropoda > Insecta > Coleoptera > Kateretidae > Brachypterus > Brachypterus glaber. The sequence goes on along the minus strand of OY294044.1, from coordinate 14,521,687 downwards.
TATGTAGAAATGGAGGGAAGCCGAAAGGATGAAGTTTGCAGATGAAATTATTGTAACCTAAAAATATACTATTTGGAAATATTGTAAAAAAATTAATGGAGAGCCCCTAACACAAGCCACAAGCTTATTTGGGACTCTCCATGACTATGTGTTAAGCTCAATCAATCAATAAATAAATAAATAAAAAAAATAAAAATAATACTCCTCCTTTTTTAATTTAAATGTATTATTGGCTAATATTTAAAGGTGGTTTTCGCTAATATCTTTATTATTTGTACAGTAATTTTGACATATTGATATTTTTTGACATTGGCTATAACTGGTACTACTTAGGTTCCAGTTTTAGCCAATTCTGTGGCTATAGCTAGAAAGAAAAGCATATTAGTGTTCCAGTTATCGCCATGCAAATTTAAGAATAAATTCTGCAAAATATGTATTAAAATATTAATAAAGTAACTGTTTAATGACTTACCTTTAACTTGATATAAATGTTTTACGAATTTAATTTTACCTGAATTAGATATTTAAAATTATTTTTCTGGCGGTTTCTTAAGAAAAGTCATAAGAAATTACATTTTTTTCAAAATTAAAATTTTAAATAGGCGCTGTATTCGTTTCGCTACAGTTAAAACTTATTTAACATACTTGTTGTCCCAACTTTTATCATTCAAATCGGATTTAAACGATAATTTTGATCTAAAGTCTCCTATTTCTTAGCTATACCCAAAAAACTACTCTGACTGGCTAAAACCGGTGCAGTGGCTAAAACCGGTGATCCTAACCTACTTCTTTTTTTCCACGAAAAAGTTAAACAGCAAACCGTTTGGGGCAAAAAAATAATAACTCCCCCGTTTCGGACAACCCTGGTTAAAGTAACTACATGCAAATACCATTGGCTGATAGGACTTATTAAGGATAGATCTCATGGAAGACTTTGTTTATAACACAAAGGTTTCCTGAGTTATTGAATGGAAATTGAACTAATTTTTGGAACCCCTTTTGAACACATATCTGTAGGAACTTTTTTCATATTTTTTGATGTAGAAGTGTAAAAGGAGTGTAGCAAAAGCATTCTGTTAATGGTCATCAGTTTCTGAAACCTTTTCAAATAAATCAAATTTTTAGCAACACAGATTATATTTTAGAAAAAAAAAACAAATAAACAATTTACTGTAAAAGTATAATATACTATAGTATATTATACTATAAAATGGGTAGCATTACATTATCACCACTTGTTTATGTATGCGATAAATAAACTGGAGACACATAACTATCATATGAATAACTATTAAAAAACTGCTTTATGCTGGTTAAATATAAAGGAATACCCTTTAAAATTTGCGAATTTGCATTATTTATATAAACTGCTACATAATCCCCTGGTATCATTTCTCTCGACGCTGTATCATTTTGTAATGGAACAGCACCTTCAGAGGGTAAAATAACTCTAATGTTTTGATCATTTCTACCTTGTAAAAAATGTTTCGATCTTTTACTAAACCCTTCTATTAGTACTAAATGGGTTTTTCCTATCTGAGACATATTTAACCGCAAGGCGTTCTTTCTAAAAACTTGTATCATTCTCTCTAGTCTTTGTTGTTTAACATCCGCCGAAACATTGTCCTGGTATCGTCTGTAGGCCGTTGTTTTTTCTCTCATACTGTAAGCGAATAAAAACGCAGTATTAAAATCAACCTGTTCGATTAACGATATTGTGTCTTCGAATTCTGCGTCAGTTTCGTCGCAAAAACCGCAGATGAAATCGCTACTTAATGCTACCGTGGGTAATGACTTTTTAATGTGTTGAACTAGTTCCAGATATGCCTCCCTGGTGTAACCACGTCGCATACGCTGCAGTACATCACTGTTTCCTGATTGCGCAGGCATGTGCAGGTTTTTACAGATATTAGGCCGGGACTCGATAGCCTAAAAGGAAGATTTCAATAATTTATCATTTTCTATAAATATTGGGCCGTTGAATGCGAATCTAATCGCAGAATTTCCCTATCACGTCAGATTTTCAACAAAAACTATTTCAAAAAACGCCAAAACATGCAATTTTTTACAATGACCATGAAATTTCTTTATCATTTAGTATATTCTGGAATAGACAATATTTCGCGCGAGCGGAAAGTTTGTCATACGCCGGCAAGCGAGTATGACGGTCCCGCGAGCGCGGAATGACTATTCCATACGTGTTGTAGACTATACTTTTTCTTCGACTGCAAATATAAAACACTGTATGTCTTTAAACTGCGGATAAGGTTAAAAAACAATGTTTTCTGTGACTCGACATTGTAAATGCAACAAAACACGTACTTTTAAATAAAGCAATTAATTTTATTTAACTATTTTATCAAATTAGTACTTAAAAAAAAATTATTTAATTTTAGCACATATTTACAAATTATAATGCAAAAATTGAAGGTTATGTCAGATTGTTGTGACAGATATTAGGTTTAAATATTTAACAATAGGTGGTGCAGTTTTAATTATTTTGAACTAAATTGATAAAAAACTGGTCAAATATTAAGAAAAACTAATAAACTTTACGTAATTTTAACGCAAAACTTTAAATTGCAATCAATGTTTCATGGTAAAATATGTATATTTTTCTTAATTTTGCTACAGTTTTCTTTACTTTTATAAACAATAGATGGCACTACATGTGCTCATTCTAATGATACGGAATATTCATACCGTATCTAGAGCTAGAATGGTTTCATTCTGTGTTTGAAAAGTGTATGTATTTATAAAGAACTTTCACTTTCGGGTTTAGACCGTCTTAATGGATTTTCACTTTCCGACGTTTCGTCTCTTACTACTAGAGACATCTTCAGGGATTAATTCCCTAGACACAGAACTCCTTAAACTAACCAAAGCCTTGACCATGAACGGTTATACCAAAAAAGACATTAATAAGACCATATACAAATACAGAAATCCCAGACCCAAACAACAGGACAATAGTGACAATGACAGACAGACACAAGTTATACTTCCCTATGTAAGCGGTATCACGGATAAAATAGGTAAACTTTTGAAGAAGTCAAATATTAAGCCTATATTTCGGTCCAACCAAAAATTAGGTCAATGTTTGACTTCAACAAAAGACAAAATACCCCTGAGTTCAGAAGGCGTATATAAAATACCCTGCTCCTGTGGTACGGTTTACATAGGTGAAACTAAGAGAAAAATTTCTACAAGACTTCAAGAGCATGAGCGCAATATAAGAAAGAAACAAATTTCCTTATCGGCAGTAGCCGAACATGTACATGAAACAGGTCATAAAATCAATTTGTCTGAAACAAAACAAATATTAACAGAAAACAGAAAAATGCCAAGGAAGATACGGGAATCGATAGAAATCATCAAGCATCCTAACAATATCAATCGGGACACTGGTTACCACTTACCTGCAATATGGAAGTCTCTGATAGGAAAAACCTCGTCACGGGTGAATAACCACAACTCGTCATAAATAGTGACACAAGTTGATTCGAAACTTAGTTTCAGATTAATCCCTGAAGATGTCTCTAGTAGTAAGAGACGAAACGTCGGAAAGTGAAAATCCATTAACACGGTCTAAACCCGAAAGTGAAAGTTCTTTATATCTTAATGGCCGTAAAAGCTTAAAATCTAAAATAGTGTATGTATTTGCTTACATTCTAAAGCAGTCGTAGAAAAACGTCTCTTCTTCTTAATTTTATTAAATACCTAAGATCATAAAGAAATAAGAATGTCAAAAGCACGAACATTTTCCAATTTGGACAAAACCTGGTGAAGATTCGAAATGCGATCAGATTCGGACCCAACAGCCCAAAATACCACTTTTTGAGAAAGTTGACACCCTGTTTATACTTACATGTATGACTTCATCAGGAAAATCTTTGGGATGCGGAGACGTAAATCTAATCCTGATTTCCGGATCAATATCAGCAACTTTTGTCAACAAATCTGCAAATCTCATTCCACCTTTTTTACTTTTATATACAGTTTTAAATCCTTTTGCCAAACTGGTAACATCGCTAATATTTGTGTCTTCAGTTATGTCTCTATAACTATTTACGTTTTGTCCTAGTAGCGTGATTTCCTTAACGCCTATACAAAATTTTGTGATTTAGATTAGTGATAAAATGGTCAGATAGAGTTATAAAAGAGAAAGGAATCGGGAAAAAGCGTGTCTTGTGGAAGGGGCTAGTTAGTCAAATTTGACTATTTGCAATTGCAAATGGTGGGTCACACACAAGACATAAGAGCTTACTTAAAGATATTCTGGAGAGCGAACTGAGAGTAAGATTTTGACTAAAGCGAGTAAAAATTTAATAAAATTTACATTTAGTTTTTTATAATCACTGAAAATAATTACAAACTGATTAAAAACACTTGACAGCGTTATGCTATAGGTGGCACCACATGTTATTTCCTACCACTAACAAAACTTTTTAAATGAATAAAGTGGCCTTCTAGGAGTACTAGTATTAAAAGACAGCCGTCTTTATAAGGATATACTACTAGTAATTACTAGAAAATTTTCTTTCTTTTTTTTTAAATTTTAAATTTCGCGGTTAATTTAAAGTTTGCGGTCAATTACGCATGCGATTTCCGTAGACCGCTGATAGATCTTCGTGGCATGATCTCGTGATGACTTCACAATGAGGAGTCATCTGTATGCATTCATGCACTCAGGGGGTGTTCTGTGCGTTCATGAACTCAGAGAAAATCATTAAATGATGTCATAATGACTTCCACGTAAAAAAGCAAATGTTGTCCGGGGAGTAGGTATTATATTCTTGGCAGCAGTGTTTTAAACTCACCTTCTGTCGACAAATATTCAATTTCTCTTAAAATTGACGAAACAGGTCTTGACCTCTCTCGTCCTCTAGTAAAAGGTACTATACAGTATGTACACATATTATCACAGCCTCTCATGATAGACACAAAAGCAGAAATAGAGTTTTCATTTAAACGGACTGGGGTGATGTCGGCATACGTTTCGTCCAGCGACAGAAGGACATTAACGGATTTCTGGTCGTTGTCCGTTAAGGCCAACAAACGGGGCAGATCTCGATAACTGTCTGGACCTGCTACCACATCTACTGAGCATTCCTTTTCAAGAACTCTTTCTTTTAAGCGTTCAGCCATGCATCCTAAAAATAGGCCCGCAAATGTAATTTATTTACATGTAAATAAATTGCATTGCAGTCAACATACATACATAGTTTAGTCAACAATAATAGTTTTTTACATAAAGAACTTTTTTATATTAAAATAATTTTACTAGAAACTCGAACAAGTCCTTAAATGAGGAGATAATTCCAACTTTGGAAAATCGTAAAAATTCATTCTTTTTGTACAAGGCTGCAAAGTGTTTCGTCTTGATAATAAAAAAATGTCCGGTCAGTGAAAATGTAGTTTTACAGTGAATACCAGAGGATTTGTTATCCACCTGTTATGAATAATTTAATGAATTATTCTTTAAATAAAAATATTTTTAGTATTTTCGTACGTGACCTTTAAAAACTTTTCGGACCTGTAACTATAATGATCACGCGATTTTGGATATTTAAAAATATTTTTAGTTTTTACCTTTTAAAATAGAATTTTATTTGGGTCGGTTTCTATTTACACTGAAATTTTGGCGATAATGAATAAATATTTAAAGGACGTATTGGTTTTAATATTTACACTGAGAGAAATGTGGACAATAATTTGGGCTAAAATTAATGAGAATATTTGAAATCTCAAACATACAATGATTTAATTTAGTAGTGTTTAATGGTAAACTACTATCTCTATGATATAATGGAAACTAGAATTTAGGAGCTTTACATAGAAGTAGAACTTAGAAGTAAGAATTGATCTTTCATGTTATTAAAGAATTTTAATCGCATTTATTTAATATACTATTATTAAGTTAAAAAGCTATTATTTTAATTTGTTTCCAAGGTACCATCCCACTAGAACTTACAGCTTCCAAGTAAAGTGGTAACTGGTAGTTTAGTATACGCTCCGCTCGGCTATACTTTAACTATATGATAGAAGATTGGATGTCTAACCTAACAGAGTAAATTATAATCTCCGCTCATCTGAAAAATATTCCACTTCATATCAGTAGTGATGGAATAATATTTATATGAATAAACAACTTTATATCACAAATAAGTCTAGCTTGAACCGTTCTAAAGTTATCGTGTCCACAAGATAATTAGTTTTCCCTAGTTCTTAAAAAAATTAATTAAGTACTAACTAGGTCGTAGGAAAAAAATCTATCCATCATGCCTGGGGGTGGAAGAATGGGAAAGCTTTTTTACTGGGCAGTGTATTTTTTTGTTTTTTTTTTAAATTTATACCCCTTTTTATTAAAATTTTTTAAGTTTTTTTTTACATAACTAATGATGTCCTTCCTCACTTTTTTTATGAACGCTGCCTACATTGTGTCCAAAAATATTAAAAATACAGAAAAAAATGAGTTATGATATACTAATAATAATAATAATAATAATAATAATAATAATAATAATAATAATAATAATAATAATGTTTAGAGCACTAGTACTTTAGAAAACTCGCCGCAAGCGGTTCGTTTTCTAAAATTGTACTCGTGCGCTAAAAACGTATGTTATGAAACTAGTACTTTAATACACTGTGTCCCACGGTAGACAAATCAGTCAAACTTTGGCGTTATTAACAAAGATATCAACATGCAACTTTTACCAGTCAATATGGACCTAATTATCTTCAATTGACCCAAAACAAAAGTTTTTTGGTTTTGAGCTAGAGCTCCACACATGCACTTTTAAAAGCATAACAATACTTTCAAATGCCAAAATTAAAAAAAGTAACAATTTTTCTTTATCATATGATAGTTTTTTTCACTAAAAACAATAATTTTCGATTTAAATTCTTAATTTTATAAAACCTTAAAAAAGGGCAATTGCATAATGGATTGACCCCGCTATGGCAAAAGAGTAGGATGCCTTGAAATTAAATTTTTTAAATAAGTCGTATATGATGACAATAAATGTCAAATTTGATTTTAGATTATAATCAAAAAATTAACAAAGCAAGATTTTTATAAAACCAAGTTTTGAATGCCAAAATGATAACTTTAGAAGTAAAGAAAGAAATTATTTTAACTTATGGAGAATGTGCTCGAAATTTAAGAGAAACAACGAGAAGAATAGTAGAAAAGTTCCCCGATGATAGTATTAGTTACTTTAGCGTACGAAGAATTGTTAATTTATTTTTGGATACTGGAGGAGTGAGGGACATAAAAAAAGTTTGCGAAAGTCCAGTAACCAAAGATCCTGAAACTATAACTATAATTCAAGAAGCAGTTATCAATGATCCCCACACGTCTACAAGGATAATCGCAAGGGAACATCATTTATCACGCACATCAGTTAGTAGGGTTATTAAAAATTCTAAATTACATCCGTATAAATTATGTCTTAATCAAGAGTTACATGGGAGGGATTTTGAAAATAGGGTTCGATTTTGTGATGAACTTTTGGAATTAACAGGGGATGACGAGGACTTTTCTACCAAAATTTTGTTTAGTGACGAATCTACATTTAAAAGCAATGGAGTTGTCAACAGGCATAACATGCATTATTGGTATGTTGAAAATCCGCATTGGGTTAGGCATGTTGACAACCAGCGGATTTGGTTTTAAATGTTTGGGGAGGGGTACTGGGGGATTCGGTTATTGGACCTTACTTTTTTAATGGGCATCTAAATGGGAATATGTACCTAAATTTTTTGCGTGATGAATTACCGGAACTTTTAGAAGACGTACCACTAAATTTGCGAAATGAGATAATTTTTATGCAGGATGGGGCTCCTGCTCATTTTTTTCATGAGGTGAGGACTTTTTTGGATGAGACTTATAATACATGGATAGGTCCTGCTGGTCAAATTGCCTGGCCAGCAAGATCACCCGATTTAACCCCGTGTGATTTTTTTTTGTGGGGATTTGTAAAGGACAGGGTTTACCGACAAGCTCCCACCACTCCTGAAAATATGCGTCAAAGAATCGTTGAAGCATTTAACGAAATAACACCGGTAATGCTTCAACGAGTCAGACATAATTTTGAAAGTAGGCTTTTTATGTGTATTCAGGAGGATGGGAGAACTTTTGAACATTTACGAAACGACTATGACTAACTACTTTACAAAAAGACAGATAGATACACAGACAGACTCAGACATCTAAACAAAATTAAATTGCTTTATCGTGTTAAAAATGGGGGCTTTTTATGTAGACGATGTGGGGAAGAGGATCAATGCAGATTCATATTAACTTGCTGCTTGATTTGAATCCATTTGAATCGTGGAAGACTCGGAAAGAATTAGAATTATTTGCTAATAATAGATTTTGTGAAATGGCATTTATATTCCCATGATTCTCTGAAGTTAGATGCGTAATTTTGACCTTTTTTCATCAGAACTGGAGTGATTTGGGAAAACCTAAGGACTAACATGGATTTATTTGAAATATTGTACAAAACAATTCTAATAACACTGAAAATATTCTAGAAAGGCGTAATATTTTGTAGATATATGGAATTTGACACAATGATGAGTTAATTAATTCAAATATCATAAATACGTCTTGCGTTTCGCATATTAATAAATAATATTAATAATAACAATCAATTTGAAATTTTAAGTTATGAGAATTATTCTTAGTATCATTTAACTTTTAATTCCAACCAAAATGTACGTAATTAATTACATAACAATAAATTAATTGACTAAATTGCCCATGACAGTTTTTTTCCTTTGTTCTTCTGTATTTGGTCTAATTTTGGTCTGGTTAGGTTCAAAAAAACAAAACAAACGACTAAGAACAAAAGCACGAAGTAGGACTAGATGAAGTGACCCTAATATGCAGGGCCGGACAGAGCCAGCCCGGGCCCCGGTGCAACTTTTTACTCGGGCCCCCATTTTTTCAAAACATAATTGTCCCATGCAGGCCTGCAGCTAAGGCACTGAGGGCCGAAGCGGCGCCCCCATTCATTAACTAAGCGCCGCAGTCGAAAAATTTTCCAAATTATGTTAATTTCTGACTGTTTTATTTTCATAGTTCAGCAAGCTTAAGTATGTAAAAAATAATAAAGTCTTAGCGCCGCAGGCGAAATTTTTTTCAATTTTGATGGCTCTGGCGCCGCAGGCAATTTTTTTACAAATTTTAAGCTTTTGCAAGCTTGAACTAAAAAAAATACGTAGGTAAATTAGCCCTAGCGCCGCGGGCGAATTTTTTTACAAATTTTAAAACACTAGTAACAGTGCACTATTATTTTTTACAAAAATCCAAAAAGGCTTAAGCGCTACCGCGGCGAAATTTTTTCTATTGCCCATTTGGAACGATATCTACTTATTTACTCATTTTGACGCCTTATCGATCTGGGGGAGTATAAATAAATAAACTGTTTATTAAAAACTTCTGTCGCCGGGCCCCCTTCGAGCCCGGACCCCGGGTAATCTGTACCCCCTGCACCCCCCTGAATCCGGCCCTGCTAATATGAACCAGCTGCAACTTCATGCAACTGCGAGGGAAGGGGGTTCTTTACAAGCTAATTAATTATGTTTTTTAAAATCTCATAATTATAAAACATGTTTTATCATAAGTTGTCCAATAGGTTTTATAATAACTTGCTTTACCAATACTTTCATTATGATATAGACTTGACTTTGTAAAAAAAACTGCTAAGATTAATCTAAGATTAATCCAATCATACCAATTAAAAAATTTGATTGAGTAATTAAGTAATACACTCTGTAGTATAAAATACCCTAGTCCACAAGGTCCTTACTAAGTCTAAGTAAAAATCTAATTTATAACATTAGATTTGACATTTATTTTTATCGTGAACGTCATATTTGCAAACATTTATTTTCATAGCATCCTCTCTTTTACATAAGCGGGGTCATTCCATAATGCACTTACCATTTTTTACCGTTTTCTAAAATTAAAAATTTAAATAGGAAACTATTGTTTTTAGTAAAAAAAACTATCATATGATAAAGAAATGATATTATTTTTTTAAATTTTGGCGTTAAAAAATGTTATTATGCTAAAAAAAAAATCTGTTTGTTGCTCTAGCCTAAAAACAGAAAAAAGTACACTTTTTTCTGGCGTAAATTGAAGGTAACTAGGTCTATATTGACTGGTAAAAAATATATTTTAATAGCTTTGATAATAACGCCACAATTTGACTGATTTGTCTACCGTGGGACACCGTATATACTATTTTTGGTTACCCAAAGGGATGAGTTATGATATTTTCATAGTTTTAATTTTAAGTTGATATCTTAAGTTAAGGAAGGCAAAGACTTTAGACATGCACTGTATGATACTCTTATAGGTGGATAGCTGAACAGAGTGTAAAAAAAGTTTGTCTTTAAATAAATTTTCTGGAGATTAACTTAGAAAATAAATTATAATAAATAGTACTAAATTGGAACTGTTTTTTTTTTCAAAATTAATGGGTAGCCCCTAGCACAAGCCAAAAGCTTATTTGGGGCTCTCCATGCCTATGTAAATTACATAATGTAATATTTACAAGAAATAAACTATAAGTACTTGAGGTAGTATTTACTGCAAATGTGACCCATAATGATATGTTTTATCTTTATACATGTACCTATATTATTACTAATAATTACACATACCTAATAAACCCACTTTAAATGTGCTGCCTAGTTTTCTCTTTTTGTTTTTAATTCCACGCAGATAATTCAGTCTGCCCCATATTTTATCTTCTGCACTTTCTCTTATAGCACAAGTCATAATAAGAACAACATCTGCTTCATCGAGATTTGTTGTTTTTTCAAAACAGTTTTCTTTAAGAATTGACCATATAATTTCAGTGTCATTTACATTCATTTGACAACCATAAACATCAAAAAATACTTTTCTTTTAGTACCATATCTACAAATTAAAACATATCTGTGGCTTGGTTCTAAAACGGCCAATGTCACTTTGTCAATAGCAATAGTGTTTTCACATCAACTCTGATGTAATATTTTGAAAACACTCCTATTGGCCCTTTTACAACCAAGCCACATATATGTATTAGTTCTCTACATTTTAACACAGAAGCTGCTGTAGAGCAACAAAATAGCTAAAAATGTTATTGCCCTGGGCCATGCTGCCTTCCTAAGGTGAAAGGTCCTATCTGTATATGTTAAACCTATGTAGATAGGACCTTTCAGCTTAGCACGGCAGCATGGTGCTTTTCCAAGTGATTTGACCTGTCTATATCCCCACAAATTTAATTTTCCAGTGTCACACAGCATACATTGGTATTTTGTAATTGCACCAGCAGCCTGCTGCCTTGACCCAGTCCATCATACAGTGAGATTAGACCAACAAACTAAGAATTCTTCTTTCTAGAATACACATACCGTTAAAATAAAGTATTGCCAACATCTCGGTTTGTTTGTAAACAAGTAGCAGGTATATTCAGGCCTGAACAATAACAATCACCAGTAACTGGTATTGTTGTCTCTGCTAGAACAAAGATGTGCGAGTGAGACAGATGAATGTTTATGTTGCCAATGTTTTTGTCGGTTTTAATGAATGAAATGCCTATTCTAGAGAGATGAGTTATTAGTTCGTTGGATTAGACTTGCTCTTGTTTACTACTACAGAATGCGAATGAAATGGTAACACCGATTTCATTTTTACCTGTCTGTAATATTAAACAAGTCCATTGCCTCTGTCACATCACTTTATCCCATGGCATTCCTATTTACCAAGTATTCAGAGTTTAATGCACAAATAAAAGTTCTTTTACCTATTAATATCTTGCAAATATGGAACCACTTCTTCCTCTGGTTTGTTTTCTTGATTAGAAAGATGTTTATCTTTAAAAAAATCCTTTAGATTGGGACCGTTTAATAGTCTATTTCTAAATTTATTACGGGTTGGATCTGTTTCATTTTGTATATCTTCAACTAGGCTACTATTATTGATTGTACAGGCCGAGTGTATTCTCTTACATCCAAACTTGAATGATATGTTTGGTTTATAAGTATGATATGTTGTTCTCTGGATCCTACTAAACATTAAAGAACGTACACTCATCTTAAGCAAATAACCAATTAGTAAAATCTATGGTAAAGCCCACATTCGAAAATATTTTGGAATATCTAACCTAACATTTTCAGCATAATAAAAAAATGAAGTTTCTTCTTCTTCTTCAGAATTATTAAATGGTCCAGCCCGAAACGCATGGCCGAAGGTGCCAGGACTATCCAACCAACATCGCTACAATTTTAAAAATTCAAAACCTCGATTTAGGATGTCCCGTATCGAATAAAATTCTTTTTAACCCGAATGGGCATTCATGGGTAGAGGTAGGTATGTTGTTAATCGACGTTGTTTGCAGATCAACTATTCTGTTAAAAAATGTCTAGGTGTTATAAGCTTTTTCCACTGCACAATTTAACATTGGCCACAGCGCATTCACCAAAATTGTAAATAGTCCAAAATAAATTTGAATCCTTCGGCGAAGTATGAAATGATTTTTTTCAATTCATCTTTTTAATTGGGTACGATAACACACACATGAAAATGTGCCGCAGGCAAAATTATTGCGCTTTTAAAGGTAAAATCAATCGAGTTAAATGGTTTAAAATGAAAGAAAATCTTAAAAAGAAGAAACATATGATATCATTTTTGCGTTTTTAAAAAGGCCAAAACAGACCAAAATGCATCTTAGGTTCGAAATTTTAAGTTGATATCTTTAGGGAACGTTCAAGTATTACGTAACGCAAATTTTGATCATTTTGGACCCCCACTGTAATGCTATTTTTCTATACCATTAACATGGGTGTAACCACAGAACACCCATGTAACACTCCAAAATGACCCCACCCCTCTAGGAGCGTTACGTAATACTTGAACGTTCCCTAAGCCGTTTAAACGTTAAAGGGGGGGGGGGGCGGACGTTAGACAATGTCTAATAGACATGCACTGTATACACCAGGTATCCAAATGGATAAACAGGCTTAACAAAGTATTGTAAAAAAGAACCTTTTGAGTGTAAACAAGGCCTTTCAAGTGTAAAAAAGGCCATTTCTTACAGAAATAGATACCCAGTAAAAAATCCTTAGGTAGGTTTGGACTTGGTAGGTTAAAAAAACTGCGACCCAAAAAATAGTTTTTCTTCAAGCCTACTAAAATGTTCATATTTTATAACTGAACACACTAGTTAGAAGTGATCTATTTTTTTACAGTAAAAAAATAAGTTCATTGTTGTACGCCGTAAAAAAAAGTTAGTTAGTAACTAGCGGCAGCACTCTTTGACTTTGATGACAGCCATACTTCAAACTTGTTTGTTTATTATGTAAACAGGTGGTTGACTCGAGATTCTGTGCAAAAACCTTGTGTTAACACAATGATTAAAAATGATTGAAGAAGAATATATGGTTAATACACCTACAAATCTCTCCGAAATTGCAAATACTACATTAGACAAGTTACCATCGAAATCGCGAAAAGTGTACGATTTAGCCTACGAAAAAATTTAAAATGAGCTAAGGAAGGTTTAAGTTTATTTCGAAAGGGTTTTATTGGCCTATTTTAATAAAAAAAACATACTTTGTTACTGAATAAATTAAATTCAAAAATTAATATTTAAAAAATATATATAAAGAAAAAATAGTATGTTTCACTCAGAGGAAAAGTGCTTTTTTTACTCGTCTGTAGTTTCCGGACTCCGCTTCGCGTCGTCCGTAAATTCTACAGACTAGTAAAAAAGGCTTCACTTTTCCTCTTAGTAAAATAATATACTATTTTTATACAAATTCAAGAACCCTTTTAAAAAATATTAAAGGTTTTTCCCTGAGGAAATTTCCCAGTTTTATTCCTATTATATATGGGGATTATGGGTAATAATAAACCATTACTCAATATACGGTTATAAAAAAAATAAAATAAATATATTTTGGGCCACCGTGTATTTAGAAAATAACAAGATGTTTTATTGAAAGCTAATTCTAAAACTTTTTTTATTATTAATACGCTTAATATAAAAAATATTGAAATAACGATTTTGAATATTATGAGATACTATAATACATATAAACGGATATATTACTATAATTTAAAGATTGTAGCAAAATCAGCTGTTAGAAAATTAGAGATGACTTCACATGCCCCTTCAACCTAAAACAAAACAATATATAGTATACTCAACTTCAATACGCAGTAGAAGTAAATAAAACAATCGCGCACGCGGCAGCTGGTGCGTGGTTTCATTGGCTAGAACAGTGGAATGTTACGAGAATAGGGATGTAAAAAATTAAACAGGTCAGTACGTGAGTACTTGCGAAGAAGCGTGCAATGCAATGCAATGGACCGTTATATAGAAATTTTTCGTTTTGAGTCCTACCCTGTCACTAAATCCGTTGTTGTCACGTGCGTTTGTTTACGCTCGCTGCATTTTGAAGTTGAATATACTATAGCAAATGAATTGTGTTATGCAATAATATGCTGACACACATTGTAAGATAACAATAGGTTGTTATTCTTTTTCCTTCACCTTTTAAACGTTTTGACTGAAACACTTAAAAATAAGCACTTGCTTTGTAATCTTTAACTCAGATCTAAAATATATTAAAATATTCATAAACATACTGTCATTTCACAATGTGAATTAATATCTGGGCGCCGGACTTTACAGCGAAAAAACAACCGCGCAGTCCATTACCGCGACAAGCCATTACCACGCATGCCCTCTACCGCGAAGACCATTACCGCGAACGGTCTTTACCGCGTATGACTTACAGCGAAAATCGTTATACATTATTTTAATTTTATGTAAGGGTATTTCCGTGGGATTGATGGCAGTTTGGTTTGATTACTTTTGGTTTGGATTTTTATTGATAAAGTGGAACGTTTACTAAATGTACCCATATATCTGTGTTTGGGTTTTTTTATGTGTTTTTTTTTTAAATTTATATCGACTGATTTGTATAAATCGCTGATTAATAATCAGTTTAGTACGAACCGTCATGTCGATCGAAATAATGAAAAGTGCTAGGGGCAAAGACCTCGCTGTAATGGTTTTTGCGGTAAAGTCCATGCGCGGTATTGATCCCTTCGCTGTTATTTTCTTCGCGGTAATGGCTTTCGCGGTAAAGTCTATGCGCGGTAACGGTTTCGCGGTAATGGACTGCCATGTAAAGACCACTACCCTAATATTTTATTGCAAAACACAGTTCAAATATGAACAAGCTAAGTTAAAAGTTACTGATGCTACAACTTTTCCCAAAAAACCTAAATGGGTACCCTGATTAACTTCAAAAAAGGCCCAATAACTTTGATACCCAAATCATAGAAACTCTTTTGTAAACTTTTAGGATAAAATATCTTTAAATATAATGTGTTAGATCGATTTGAACAGATTTAATTTAACATGTACCTAAAGTTAAATAGAACACAGTATATCGTCGGCTTAAAGTGTTAACCTGCTAACTCCACTTTTGGACGAATTATCGTTTTTGATACTGTTCAAAAGAGAGCGCTTAGTTACACCATCTGCGAAAAGTAGGTAACCCTAACCTTTTCCCAAATGTAACTTTTTCCATGATGCGTTTACCTGCTAAAATGATTGTTTTTCGATGTTGAAGACAGTATTTTGTACTTTTATTTTCCAAAATAAAAACCTTTGCAATAATTGCTTTATTTTTTGAAAAAACTTTACATGAGACGAAAAAAACCTTATAAATATTTCTATAATTATTTTATAACAAAATTAAAAATCTCGTTTCTTTATTAGCGTGTTTTGGAGGTTTTAACTATCAACTATAAAAAATTAATTTGGGCTTGATTTTTATTGAATTGGAGTTGGCAGGTTTTAGGTATACCTAAAACCTGCCAACTTTTTGATGGAGATTTGTCTCAAAGGTGGAAAACCTGCCATCTCCTTTTTAATTCAATAACAATCAAGCCAAAATTATTTATATTTGATAGTTGTTAAAAAGTCCAAAATACGCTAATAAAGAAACGGGATTTTTAATTTTGTTATACAATAATTATAGAAATAATTATAAGGTTTTTTTCGTTTGGTCAAGAGGAGTTAGCAGGTTAACACTTTAAGCCGACGATATCTTAAACTCTGTTAATCTTTTTAATAAACATTCGGAAAAAAATTGCATTCATTCGTTTTTAATTAATATTAAGACGAGTCAATGCGGCATTTCTTTGTATTTTAAGGTCATTTTGCCTAATTCAAAATTCAAAAAAATATTTCAATATTTTTTTCAGGTTGAATACGAATTCGCAGGGTCTGATATCCCCTTATACACTCCACCAAGATATGTTTTTAATTCATCAAATCTTGGATTCATTTCTCATCATCATTTCTAATAGAACAGATTTTTTTTAGAAGTATCTAGCATGCTAGCACTAGGGACACTAGATCTAGGTCCTAAGTTAGCAAGGCGAGAGACTTGTCTATCGCCTTGCTAACTTAAGACCTAGATCTAGTGTCCCTAGCTAGCACGGGATAAAAATAGCATTATTTGGAAGTATCACGACCCATAAAATTTCTATTTTCAGCCCTGTGAATTCGCCGAATTGCCCGCTGATATTTTAACCAAAGATAAACACTTTTTACCGTTTTCTCACCACCCCAAGAGGGGCTAAATAAGAAGTAAAAATTGTGAATTAGAATATATTTTATATGGTTTGGACTTTATATTTATATTATATTCACTCAATACTGGGAGAACAAACTCATGCTAAGGACGCGCACCAAATCTTCACGCAAAAACAAATTGATTCCAATTAAATTAATTTGATTTTGCTTACGAGAATATGTGATTTGTAGGTACAGGTATTATGTTTTTTTTTGTATTTTATATTTATATATATTTTATATTTATATGTACTCTTGACCTACCAAATGTACTTCGTGTATCCTTAAATTGGTGAATGAATAAATAAAAATAAATAAAAATAAAAACAAAAAAAATATATATATATTTTTTGATGTAAAGCGAATTCTTACTCGCCCGTATTTGAAGTACAATATTATACAACTGAATTTAGGAATATTTTTTCTCTTGAAATAAACTTTAAAGGAACCCTTTAAACTCTAGGTACTATTTATAGATTTAACTTAAAAAATGGTTTTTATTGTCAAAACAAGTAAACAACTAAAGATGTGCGACTCTTGTCCACTGGATGTCACTTGTGGTTGGAAACAAAGCAAATGGCAACAGCTATAGCCTGAGCAATAAGGAATTTGGTGATTTTTATTTGGCGGAGTTTATTTTTAAACGTACACATATGTGCCTATGTCCCTGAAGAGGTTAAACTAAAATAAAACATTTGGAAAATAAAATAAATAATCTCCTTAAGAATATTTATTTTTTTAAATCAAACCTAATAACGTTGCTTTAAAAATATACAGTAAGAATACAGGTACCTGTATCTAAGGGACCGTTCAACAATTCCGTCACCAAATTTTTGCTACAAAGCAAAATATTCTTAGGGGGGGCATTGTCAACAACTTGTCATGTTTTAAACACTACAGTTACGGCTAGACCCCCAAGGTCGGTGAAATTGTTGTTAAACAGTCCCTAAAAAGAAACTATATAATTCGATTTTTTTCTATAAAACCACATCTTTTTATCAAGTGTGCCCTGATGTTTCATATGTGCTAAGCCTCATATTAGCTTGTTAAACTGACCGTCTAATATATGATAAAAATTCCGGATTATTTTTAATTAGTGAAGAATATAATTTAATATATAATTATAAAAGTGATTTACTTCAGCTGTCAAACAATATACTTACTATACTTAATAGTTAATTTTTTAGTAAATACTTTTTTTATTTGGGCTTTCTTCCTAAAATGCTTTAACCCGTTGACTGCGGTACAAGTCCCCGGAGACTCGTAAGTAACGTTTTTGGTATGCTATGCGAAATATCACTCGACCCGTAATTTAGTAAATTTTTAACATATTTTAAGGCACACTTTATAAATTTCTTAATCATAATAATGTCATTAGTTTAAGAAACTGTACAAGTTCACGGGGCATGATCCGAACACAATTAAAAACGCATTCTTTCTTTTCTTTTAACACGTTAACTGCAGTGTGCATATATATTATGCACAGTAGTGGGGTCACGGACGCCGCATGAATAATATACCGGGTGTTATTTTTAACCTGAAACTTTCAAATATCTCGAATACTATGCATTTTATAAAAAAAATTTGGATAAAATTTGTCTATTTTAATGGTGGAAACAAAATGGCGTATTTATTTTTTACGGATATTTACGTTTTCAAGGTCATTTCAAGGTCAACTTTGTTTTTTAAGTACAAACATATATTTTTTACTGTTATTAAATTCCCCTCAAAAAAATAAAAATCTTTTGTAAAAAACTTTTTTTGATCGGACTTTTTGTTGCAGAGATAACACAGCCACACAAAATTAAAAAAGTTGCATCTCCGACGGACTTGACTAGTCAATTCCTATGTATTTTGAGCCGCTGAATCCGAATCTGAGGTCGAAATTTAAAACTTAGCTCTTATTTTTAACATAACCTCAAAAAACATATGTCATTGCGAAAAGTATGTTTTTGAGGTTATGTTGAAAATGGGAGCTAATTTTCAAATTCCGACCTCAGATTCGGATTCAGTGGCTCAAAATACAGATGGATTGACTAGTCAAGTTCGTCGGGGTTTCAACTTTTTTAATTTTGCGTGGCTGTGTTATCTCTGCAACTAAAAGTCCGATCAAAAGGTTTTAAACAAAAGATTTTTATTTTTTTGAGGGGAATTAAATAACAGTAAAAAAATATATGTTTGTAATTAAAAAAACAAAGTTGACCTTGAATTGACCTTGAAAACGTAAATATTCGTAAAAAATAAATACGCCATTTTGTTTCCACCATTAAAATAAACAAATTTTGTCCGATATTTTTTTTTCTAAAATGCATATTATTCGAGAAAGTTTATGAAAGTTTCAGGTTAAAAAAACACCCGGTATATGCACGGAAAAAAATTGTGGTTTAGATTTTTTAGAGTTTTATTGCATAAATTACGGTAGTGAATATAAAATCAAGTAAAACTTGGAAGCACATAAATCAACAATGGTATTCCTATAGTAACCCAGTATAAAGAAACATTTTCCACATAACGTAACATAAAACAATCTTACAAGTAAAAACGGCAAAAACCCTTTGGCGCAGTGAGCAAATTCAAATTTTCCTTCCTGGCGGTAATGTGATTTTTTGATTGAGAAAAACTAAGGGTCTTATATCAAACCGAAAAAGGTGAAGCAATTTTTAATTACATATAAAAACAAGGCGCAGTTGCCGTATACTAGGATTTTTTTTCGCTTACCTCAGTGCGGCTCTTCAGTATTGAACTCTTAAACTCAAATCCATTTGCAGTAGAACATTTATAAAACCTTGCGAATTTTTAGCTGTACTGAAGAGTAAAGTTAAGTGTGTGTTTTTTTAATGAATATTAAACACATATTCTTTACCCATATAGTACAATTTTGATCCAAAGATTATCAATTTTATTATTATTTAAATATAACAACATTTGTGTAAAATTTAATGGATATATATTTATCAATAAACATTAATTTATTAATTTAATATTTTTTGACAGTAAACTTCAACTAAATAATTCAGTTATGTCAAAACGAAGTAACCAAGTTTTTAATTTTTAAATTAATCCCATGTCAATCCATAAAAAAATGACACGAATTTTTTTGAGGTTGTCTCGATATTTAATGCCACAACTGTATGTATTAAACAAACTCACCAAAAATTAGAATTAATTTAAAATTCCTTTTGTCCGACCCTGTTATTGTAATGAAAGTATTAACTCTGATAATAATAAATACCTATGTCAATTTAATTTTGATTTATTACTTATACTTAAGTATTAATTCAAATATATATGGCAATGCAGCTTTTTAGTTATTTTAATATTCTTTGATCTTGCCAATAGAAATTTTAAAAACAAAATGGCAGCTAGTTTTATAGAAAAAATTTCGATTATACTACAAATATTGTTTTCATAAAGATTTCCATTTAAAAAAGCTGGCTAAAATGAAAACAATATTTTTAAGAAAATCATTAAACTTAACCCCTTAAAGAATATGGTTCTTTGTGTGAAGTTTACCTAAATATGCTACTTCAACAACATCCAGATTTGGTAGTTTCAATGGGACGTCCTTGATCAATTTTAACCTTGTTTGCTTGGTCGACTGCTGAGGATGGGGGGCCTACTCTGTTTTTGATTTCCGCGGCCATAGTCATAAAGGCCTGTTCGACATTTGTAGCATTTTTCGCAGACGTTTCCAGAAACGGTATGCCCAATTGATCGGCGTATTCCTGAAAAATATTCATTAAGCAAGAACCACTAAAAAGTGAGATAACAAATGAAAAATACCACAAAAGTTTGATTTCTTATTATTCAATAAACAAATACTGCTGCCAACAAAAGAATACTTTCCCCTGTATGCCCAAGTTTAAACAAAAAATAGTTATTTATGGTACTAGTGGGTAAAGTAAGATATTGCCCACGAGAAAATTAACCTGCGAGGCGTCAGCCAAGCAGGTTAATTTTCGAGAGGGCAATATCGGTTTACCCATGAGTGTCATACAAGGTTTTATCCAATAAATAGCTTAGGAATTCATATTTTTATTAAAAATTTTAATGACATTTACAAGAAAATATTTGACAAGTGACAGTTGAGTGGGTAAAATAAATAATTATCCACTCAATAAAGTAAAAGCCACGCGGGGGTTATTATTGAGTTTATCTATTTAAAATAAAGCTGGTAATTGTCTCATTATCTGTATATATTGGATAATAGTTATTTATGGTACTAGTGGGTAAAGTAAGATATTGCCCATGAGAAAATTAACCTGGTAATTGTCTTATTATCTCTATGTATTGGATAAAATATATTTTTTAAACATTTTACTTTCCCTTTGCGTTAGTAAAAAAGCTGAAACATTTTTATTGTTTTTTTTTACGTTTTTCTACGCAATATATGCAAAAATGACAAAAAAAATCTGTCTGTAGGTCTAATTCAAAATTCTAGGCTGGGATTGATTCTGCTAAATATCAGGATGGGGGTAAAATGGAGCAAAAAGTATTTTTTGAAAAAAAAAGTTTATTTTTTCGAAAAAAGAAAACTTTTTTAAAGAACCTATATAACTATAATTAGTGAAAGTACTGTTTTATTTGCAACAGCATCTTTTCCGAAAACCGAAAAAAATTGAAAAAATAATTTCAAAAGCTTCCCTCACCCCAATTTTAACCACAAACAATGTGAACCTAGAACTTTGGATAAGGAAACCATTGTCCAAATTTAAAGTCTTTAGCTCAAGGCGTTCTCGAGTTATCATGGTCATAAATTTCCCGGACACACAGACATACGGACAGGTAGCTTTTTTTACGGAAATCATCTTTATTGGATTAAAAAAAAGCAATAATTTTTTTTTACTAACGCAAGGCTTTCCTCGGGGAGTGAGAGCAAGTGAGATAACAAATGAAAAATACCACAAAAGTTTGATTTCTTATTATTCAATAAACAAATACTGCTGCCAACAAAAGAATACTTTCCCCTGTATGCCCAAGTTTAAACAAAAAATAGTTATTTATGGTACTAGTGGGCAATATCGGTTTACCCATGAGTGTCATACAAGGTTTTATCCAATAAATAGCTTAGGAATTCATATTTTTATTAAAAATTTTAATGACATTTACAAGAAAATATTTGACAAGTGACAGTTGAGTGGGTAAAATAAATAATTATCCACTCAATAAAGTAAAAGCCACGCGGGGGTTATTATTGAGTTTATCTATTTAAAATAAAGCTGGTAATTGTCTCATTATCTGTATATATTGGATAAAATATATTTTTTAAACATTTTACTTTCCCTTTGCGTTAGTAAAAAAGCTGAAACATTTTTATTGTTTTTTTACGTTTTTCTACGCAATATATGCAAAAATGACAAAAAAAATCTGTCTGTAGGTCTAATTCAAAATTCTAGGCTGGGATTGCTTCCGCTAAATATCAGGATGGGGGTAAAATGGAGCAAAAAGTATTTTTTGAAAAAAAAAGTTTATTTTTTCGAAAAAAGAAAACTTTTTTAAAGAACCTATGACTATAATTAGTGAAAGTACTGTTTTATTTGCAACAGCATCTTTTCCGAAAACCGAAAAAAATTGAAAAAATAATTTCAAAAGCTTCCCTCACCCCAATTTTAACCACAAACAATGTGAACCTAGAACTTTGGATAAGGAAACCATTGTCCAAATTTAAAGTCTTTAGCTCAAAGCGTTCTCGAGTTATCATGGTCATAAATTTCCCGGACACACAGACATACGGACAGGTAGCTTTTTTTACGGAAATCATCTTTATTGGATTAAAAAAAAGCAATAATTTTTTTTTACTAACGCAAGGCTTTCCTCGGGGAAAGTAAAATTAAAATTATCATTTTGTTACATTTGATGTAACTAATCGATTCTTTATGTAACTAATCGATTTACTTTTCCAAAGAAATGTCTTTCATTAAAAATAAATAAAAGTTATATTGCTTTTTATGTTTCTCGATGTTTTATATGATAATTTTTGCAAAAAAAAACTGTCTGTCGGTCTTTCCGGGAAATTTGTAACCAAGATAATTTGAGAATGTGAGATCGCTTTGAGAAAAAATCTTTAAATAACTATGTTAATAGGCCGTTTTTGGCCCCTCCGCGCAAACGTATGAATCATATCCATTCCTATAGATTTGGACATGCTCAACACGATTTTGGCCTTTAAAATAACAGAAACGGTGTGGAAGACTGTTTTTTTTTCGTAAAAAGGTAAAATTAGGTCATTTCTGAGCTAACGATGCCAGGTTTAAAAAAACTAAGAAAAACCACCTAGGCATTGCAATCCCCTAAATACTGTTTGTTTGGTTTTGATTGGTCAAACAGTATTGCCTATTATATGCTTATAATAAGTCTCTAGACGGACGGACATCGAAAAATCGTTTTTTTCGGAATATAAAGACCTTACAACGGATAAATATGTACAGTTGGACCCACAAAAAACGCAAGATTTAAATATGATAAAATGTCAATTTTACTAATTATTTTATAGTGTAAGTAAGATTTTAAGAAATAGGTTAGGTTAATTTGACAATTAATTGTCAGTTTTTTCAAAGTTTATTACAGAAAATGCATGTCGAATATTAAAATAATAATAATAAATAATAAACTGAAAAAACATTTAGAATATTTATTCAAATCAAAAATTAAAACACAATATTTAGTAAATCCTATGAAAAAATAAAAATATGAACTCTACTTAACCAAACATATAATTTATGAAAATTATGATTTTCGTTTAAAAAAAAGTTTTTCCGGAGGTTTTTTTCGCTTTTTTAATCTTGGAACTATCGATGCAGCGACGGGCGATGGTTTTTAACCCAGGAAAATATGTATTGTTTATCGCATGCACCGCTTCTTAAATGGTATTCTCTCAAATAATTAAGTAAATTTTCATCCTGTATTTCATTTCTCATTTCTCCGAAAGACTAAATAACCTTGCAACAATTAAAGGTCTCTATAAAGATCACTAGCCACAATCACTTCCGTACATCCTGCTTCCAATATACTAATAGTTTGAGATTTATTAACATTTCTTAACGCATTTCTAATTACTTTATAATTATTATAAGTAATTTTGACAAATATTGTCAACATGACAACGGCTTTGTTTGTATTGTAATTATTGAATTTACGCAACTAAATTTTCAATCTTGCATTTTTTTCGGATCCAACTGTACATCAAAATTTAAAAAACTTACTTTTGCTGTTGTGAAGTCAACCACTTTCTTAGGCGTCAAGTCACTCTTATTTCCTACCAAAAGTTTGTTTACATTATCACAAGCGTAACGATCGATTTCTTCGAGCCACTGTTTGACATTGTTAAATGAGTCCTGATCTGTGCAATCATATACCACTATAATGCCATGGGCTCCTCTATAATAACTTGATGTGATCGTTCTGAACCGTTCTTGACCTGCCGTATCCCACTAAAATTAAAAAATTAAAGTTTAGTTTTTAGTTTTAGGGAGCGTTCAAGTATTACGTAACGCAAAATTTGGCCATTTTGACCCCCCCATGTAACGCGGCGTAACATTTTCGAGAATGATACGAGAGTAGGGATGTAGAAAATTAAACAGGTCAGTACGTGAACACTTGCGATGAAGCGTACAATGCATTGCAATGGACCGTTATATAGAAATATTTTGTTTTGAGTCCTACCCTGTCACTAAATCCGTTGTTGTCACGTGCGTTTGGTTACACTTACTGCATTTTGAAGTTGAATATACTATGCTAAGTACCGGATGGCCTACCGTACAAATGTGCTAAGTACCGGATGGCCTAGCGCAAAAATACAGCTTTTTACATAGAAACAACGCGCTGCAAAGTAAGGACCTAGCTAAATTTCTCTGGATATTAAATGATTAAATTTTAAGATTTTGTACAAAATTTATTTATTTATTTATTTATTTATTTATAGTCTTTCTGGGACCTATAAAAGGTGTTTTATACCTTAGTTTATTGTTTTACTAAGAGGAAAAGTGAAGCTTTTTTTACTAGTCTGTAGAATTTAGGGACGACGCGAAGCGGAGTTCGGAAACTACAGACGAGTAAAAAAAGCACTTTTCCTCTGAGTGAAACATACTATGTTTTCTTCAAGCATCTTATATATTTTTTTACCGTAAAAAAATAGATCACTTCTAACTAGTGTGTTCAGTTATAAAATATGAACATTTTAGTACGCTTGAAGAAAAAGATAATTATTATCTTTTATCTATTATAGACGTCTGGTTACGCCTTTAAGATAAAGATGTTACTGAATTACAGGACTTCAAATCCCTGGAACCAACTCAGAGTGGACTCGGCCTTGGTATGTACCTTGGTGCACTGGCATACCAAGAACAAGTAAAATATTATTAAAAAGTACGGATAATTTCATTAGTTTTAATAATGATAAAAATGATACTTACAATTTGCAATTTGATGGTTTTTCCATCTAAATCGATAGTTCGAATTTTCTAAAACAAATAAAGTCAATCAGTTAAGGTTAGTTTATCCAATCATTAATTTAAGAATTTAACGAATGAAATCAAATGTGTAAAATAATTCTGACATTAAATGTTAAATTAAATTAAATTTTAATTGGTCAAATTCTTAGTAAGTTTAGTGTTAATATGACCAAACCATCCATTAAAGGGAATGTTCAACAGGTCTCAGAATAATAGTTATTTATGGTACTAGTGGGTAAAGTAAGATATTGCCCATGAGAAAATTAACCGAGGCGTCAGCCAAGCAGGTTAATTTTCGAGAGGGCAATATCGGTTCACCCATGAGTGCCATACAAGGTTTTATCCAATAAATAGCTTAGGAATTCATATTTTTATAAAAAAATTTGATGACATTTACAAGAAAATAATTTGACAAGTGACAGTTGAGTGGGTAAAATAAATAATTATCCACTCAATAAAGTAAAAGCCACGCGGGGGTTATTATTGAGTTTTTCTATTCAAAATAAAGCTGGTAATTGTCTTATTATCTGTATGTATTGGATAAAGTATGTAATTAATTATGGTCTGTTTCATCAAGCAAGATAGTAAATTAAAAATCGCAGTGAATATTTTCAAAACAGATACGAATATTGGATGTGCGAATATACTGCGTAGTTGATTTTATAAAACATAACTATATTCTATACACAAACATATATTATTCGAACTTGTTGTAAAAATATTTACTGTGCGATATTTAATTTACTATCTTTGAAAAAACAGACCATAGTAAACTATTTATCTGAATTTTTAAATACTTACAAAGTCTACTCCAATGGTACTTATATAACTTTCAGTGTAAGTGTCATCCTAAAAGAAAAAAATAAAATTATCATACATATTTCAATTTATTTATCTGATCCAGATCGGGCTGTTTTTTTACTATTTCATTATTTCATAATTAATTTTCAGGGGTCACGCGAGGGATTTTTTTTTGGAGGGGGAGCAACAAATAGTTCTCAACTAAAGGATAAAAAATTTTTCAACATTAACTCTAAAAAAAAGTTCTAACCCTGGCGGAAAAATCTGATGATTAAAAAAAGGGTCCTTGCCCCTGTAATAAAGCTTTACCCTGAGACGGACAAGTTCAATAACTCCTCCTCCCACCACTGTTTACTTTCTAGATGGTGTCATAAAAATAAAAGTAGTTTGTATTTTGTTTTGGTTTTCTGACTTTTTTAAGTTTTGGCCTAAAAAAAATAAACCCAAAAGTGGGTTTTTGTACATTTTTTTATATTTTTTCTGATACAAATAAAGGCAAAAAGTGGGAAATTTTTTTGATTTGTTAATTCCTACCAAGGGACAAACAATTTTCACCAAGCTCTTCATATTTTTTTAATACTTTTAGTTACTGTACTACTACAGTAGTTTGTGTAAAACTATCTGTCATGACCCCCCTCGAACTTATTACAGGGGGATTTTCCACCAATATTTTGCCATCAAAAAATTGCTCTGAAGTTGACGTTAACTGGTGATCAGATCACATCACATATTGACGCTGATACTGCAATACGTGCCATTGAAATTAAAAAAAAAAGTTATATTTTTTTATGTATATTGTTTATGCAATTTGTGTATAATATATCTATACTAGCAGTAGACTCGCGACTTCATCCGCGTAGGAATCGAGACACTAATAAAAGCATTTGTAAGCAGATACCTTGCCTACATAGTGGATATCTTTGTTGCTGGCTTTAAATTCGGGTACTAGGATCACCAGGCCCTTTAATGATTTCCTAGCATTTATGCCAATTAGCATTAAAAAATAATCAATCGCATAACTATAATACATAGAACATAAAACGATGCCGAGATTGACTTAAACCTCTTCAGTCCCAGGTCTGGCCAAAAAAAAGTATTTATAACTTAGTTTTTTTTTCGTCATATTTTAGAATTTTATTAAACACATATTTTTCTTAAATTAATATTAAAAAAATAACAGTGGCGTAGAAATTTAGTAGATTTTAAGGTACTGAAATAATTTTAAAATGTTTTCAATATTTCCTTGCAAGTTAGTATATAGGGGTTTTTGAGGTCGCTTAATCTGAATCTGATATTAAAAAAACTCTAACTCCATCTCTAAGGGAGGGGGAAATAGATTTTTACTTTTATTTTACAATATTTTCATAAAAATTGGCATATAGGGGTTTTTGTTTTTGAGGTCGCTCAAACTAAAACAGATAATAAAAAAAATCTAACTCCACCCCCGGGGGCGGGGGGAAAGTAGTTAATTTTAATTGTTTACATTGTTTTCGTGAAAATTGGTATATAGGGGTTTTTGTGGTCGATGAAACTAAATCTGGAATAAAAATTCCACTGTACATAGTTTTTTTTTTAAATCCTTTTCGCCAAACATGGAAAACTTGGTATTGAAGAGGTTAAGTGTCGTCAAGTGTCTTGAGCGCAGGCTTATAACGTTATGTTTATGGTGATGCGAGAGTGAGGGCTCGCTTTGATTTTATAGCAAAGAGCCCGCATAAATAAGGGATTAAAAGGGTCCGTATTGATTTTTTAGTAGAATAGAACAGAATAGAATAGTTTATTGTTTTTCAGAATTACAATTCTATAACAATCAGACTGATATATTTTTGATAAATACATTAATAATTAAATTGGCTAAAATATATTAATAACTAAATTCACGTATTGATTTTTAGTAAATGCCCCATACAAAATAATTATAGCAAAATGCTTGAACCAAAAAATAGAAAGACAGGCTCTTTTTAATTTTTCAGCAAAAGGCCTTTAAGAAAGAGTCTGCACCTTGATTAAGAATAAACAATAAATTGTTTAATTTTTATAAAAAATACCACGCATAAAAAAGGAAATCATGCTTACTCATAATAAATTTCATATTTTTAGTCTGAAGCGTTTAAAAATTAGCAAAATCTAACCTTGAACTTTCATATCTTCGGATCTTTGATTTTAATTAAGAACATTTTTACCAAATATCGAGATTTTATATTTAGGTCTCTGACATGCGCACATTTTTTTAAAAAGGCCCCTACTTAAATTATACGATTTTAGGGGTCAATTATAAAAAATTTTTGAAATACGCGTCTTTTTGATTTAAATAAAAAAAATTTTTGTCAAATATCGAGATTCTAGATTAAGAGGTCTTTGAAATACGCACGCTTTTTAAAAAGGTAGGAATCTTTTCAATTCCGATAAAGAACATTTTTGTCAAATATCGAGATTAGAAATTAAGAGGTCTCTGAGATATGCACACTTTTTAAAAAGTTTTCAACCCCCTTAAGGAATAAATTTCGAAAAATCGCCATTTAGTCGGTCCTTCTAGGTCCAGGGGTTTAGGCTGGGCGTTGATTGCTGAAGTGATCACTCGAGTCAGTTAGGATTTTAATTTAATTAAACACAGAAATATTGTCAAACAACACATAAATCCATATTTGTTGTAGTTTAAGCCTCAAATGTTAATAAAAAACCACCAAAAGCCACAAATAACTGGCCAATCAATTTTTGTTTTTTTTTTTTGGGTAGAATCGAGGGTAGATTTTTTTATTATTATTTATTTATAGTGGCGTAGAATTTTAATCTGACCTTAGAAAAATTGCAGCACCTAAATTTTTTAAGATATAAGTGCAGAAGATAATTAAGTTTTAGTTCTTTTTTTAAAATCTTTTAAAAAAAGTAAGATTTTAAAATTTTTAGGGTATATTGAAAAAAAAAACGAGGAAATCAAAAACCAATATGCGAAGGACCTACTGGCAGATTAAGTGCGCGAAAAAAATAAAAATAAAATAGAATCACCCTGCAGTATTGAAATTTTTATAATTTAGTGCATTTTTCATTCCTTTTTTTTGATGCTCCGAACGTGAAATTTTCTCTTTAACTGCAATTTTCTCGAGAACGGTTATCCCTACAGTGTTACATAAAGAGTAAATTTTTTTATGTATGGGGATGTTCAAGTATTGTATAAGCTAACTGAGGAGTGCCGGATCAAAACCCGGACATCTGCATACAAAAAAGTTATTAATAGTTTAGGCATTAGTGGGGACTCGTAATAACTCTTCTCTGTAGAGTACCCATACCATTAATATAAAGTGTCGACAACATCTCAGCTTGCTTGTAAACAAATAGTAGGCATATTCAGGTATATTGCTGTCTCTGTTAGAACAAAAGTGTGCGAGTAAGACATACGAATGTTTATGTTGCCGACTTTTTTGTCAGTTTTTACGAATGAAATGCCCACAGGCTAGAATGTAAAGTCAAGTGACTACACAATGTTAAAGTCTCCGTGTTTCGATACAATCCACCCAAATATTTCAATTTAAGACCTTTTTCTAGACTCATTTTTGATAAAAATGAAAAATAGAATTATTGTTGGCTGGCATGTATTGCAGTATCAGCGACGATATGAAATGTGAATTGCTACCAGGGTGTATTATTGCAGTTTAATAAAATCCATGTATACTTACCGCAAACCTAAGTAATAAACATGATTTTCCTACTCCAGAGTCACCAATCAAAAGAAGTTTAAATAAATAATCACTGAAAAAAATAAATCAAATTATAACGAGGAGTCCAAGTCAAGTAAAAAATAGCAGAAATTCTCTTTAATAGAATGTCTCACAATTTAATTTCAATGCTCTGCAAGCTGAAATACTTCTAATACTTCTAATGAAGCTGAAGTTTGCATCGAAAATTCAAATAGTATATTAAAGCACTTATTCCATAACACGTTTTTAGCGCACTAGTACTTTAGAAAACTAGCCACAAGCGGATTGTTTTCTAAACTTGTACTCGTGCGCTAAAAATGTATGTTATGAAACTAGTACTTTAATACACTATTTGAATTTTCGTTGCAAAAAAACGTTGCAAACTTTAGCTTCATAAATTCTAAAAGCTAAAATTCTGCCAACGCCGGGGATCTCTTGACTAAATATTGAAATTTGAAAAATAGTCAATTTTGTTAAATATCTCAATTTTGGCCACATCTATTAAATATTTTTAAAATAAAATTTAAAAAATATTTGATACTTTTCTTCTGATATATAAATAAGTAAATTTTATTAGTCAATAGTTTTACAATTATGTCGTTCTACATTGTGTCCATTCCCATAAGTCCTTAAGGGCTTGTGTGGGATTATGGTAGATATTATTACATAATAGATTTATGCGAGCTATGGTTAATCTTATGTTCTCGAGTTTTGACTAGACAAAAAATAAATTAACAATCAGATATAAATACATTAGGTTTCTGGGTAACCACCAAACACGAAGCTGATACCAATACCTATTCAGATAGTAGGTGTATTTTATTACATATATCTAGGTAGTTGTGTCTTGTCCATGATTTTTTTTTTGGTATATAGATAAAAATTTAAATTTTTTATGTCTACAGCTAAAAGGTTGTATAATTTGGTTTGGACTTTTGAAGTAAAATTTAGGGACCTCTACATTTTTAAATAAGTTGATCTTGTATTGTGTGAATGTATAGTATTAAAATTAGAATTGGGAGCAGTATGTTTAAATGTTCTTTTTAAGGATGAGATAATGAAAAGTTCTCTTATTCTGAAAATGTTCCTATCATTATAAACTTGTACTGATGGGATGTCAGGAAACGGCGATTTTTGGCCTCGCTGCGGAACTTTTCATCATATTTCCCATAAGTGAAGGGAACATGTTAAAATACACAGTGAACTAGGAAAACCAAAAGTCGGTCAAAAATATGGATTTTTGCATACGACTATTTTTGGTAACGCTGATTACGAATATGATAATAATAAAATTAAATAAAAACAAGTTTTTAAAGTTAAAGCCCTTCTTAATTAAGTACATATTACGTACCTATAACTAAAAAGTAGAAAACAAGATATTTATACAAAGGACCTCCAAATACTTAGGAAATTTGTTGTCGACAGAATCTTTTCAAAATCTAGGAACAGAATCTTTAGGTCATTCTGAATAAAAGTTGTCATGTACATAAAATCGCTAAGTGCCTTTATTTAAAAAATACAGCAGGTAGTAGCTCCAAAAATCGAAATTTTAAACGCCAATATCTCGAAAACAATGTGTTTTAGGAAAAAATTGTTTCTAACATTTTTTGAGCACTTTTAAAATATCTTTTATGTACATGCTTAATTAATAACATACCATAATAATTAACTTAATTATAACCAAAAAAACGCTAAAAATAGGAGTTTTACCCCATTCTTACCCCTTTACCCCCAATTGTTTACCCCCAAAATCTAATCAGATCTTCGAAATTTAATAAGAAACGATATGCAAAAAACCGCTTGTCGATATCTTTTTTAGAAATGGAGTTATTGAGTTTACAGACAGACAGAGACAGACAGACAGACGGACGAAAATTTTTTTTTTACTGGTTTTGGCTTAGGACTGTCTAAAACGTCGAGAAAGATAAAAAAAGGTGGTTAAAGATTTTGACTTATTTGGCGAAGATTTCAAGACACTCTTAGTAGTACTAAGTGCCGGTGTAATTAGGTATACATAAGAATCAATACATAAGTATACATAAGTACACAGCATTTTACATATATATCTACTTCATATAAACCAATAAATAAGTTCATTTCGGTAAAAAATACGTAAAATCGCGATTTTAAAATTTCGGAGCTACCACCTGCTGTATTTTTTAAATAAAGGCACTTAGTGATTTTATGTACATGACAACTTTTATTCAGAATGACCTAAAGATTCTATTCCTAGATTTTGGAAAAATTCTGTCGACAACAAATTTCCTAGGTATTTGGTGCGGGGTCCTTTACAAATACGAGATTTTTAAAAGAAGTGTTTTGGACTCGGTTTTGGAATTTTCGGCAACATTTTCAAAACCCTTCTTTTAAAAATCTCGTATTTGTAAATTTGTATAAATATCTTGTTTTCTACTTTTTAGTTATAGGTACGTAATAATATTATTATATTATATATTATTATATTATTACATATTATGTACTTAATTAAGAAGGGTTTTAACTTTAAAAACTTGTTTTTATTTAGTTTTATTTTATATAAAATTGTATTGTCAACAGTTAAGCAAGTGTACCAAATTTTAGCTTTCTAAGTGGGTGAAAAAGGCTTTGGCAGATTTAAGGACAAATATATTTATATCTATCTATATATCTGGTTTGTTGAGTATAACTTTTATAACAAATTTCTGTGTTACTATAAGCGGTTGTAGGTTTTACACGCTGAACCACATGTTTTAGTACAGCTTATAATAAACTTGATAGAATGGTAAATTATTTTTTTAATAAATTTTTTTACAAAAGAAATTTTTTTTTTATAAATATTGCAGTTTGCCCAAAAACAAGGTCCTTACAAGTTATCATAATTGCCCTTTCATAAGCACTTTATGTAAAGGTTTTATATCTACTTTTTAAAATTTTCCGCCCCACAAAATGTTACTGCTCTAGGCAATTGCCTGGTATTGCCCAATGCATTTGCCTACAGAGCAAACTAAAAATTTAAAAATTGAGAAATTTCCCAAATAAAAAAAACAGCTTTAGCCCTGACCGTGAAATTTTGCTGACTAAAAAAAAAGGTCCTCACCTCTGAAAAATTCTCACCCTTTCCAATTTTCCCAAGTAAACAATTTACTGACCAGTTTCCCTGTTTTCCAACATACATTTTATGAAATCTCCCACTCAATTTTAAAAACTGGAATTAATTATACATCTCATCAAAAATCACCAAAGTATCTTTTAAGAAAATTTCACTGGGTATCATATTCTTTAGCACCCAGGGCCGTAGCGAAGATTTCGTGGGGGGGGGGGAGAAAGTAAAAAATGTCAACTTTTTTTAGCCTAAAAATAATAAACTTTTTTCTCCGACAAAAAAGTAAATGACTAAAAAAAAGGTCCCACCCTTTCATGAAATATGCAAGTCGCATGAATACATGAAAAAATATGCAACTTTTTTCTTAGACACAAAAAATTTAATGACTAAAAAAAAGGTCCCACCCTTTGGGGTCGTTTATAAAATACGTCACGCAAATTGACCAAACAAACTTAATACCCCGTTTCTCACCCTTTCCAGTTTTCCCAAGTAAACAATTTACTGACCAGTTTCCCTGTTTTCCAACATACATTTTATGAAATCTCCCACTCAATTTTAAAAACTGGAATTAATTATACATCTCATCAAAAATCACCAAAGTATCTTTTAAGAAAATTTCACTGGGTATCATATTCTTTAGCACCCAGGGCCGTAGCGAAGATTTCGTGGGGGGGGGGGGGGAGAAAGTAAAAAATGTCAACTTTTTTTAGCCTAAAAATAATAAACTTTTTTCTCCGACAAAAAAGTAAATGACTAAAAAAAAGGTCCCACCCTTTCATGAAATATGCAAGTCGCATGAATACATGAAAAAATATGCAACTTTTTTCTTAGACACAAAAAATTTAATGACTAAAAAAAAGGTCCCACCCTTTGGGGTCGTTTATAAAATACGTCACGCAAATTGACCAAACAAACTTAATACCACGTTTCTCGAGTTATTAAAGGATGTAGAGACTACATATTTAGGCTACCCCCACCCTAGTTAGGGGGGTAGCCAAAATATAAAATTTCTACAGCCTCTAATAACGCAAGAAACAGGGTATGAAGTGTATGAATTTTGGTCAATTTGAGTGACGTATTTTATGGACATCCCCATTAGTGAAATATGCAACTTTTTATGAAGCTGAAGTTTGCAACGTTTTTTTGCATCGAAAATTAAAATAGTATATTAAAGCACTTATTTAATAACACGTTTTTAGCGCACTAGTACTTTAGAAAACTCGCCGCAAGCGGCTTGTCTTCTAAACTTGTACTCGTGCGCTAAAAACCTATGTTATGAAACTAGTACTTTAATATACTCGAGGGGTTTATTTATTTAAAAGAAAGTGTACAAGGATTGTGAGAAACAAAGGATTGCGGTAGATTGTCAAAAAGATAGTGAAAGATTGTACAAAATTTTAATGAAGATTGTTAAGGATTGTGGGAAAATTTTAGATTGTGGAAGATGATTGTTGAGGATTTTAGATGACTTTAAATAAAGGAATAGTCAAGGATTGTAGAAGATTGTTGGATAGGTGTACAAGGATTATCCAATAAATAAACCCTTCGAATACTATTTGAATTTTCGTTGCAAAAAAAACGTTGCAAACTTAAGCTTCATAAATTCTAAAAGCTAAAATTCTGCCAGGGATCTCTTCTTGACCAAATATTGAAATTTATAAAAAATGTCAACTTCTTTAGCCTAAAAATTCAACTTTTTTCTACGACAAAAAAGTTAATGACTAAAAAAAAAGGTCCCACCCTTTGGGGTCGTTCATAAAATACTTCACGCAGATTGACCAAACAAACTTAATACCCCGTTTCTCGCGTTATTAAAGGATGAAGAGACTTCATATTTAGGCTACCCCTCCCAATAGGGGGGAAGCTGAAGTTTGCAACGTTTTTTTGCATCGAAAATTAAAATAGTATATTAAAGCACTTATTTCATAACACGATTTTAGCGCACTAGTACTTTAGAAAACTCGCCCCAAGCGGCTTGTCTTCTAAACTTGTACTCGTGCGCTAAAAACCTATGTTATGAAACTAGTACTTTAATATACTCAAGGGGTTTATTTATTTAAAAGAAAGTGTACAAGGACTGTAAGAAACAAAGGATTGCGGTAGATTGTCAAAAAGATTGTGAAAGATTGTACAAAATTTTAATGAAGATTGTTAAGGATTGTGGGAAAATTTTAGATTGTGGAAGATGATTGTTGAGGATTTTAGATGACTTTAAATAAAGGAATTGTCAAGGATTGTAGAAGATTGTTGGATAGGTGTACAAGGATTATCCAATAAATAAACCCTTCGAATACTATTTGAATTTTCGTTGCAAAAAAAACGTTGCAAACTTAAGCTTCATAAATTCTAAAAGCTAAAATTCTGCCAGGGATCTCTTCTTGACCAAATATTGAAATTTATAAAAAATGTCAACTTCTTTAGCCTAAAAATTCAACTTTTTTCTACGACAAAAAAGTTAATGACTAAAAAAAAAGGTCCCACCCTTTGGGGTCGTTCATAAAATACTTCACGCAGATTGACCAAACAAACTTAATACCCCGTTTCTCGCGTTATTAAAGGATGAAGAGACTTCATATTTAGGCTACCCCTCCCAATAGGGGGGAAGCTGAAGTTTGCAACGTTTTTTTGCATCGAAAATTAAAATAGTATATTAAAGCACTTATTTCATAACACGATTTTAGCGCACTAGTACTTTAGAAAACTCGCCCCAAGCGGCTTGTCTTCTAAACTTGTACTCGTGCGCTAAAAACCTATGTTATGAAACTAGTACTTTAATATACTCAAGGGGTTTATTTATTTAAAAGAAAGTGTACAAGGACTGTAAGAAACAAAGGATTGCGGTAGATTGTCAAAAAGATTGTGAAAGATTGTACAAAATTTTAATGAAGATTGTTAAGGATTGTGGGAAAATTTTAGATTGTGGAAGATGATTGTTGAGGATTTTAGATGACTTTAAATAAAGGAATTGTCAAGGATTGTAGAAGATTGTTGGATAGGTGTACAAGGATTATCCAATAAATAAACCCTTCGAATACTATTTGAATTTTCGTTGCAAAAAAAACGTTGCAAACTTAAGCTTCATAAATTCTAAAAGCTAAAATTCTGCCAGGGATCTCTTCTTGACCAAATATTGAAATTTATAAAAAATGTCAACTTCTTTAGCCTAAAAATTCAACTTTTTTCTACGACAAAAAAGTTAATGACTAAAAAAAAAGGTCCCACCCTTTGGGGTCGTTCATAAAATACGTCACGCAGATTGACCAAACAAACTTAATACCCCGTTTCTCGCGTTATTAAAGGATGAAGAGACTTCATATTTAGGCTACCCCTCAAAATAGGGGGGAAGCTGAAGTTTGCAACGTTTTTTTGCATCGAAAATTAAAATAGTATATTAAAGCACTTATTTCATAACACGATTTTAGCGCACTAGTAATTTAGAAAACTCGCCCCAAGCGACTTGTCTTCTAAACTTGTACTCGTGCGCTAAAAACCTATGTTATGAAACTAGTACTTTAATATACTCAAGGGGTTTATTTATTTAAAAGAAAGTGTACAAGGACTGTAAGAAACAAAGGATTGCGGTAGATTGTCAAAAAGATTGTGAAAGATTGTACAAAATTTTAATGAAGATTGTTAAGGATTGTGGGAAAATTTTAGATTGTGGAAGATGATTGTTGAGGATTTTAGATGACTTTAAATAAAGGAATTGTCAAGGATTGTAGAAGATTGTTGGATAGGTGTACAAGGATTATCCAATAAATAAACCCTTCGAATACTATTTGAATTTTCGTTGCAAAAAAAACGTTGCAAACTTAAGCTTCATAAATTCTAAAAGCTAAAATTCTGCCAGGGATCTCTTCTTGACCAAATATTGAAATTTATAAAAAATGTCAACTTCTTTAGCCTAAAAATTCAACTTTTTTCTACGACAAAAAAGTTAATGACTAAAAAAAAAGGTCCCACCCTTTGGGGTCGTTCATAAAATACTTCACGCAGATTGACCAAACAAACTTAATACCCCGTTTCTCGCGTTATTAAAGGATGAAGAGATCTCATATTTAGGCTACCCCTCCCAATAGGGGGGAAGCTGAAGTTTGCAACGTTTTTTTGCATCGAAAATTAAAATAGTATATTAAAGCACTTATTTCATAACACGATTTTAGCGCACTAGTACTTTAGAAAACTCGCCCCAAGCGGCTTGTCTTCTAAACTTGTACTCGTGCGCTAAAAACCTATGTTATGAAACTAGTACTTTAATATACTCAAGGGGTTTATTTATTTAAAAGAAAGCGTACAAGGACTGTAAGAAACAAAGGATTGTGGAAGATTGTCAAAATTTTAATGAAGATTGTTAAGGATTGTGGGAAGATTTTAGATGATTGTTTAGGATTTTAGATGACTTTAGATAAAGGAATTGTCAAGGATTGTAGAAGATTGTTGGATAGGTGTACAAGGATTATCCAATAAATAAACCCTTCGAATACTATTTGAATTTTCGTTGCAAAAAAAACGTTGCAAACTTAAGCTTCATAAATTCTAAAAGCTAAAATTCTGCCAGGGATCTCTTCTTGACCAAATATTGAAATTTATAAAAAATGTCAACTTCTTTAGCCTAAAAATTCAACTTTTTTCTACGACAAAAAAGTTAATGACTAAAAAAAAAGGTCCCACCCTTTGGGGTCGTTCATAAAATACTTCACGCAGATTGACCAAACAAACTTAATACCCCGTTTCTCGCGTTATTAAAGGATGAAGAGACTTCATATTTAGGCTACCCCTCCCAATAGGGGGGAAGCTGAAGTTTGCAACGTTTTTTTGCATCGAAAATTAAAATAGTATATTAAAGCACTTATTTCATAACACGATTTTAGCGCACTAGTACTTTAGAAAACTCGCCCCAAGCGGCTTGTCTTCTAAACTTGTACTCGTGCGCTAAAAACCTATGTTATGAAACTAGTACTTTAATATACTCAAGGGGTTTATTTATTTAAAAGAAAGTGTACAAGGACTGTAAGAAACAAAGGATTGTGGAAGATTGTCAAAAATTTTATGAAGATTGTTAAGAATTGTGGGAAGATTTTAGATGATTGTTTAGGATTTTAGATGACTTTAGATAAAGGAATTGTCAAGGATTGTAGAAGATTGTTGGATAGGTGTACAAGGATTATCCAATAAATAAACCCTTCGAATACTATTTGAATTTTCGTTGCAAAAAAAACGTTGCAAACTTAAGCTTCATAAATTCTAAAAGCTAAAATTCTGCCAGGGATCTCTTCTTGACCAAATATTGAAATTTATAAAAAATGTCAACTTCTTTAGCCTAAAAATTCAACTTTTTTCTACGACAAAAAAGTTAATGACTAAAAAAAAAGGTCCCACCCTTTGGGGTCGTTCATAAAATACGTCACGCAGATTGACCAAACAAACTTAATACCCCGTTTCTCGCGTTATTAAAGGATGAAGAGACTTCATATTTAGGCTACCCCTCAAAATAGGGGGGAAGCTGAAGTTTGCAACGTTTTTTTGCATCGAAAATTAAAATAGTATATTAAAGCACTTATTTCATAACACGATTTTAGCGCACTAGTACTTTAGAAAACTCGCCCCAAGCGGCTTGTCTTCTAAACTTGTACTCGTGCGCTAAAAACCTATGTTATGAAACTAGTACTTTAATATACTCAAGGGGTTTATTTATTTAAAAGAAAGTGTACAAGGACTGTAAGAAACAAAGGATTGCGGTAGATTGTCAAAAAGATTGTGAAAGATTGTACAAAATTTTAATGAAGATTGTTAAGGATTGTGGGAAAATTTTAGATTGTGGAAGATGATTGTTGAGGATTTTAGATGACTTTAAATAAAGGAATTGTCAAGGATTGTAGAAGATTGTTGGATAGGTGTACAAGGATTATCCAATAAATAAACCCTTCGAATACTATTTGAATTTTCGTTGCAAAAAAAACGTTGCAAACTTAAGCTTCATAAATTCTAAAAGCTAAAATTCTGCCAGGGATCTCTTCTTGACTAAATATTGAAATTTATAAAAAATGTCAACTTCTTTAGCCTAAAAATTCAACTTTTTTCTACGACAAAAAGTTAATGACTAAAAAAAAAGGTCCCACCCTTTGGGGTCGTTCATAAAATACGTCACGCAGATTGACCAAACAAACTTAATACCCCGTTTCTCGCGTTATTAAAGGATGAAGAGACTTCATATTTAGGCTACCCCTCAAAATAGGGGGGAAGCTGAAGTTTGCAACGTTTTTTTGCATCGAAAATTAAAATAGTATATTAAAGCACTTATTTCATAACACGATTTTAGCGCACTAGTACTTTAGAAAACTCGCCCCAAGCGGCTTGTCTTCTAAACTTGTACTCGTGCGCTAAAAACCTATGTTATGAAACTAGTACTTTAATATACTCAAGGGGTTTATTTATTTAAAAGAAAGCGTACAAGGACTGTAAGAAACAAAGGATTGCGGTAGATTGTCAAAAAGATTGTGAAAGATTGTACAAAATTTTAATGAAGATTGTTAAGGATTGTGGGAAAATTTTAGATTGTGGAAGATGATTGTTGAGGATTTTAGATGACTTTAAATAAAGGAATTGTCAAGGATTGTAGAAGATTGTTGGATAGGTGTACAAGGATTATCCAATAAATAAACCCTTCGAATACTATTTGAATTTTCGTTGCAAAAAAAACGTTGCAAACTTAAGCTTCATAAATTCTAAAAGCTAAAATTCTGCCAGGGATCTCTTCTTGACCAAATATTGAAATTTATAAAAAATGTCAACTTCTTTAGCCTAAAAATTCAACTTTTTTCTACGACAAAAAAGTTAATGACTAAAAAAAAAGGTCCCACCCTTTGGGGTCGTTCATAAAATACTTCACGCAGATTGACCAAACAAACTTAATACCCCGTTTCTCGCGTTATTAAAGGATGAAGAGACTTCATATTTAGGCTACCCCTCCCAATAGGGGGGAAGCTGAAGTTTGCAACGTTTTTTTGCATCGAAAATTAAAATAGTATATTAAAGCACTTATTTCATAACACGATTTTAGCGCACTAGTACTTTAGAAAACTCGCCCCAAGCGGCTTGTCTTCTAAACTTGTACTCGTGCGCTAAAAACCTATGTTATGAAACTAGTACTTTAATATACTCAAGGGGTTTATTTATTTAAAAGAAAGCGTACAAGGACTGTAAGAAACAAAGGATTGCGGTAGATTGTCAAAAAGATTGTGAAAGATTGTACAAAATTTTAATGAAGATTGTTAAGGATTGTGGGAAAATTTTAGATTGTGGAAGATGATTGTTGAGGATTTTAGATGACTTTAAATAAAGGAATTGTCAAGGATTGTAGAAGATTGTTGGATAGGTGTACAAGGATTATCCAATAAATAAACCCTTCGAATACTATTTGAATTTTCGTTGCAAAAAAAACGTTGCAAACTTAAGCTTCATAAATTCTAAAAGCTAAAATTCTGCCAGGGATCTCTTCTTGACCAAATATTGAAATTTATAAAAAATGTCAACTTCTTTAGCCTAAAAATTCAACTTTTTTCTACGACAAAAAAGTTAATGACTAAAAAAAAAGGTCCCACCCTTTGGGGTCGTTCATAAAATACTTCACGCAGATTGACCAAACAAACTTAATACCCCGTTTCTCGCGTTATTAAAGGATGAAGAGACTTCATATTTAGGCTACCCCTCCCAATAGGGGGGAAGCTGAAGTTTGCAACGTTTTTTTGCATCGAAAATTAAAATAGTATATTAAAGCACTTATTTCATAACACGATTTTAGCGCACTAGTACTTTAGAAAACTCGCCCCAAGCGGCTTGTCTTCTAAACTTGTACTCGTGCGCTAAAAACCTATGTTATGAAACTAGTACTTTAATATACTCAAGGGGTTTATTTATTTAAAAGAAAGCGTACAAGGACTGTAAGAAACAAAGGATTGCGGTAGATTGTCAAAAAGATTGTGAAAGATTGTACAAAATTTTAATGAAGATTGTTAAGGATTGTGGGAAAATTTTAGATTGTGGAAGATGATTGTTGAGGATTTTAGATGACTTTAAATAAAGGAATTGTCAAGGATTGTAGAAGATTGTTGGATAGGTGTACAAGGATTATCCAATAAATAAACCCTTCGA
The DNA here is from genome assembly GCA_958510825.1 of Brachypterus glaber. Lineage (NCBI taxonomy): Eukaryota > Metazoa > Arthropoda > Insecta > Coleoptera > Kateretidae > Brachypterus > Brachypterus glaber. The sequence continues at coordinate 14,480,846 of OY294044.1, read as the reverse complement.
ATACTATTTGAATTTTCGTTGCAAAAAAAACGTTGCAAACTTAAGCTTCATAAATTCTAAAAGCTAAAATTCTGCCAGGGATCTCTTCTTGACCAAATATTGAAATTTATAAAAAATGTCAACTTCTTTAGCCTAAAAATTCAACTTTTTTCTACGACAAAAAAGTTAATGACTAAAAAAAAAGGTCCCACCCTTTGGGGTCGTTCATAAAATACTTCACGCAGATTGACCAAACAAACTTAATACCCCGTTTCTCGCGTTATTAAAGGATGAAGAGACTTCATATTTAGGCTACCCCTCCCAATAGGGGGGAAGCTGAAGTTTGCAACGTTTTTTTGCATCGAAAATTAAAATAGTATATTAAAGCACTTATTTCATAACACGATTTTAGCGCACTAGTACTTTAGAAAACTCGCCCCAAGCGGCTTGTCTTCTAAACTTGTACTCGTGCGCTAAAAACCTATGTTATGAAACTAGTACTTTAATATACTCAAGGGGTTTATTTATTTAAAAGAAAGCGTACAAGGACTGTAAGAAACAAAGGATTGCGGTAGATTGTCAAAAAGATTGTGAAAGATTGTACAAAATTTTAATGAAGATTGTTAAGGATTGTGGGAAAATTTTAGATTGTGGAAGATGATTGTTGAGGATTTTAGATGACTTTAAATAAAGGAATTGTCAAGGATTGTAGAAGATTGTTGGATAGGTGTACAAGGATTATCCAATAAATAAACCCTTCGAATACTATTTGAATTTTCGTTGCAAAAAAAACGTTGCAAACTTAAGCTTCATAAATTCTAAAAGCTAAAATTCTGCCAGGGATCTCTTCTTGACCAAATATTGAAATTTATAAAAAATGTCAACTTCTTTAGCCTAAAAATTCAACTTTTTTCTACGACAAAAAAGTTAATGACTAAAAAAAAAGGTCCCACCCTTTGGGGTCGTTCATAAAATACTTCACGCAGATTGACCAAACAAACTTAATACCCCGTTTCTCGCGTTATTAAAGGATGAAGAGACTTCATATTTAGGCTACCCCTCCCAATAGGGGGGAAGCTGAAGTTTGCAACGTTTTTTTGCATCGAAAATTAAAATAGTATATTAAAGCACTTATTTCATAACACGATTTTAGCGCACTAGTACTTTAGAAAACTCGCCCCAAGCGGCTTGTCTTCTAAACTTGTACTCGTGCGCTAAAAACCTATGTTATGAAACTAGTACTTTAATATACTCAAGGGGTTTATTTATTTAAAAGAAAGCGTACAAGGACTGTAAGAAACAAAGGATTGCGGTAGATTGTCAAAAAGATTGTGAAAGATTGTACAAAATTTTAATGAAGATTGTTAAGGATTGTGGGAAAATTTTAGATTGTGGAAGATGATTGTTGAGGATTTTAGATGACTTTAAATAAAGGAATTGTCAAGGATTGTAGAAGATTGTTGGATAGGTGTACAAGGATTATCCAATAAATAAACCCTTCGAATACTATTTGAATTTTCGTTGCAAAAAAAACGTTGCAAACTTAAGCTTCATAAATTCTAAAAGCTAAAATTCTGCCAGGGATCTCTTCTTGACCAAATATTGAAATTTATAAAAAATGTCAACTTCTTTAGCCTAAAAATTCAACTTTTTTCTACGACAAAAAAGTTAATGACTAAAAAAAAAGGTCCCACCCTTTGGGGTCGTTCATAAAATACTTCACGCAGATTGACCAAACAAACTTAATACCCCGTTTCTCGCGTTATTAAAGGATGAAGAGATCTCATATTTAGGCTACCCCTCCCAATAGGGGGGAAGCTGAAGTTTGCAACGTTTTTTTGCATCGAAAATTAAAATAGTATATTAAAGCACTTATTTCATAACACGATTTTAGCGCACTAGTAATTTAGAAAACTCGCCCCAAGCGACTTGTCTTCTAAACTTGTACTCGTGCGCTAAAAACCTATGTTATGAAACTAGTACTTTAATATACTCAAGGGGTTTATTTATTTAAAAGAAAGCGTACAAGGACTGTAAGAAACAAAGGATTGTGGAAGATTGTCAAAATTTTAATGAAGATTGTAGAAGATTGTTGGATAGGTGTACAAGGATTGTCCACTAAATAAACCCCTCGAATATAATATTTGAATTTTCGTTGCAAACTTCAGCTTCATTATTTTTTTTATTTGAATCCATTAAATAAACTTTTTTCTCATGAAATATGCAACTTTTATATTTTGAATCCATGAAATATGCAACTTTTTAGATAGGTAGGGGGAGGCTCCCCCCATTGCTACGGCCCTGGAAGCACAATGAAAACTTCAATGAATTTTTTACTTCACTAAGCAGTTCTGTATGAAATTTTGGCAGTAGCAGTAGTCAAGGAGATTTAATCTGTAAACTCTAGACTAGACTAGAGTCTATAGTTCACAGATCTAGTGTCTTTAGCAGTAGCCAATCAAATTCTTCAAAATAACACAATATTTGCAAGAAAAATTTCATGGAAAGTTTAATTTATTTTTACTTTCAACTAAATATCTCAATATTTACAACCACAGGAGAAAAAAAATGTCACTCATTGATTCAGTTTTTGCCTCAGTGGTCTACATTTTTTTCTCACTGGTTAACTTTTTCCCCAAGACTAGAAGTACACTGGCCCAGTGTCACTGGGAGTACATTTATTAAACAAACGTACATCAGGTTTGTGTGCATGCATGTTTCTACACTTTATTTATTTATTATTTGATTAAATAGGTACCATCATGGCCATTAAATCCAGCTACAGAAAAGAGCCTTGCGGAATACCCAATATTTAAGATTAAAGTTGTGTAGATCGTGTCATATGAGTTATTTGTCATTTTTAAAAAGTAGGGTTAGACATGCTGTCATTCTGAAATAACAACTATATTTTATTTTTATTATTATCAATATACAATATACATTGAAATATCCAATTCATAAATGAATAATTATAATTATATATCTCTCTTGTACTAAAACCATCATTTGTTACAATTGATTTTTTTTTATTTGCTTGGCATTATTAAAAAAATATGTCAATTTAATTATTTGTCAATTTGACATTTCTTGTCAAAATTTAAAATTTAAGTTAAATATTACAGTTGTCTGTAAAATTTTAAAGTTGGTTTTAATATGTATCATTTTTGGGTGTAGCTAAATTTATTGGCCACAATGGTACACTTAAATTTTTGAGAAATAAGATGATTTACCTTATCAATATACCTTATCAAGTAAAAAACACCAAATTGGCAAAAAAACCAATGTTAACTAAAAAAAAACTTTTCAAATTAACACAAAGTCTCATCAGAGTAATCCGCCTACTTTTCTTAGTAATAATAATAATAATATAAATACAACTGATGAATGTTTAATGGACATACTCCCAGTGTACATCTAGTCACAGTGTAACTTTTTTCATCACTAGGTGACTTTTTCCCTCACTTGGTGACTCTTTTCCTCACTGGGGGATTTTTTTTCTAAGAAATTTCATGTCGTTCAGAAAAATTTACTCTGGTCCCTACTCCAGATGCATTGCACATAGCAGGATCTTTAATTTTGGACAACAAAATGACAACATTTTAGAACCTTAATTTGATGTGCTCTGACACAAAATTAATGACTCATTTTAGCAGTTATTTTCATATTAGTATCTTGTATGGTTTAGTCAAATATAACATTGTAATAATTTTGAGATATGACTATTTTATCTGTTTTCCATTTAATTATTCATAGTATTTTCATAGCTCTAGTCAACAAAGAACTATATGACAGGTCATACCTACCTACTTAATTGCTATATAAGCAGGAAAATGATGTAAATACAAATATGAACTTTGTAGCTTGAAGGAACTGGCCCAAGACTTTTGGTTTGCGATTTAAATTAAATTTACGCCTTTAATACTATTATTAAAACTACGCAATAGGTATTTAAAAAAAAATACACTGACAAATCACAAGAAAAACATATAAATCGATACTTACTATTCGGGATTCATTTTCAGTAATATATTTAGTTCTAATCCTTTAACTATATGTTAACTATATCTATTGCACGTATATCTCACTACACTACCTTTTTTTAATAATAATTTTTTTGTAAAAAATACGCAAACTAACGACTACGTCTGCCAGTGACTGATATCTCAACAACTTTGACGTAATGCCAAGTGGCAGCGCAATCGTCAACGTTTTATTATTTTAGCGGTAAATTCAAAATCTCTTATCTTTTTCGAAGAGCCTTTTGCCATTTCATGAGTATTTACGTTATATCTAATATTCTGGTAGTGTTAATATGAAGCAGGAAGTTAAATACACCATATCTTAAGCAGAAAAAAATCCAAAAAGCAGTTATCACAAAACTTGTGACGTGATGACTTAAGATTTTTAGTCTTGTCACCTAAAGTATCTCCATCTAGATGGTGCTTTGGGAAGCGCCATGCTTCCCAGAACGACCGCTAGATGGATCGTTATTTTTTGCAATATACCCAACAAGCGCCTAATTGCAGCTCTCTGCGCAGGAGTTTGATTTGGTTTTTTCTTGGTTTAGACTTTTTTTTTAATACCTTTGTTTTCGTTAACGTTGGTTTGGCGTCTGTTTGGTGTTTTTTTTTTTATAAAAAAATGTTTGGACATTAAAATAACATATTAAAAAACTGTCAGCGCATGCGCAGTTTATTAAAACTCGGTATAAAGAGCTGCACATAAGCGCTCCTTATACCCAAGAAACAATGATTCGGCGGCCGACGGGCGGTAAAGTGTTGGCAAATGATAATCGCTTTTTGACATCACCCGACGTTAAAACAACGGCT